>JANIWL010000008.1:0-322184 GCA_030705075.1 Entelexis geochares | reverse complement strand
GGTGCACATCCCTGACTCGGATACTCAACAAGGGAGTGTTGGAGAGAACGTAACCCACACGTGACCTCCTGCACTATAAATAACACTATCTATACTAGCTAGATCCTTAACCGATTATCTCTACTTGGGTCTGGCCCTGGACCTCCCTGAGCAAGGGATAACGTTCCTAGTCCTCTGTAACCAAGGTCTAGCTGCCGGAGCATTGGTAATCCCGTGACACAAGTTCGTTGTCACATTACCTCTTCTCTGACATGTTCAGAGGTGGTGGCCCAACCAAACTGACACGATTGTTCCCGGTGATAACGGTACTCACTTTTCACCGCTGCCTGTACGATTCGAGCTCATTTCTTTTCACATTCCAAAAGGCTCTCGATAGCGTTTACCCCGGTTCCCTCCTGATTCATGATGAATCGGCGGCAGCAGCACGGGTGGTGCACGGGTGGTGTGTGCACGACCTAACCCAGGACAAATTTCACTAACTTGGTTGAGCTCTATAAATTATTTTGTGAGCGCTTCTGTGTTAGCAATTCGAGATGTTCAAAGCCCACGACATAGCCAAGAAGCAGCACAGAGAACGTGCCCAGCCTTCCGACCGCCGGAAGCTGGGGCTCCTTGAGAAAAAGAAGGACTACCGAGAGCGCGCGCAAGACTACCACAGGAAACAAGCGCACCTCAAACTGCTGCGCGAGAAGGCGGAGCGGGCCAATGAGGACGAATTCAACTATGGCATGATCAAGGCTCGCACGGAGAATGGCATTCTAGTAAAAGAGCAGCACACGGCGAAGCCGCTCAGCGAGGAGGCGCTAAAACTACTGCAGACACAGGACGCAGGGTACATCCGGACGCTGGAGAGCCAGGAGCGCCGAAAGATCGAGCGACTCAAGAAGACGCTTGCGCTGCCGAGTCAGGGCAATCACACGGTGTTTGTTGACAGTGAGCAAGAGCTGCGCAGCTTCGATGCTGCGAAGCACTTTAATACATTACCGGAGCTGCTGCACAGCAAAGAGAACCGCATTCGGACGGAGCAACTCGAGGATCCCGCCTTTTTGGCTGCAGACCTGAGTGTTGCCGCTAAGCAGGGCGAAGAGAAGCTGGAGCTTCTGCGGCAGCTGCGCAAACGCATTGAGCGACAGAAGGAGTTAACGGCGCTGCGGCTCGAGGTAGAGACCCAGCGAGAACTCATGAAGAAGGGCGACAAGAAGAAGATTATTGGCCCAAATCATCAAGTCACTTATGAATGGGAGAGCGTGCGCAAGCGGTGAGCAGGGCAGCTTTTCTTCCGCGTCATGATATTTAATATAGTTAGGAAACCAGCGAAACTGGTCTAGTGATATGATTGCAGATGCAGGCAGGCCTCTAATATGTACATACTCAGAACCCGGGCGGGTTCGTGCGGTTTGATAGCTTTGTGAACTTGGGCTGGCGGTGCGCGCCCTTACGGTAGCCGCGCGCGTAGCGGGCGAAAATCCAGTACTTGTCACGAGCAGGCATCTCGCTCTCTTTGGGCAGCGTCTGCTCGAGGACTTGCAACTTCTTCACGTTCTTGCCGCTCGCTTTGAGTCCCGCAGCGACGGTGGCAATTGTGCTGTCCACGGCCTGCAGTCGCTTCCGCTGCCGCGCCTTCTGGAGGCGCGACATTTTATATGGGATCTTCCACAGGTACCCGCCGAGCCTCTGGATCGAAGGGAACATACTACGAAGTTGGACAGGCGGCTGGCTGCCTTGGTGTTGAAAAATTGGGCACACATTTCGCTCCGGCGCTAGGCGTATCCCGTACCGGCTCGCCCGCGGCGCGGTGTGCTGCGTTCCAGCAACAAACCGGTGCAGCAAAAGTGACGCCAAAGACCTTCAATAAATTTTGTCTATGTTACCAAGCTCACTTCGTTGAGATGTCTCGTTGAGGCCATACTATTTCCCAACAATGGAGCCAAAGAGGTGCGAGCAGGAGGAGGGGGGGGCAAAGGGTTCAGCACAACTTGCCTAACGCGGAGTTCTCGGCCGTGATAAGCGTACAATCGGGAGGAAGGGCCATCGTCGCGCTGCACTTCCCGCGTGCGCCCTCGCTGTCCTTTTCGACTACTTCCACTCACAATTGTAAGGGTGCCGCAATGGACACTTGGAGCTCTGCCAGTACTGATGCCAAGCGCCTGCAGGCGCGTGCCGAGCGGCCCTCAGCCGCAGGGTCGCAGTACGCATCGGCCGAAACAATGGAGATGCTACCGGTGCTGCGCGCGCAGACTGAGGAGCGGAAGCGCGCTTTGAAGGGCAATTGTAGGAGAAGCCACTAGTGTGCCTGAGCCTTGCGATCAGAAGCCCCGGTCGTAAGAGATCATGCACGCCTTCAAGAACATTGACGCGCCGCGCCGCCGTCTGCATGAGCGACTCACCGACACTGCTAATAACACACACTAAAGCCACCACTATTTAAGAACGATTTATGCGAGACTACTGCTTCAAAACCCACTTTTTGATGCTTCCTTCAGCGCCGCCAGATACAAGGCGGTCCTCACCAGCCCAGGCCACCTGCGTGACGCCGTCTTTATGTGCACCGAGGAATTTAATGTTGCGTCCTGGGCGCTCAATGTTGTAAACAAAAATGTTTGTATCCGTGGAGCCCGAGACAATGCGCTGGCTATCGGCGCTCCATCGAATCGATGTGATGCGCGACGAGTGGAACGTCCAGCGTGAAGTCACCAGCGAGTAGTCCGCTGTGGAGTAGAGCAGAATCTTACCGGCAGCATCACCCACTGCGAGATACTTTCCGTCGGGACTAATGCGCACGCACGACACCTCGGCCTGCCTCGCGTCGAACTTGTGCTTTACTTTGAGGTCAGCGAGCGAGTAGAGCGCGGCATGCGGCCCGAACCCCACGGCTACAAGCTTGTCAACCGCATCTACAGAGGTACCATTTGCCTCAAGAGGCACGCTAATCGCCTTAACGAGCTCAAGATACTGTTCGGACACGGCCAAAATGTGACCGTCCGTCTCCTCCACTGCCAGGGGCTGCTGCCCGGTTTTCAATATTTCTTCACCGCCACTGATTCTTTGGAGCTTGTGATCCCAGCCGGCGCTCCACAGATCTCCAAAGATGCTGCACACTGGCCCGTCATGGCTGAACTCGTCTAGGCGCAGGCCGCCGGACTCCGACCACTTCACAATTGACCCATCGACAGAGCCCGTGTGAACTTCGTGACTAGAATTTAGGCCGAGAGCGCTGATGCTCTTCTGATGCCCCTGCACAACGCGAGCGGGCTCCTCGCTGTCCTGTTTCCAATAGTAAATGTCCCCGTTCAGACCCACAGAGAGTACAAGCTGGTCGTCAACGGCAATGACGCCTGTTTGCTGGTGATCTAGCTTCTTCTCGAGCTGCCACACCTTTACCGTCTTTTTAGTGGTGATGTCGGTGAGCCGCACACTGCAATCGGCTGATGCGGAGGCCACCAGCGTGGGACTGGCAAAGGCCACAGACAGAATCATACCCTCATGGCCCGTTTCGAGCCAGTCCAAGAAGTCACCGCTTTTGCCGTCGTAAAGACCCATTTTGCGGTCGCAGCCACCGGTGACAAAGTGCGCGCCGTCCGGGGCGTACGCAACGTCGGATACGGCGTTCACATGCTTGGAAATAGTACGGGCAAACCTGAATGGCGGCCCCTCATAAAATACTGTTGTGCCATCCTCGCCCACCGAAACAGCTCGCATGGGTCGGTTCGGCTTGATGGCGACCGCGTTGACCTCGGCCGAGTGACCACTGATCTCACCTACGGTGTTGCCGGAGTCTGCGGTGAACGCGTGCCCGTATCGCTCCTTTCCATCTCCCACGGCAATCACGCGATTGCTTTCACCGCACCAGGCAATGCCGTTCAGATTCGACGACGTGGCCTGGTAGGGGCCCTTCGTCACCGTCTCGTCGCCAGTCGTGTTCCAAATTCGCACCTGGCCACTCGCATCACCGCTGGCGACATAGAACCCCGAGGGACTGAAAGCCACGGTCGTGACAGGCTGCAAGTGCTCGCCGTAAACTAGATGGGCGTGCGCGGGGTTCTCGACTGACCGCACTACAACAACCTTACCACTTGCGTAGGCGATAAGGCCATTCTTTGAGTCGTAGCTTAGGGGCGTCCGTCGCGCCCGTGCGGTGCTAGGCTGAGGCGGGTACGTTACGTCAAGCTCAATTGACATCAGGTAAATAACTCGTGGTGTGCTGTGTGGAGTGGCTCGCTCTGCCCACTCAGGTAAGGGCGCCCAACAATCCAGGGCAAGGGACACTCGATCACGGCGCACTGGCCTGGTAAGGAAGGCCAACAAATGCTCGCCTGTTAGCGCCAGGGGGCCATTGAACTTGCAGAGAGCCCTGCGCCGCGACTCAGCTGAAACAAATCTGCCTCACTTGTGATACTAGGCAGACGGTCTTGTGCTCAGTGCTCTTTTTAGATGCTGAACCGCCGAAGGCTGAAGTCGACTAGTTACTTGATACTACATTCAACATAGAACATTAAGCAGCCAATAACTTCAACAGTGCGAGAAAAATGCCATTCACGCGCCACTTTCAGCGCCTGCGCGGCACGTTGCACCTTGCGCATCTCCGGAGAGATTCGCCTCCGTGACGTTTGTGGCAACGCTTACTCAGGGGGCCTTACCTGGCGTTTACTACGCCTTGTGAGGCAAAACCACCACCAACCCACTAACGATCGACTCTAGTCCGTTTTCCAGCCTCTAAGTCGATGACTGCACCGGACGAGAAGGCTGCGCCGCCAACGGACGCGAACGCACCAAAAAGCTCGGCCCCAGACGCCGGCGAGCCTAAGCCGGCGAAGGACGCCAAGAGCGCCAATGGGAAGGCCGAGCCTCAGGAGGAGGAGCTCAGCGAGGAGGACTTGAAGCTGAAGGAGGAGCTTGAGATGCTTGTCGAGCGCCTTGGGGAGCCAGATGAGTCGCTATATGAGGCGGCACTGCAGTCCCTCACAACGCTCATCCGCACGTCCACCTCCAGCATGACCGCCGTGCCAAAGCCTCTCAAGTTCTTGAAGCCCCACATTCCAAAGCTCTCTGAGGTCTGGGAGTCGTGGAAGCCGAGCCGCGGCAAGTCGCAGCTAGCGGGCATCCTGTCTGTGTTGGGCATGACGCAGGGAACTGCTTTGCATTACCGTTTGCTAGTGGACGAGGATAGTAGTGACGAGGCCGAGCTGTCAGCATGGGGCCATGAGTACCTTAGACATCTTGCTCTGGAGATTGGAGATGAGTTCCACAAGCGCGTGGACGAGGACGAGCAAGCCGCAACTGGCGATTTGCTCGACCTAGCGCTGCGCATAGTCCCGTTTTTCCTCAAGCACAACGCTGAAACTGATGCTGTAGACCTAATGCTGGAAGTAGAGGCTGTTGAGCGCCTCGTAGACCCCGGCTTCGTGGACGGCGAGACCTACCAGCGCGTGTGCCAATATCTCAGTGCGTGTGTGTCCTATCTGGACACGGACACCGCGGATGCGTGCCTGCAGACCGCCTTCACTTTATACAAACAGAACAACGAGCTGCCGCAGTCGCTTCTTCTCGCCATTAAGCTTGACGACGAGGAGCTTGTGCGCTCCGTTTTTGCCGACACAACTGACACGGCCCTGCGTAAACAGCTCGCGCTTATTGTCGCGCGCCAGCGAAGGTTCTACGACCTCACAGACGATTCATCTGGTGAAGTCCCTGAGGACATCGCGCCTGTGCTCCACAATACGAAGCTGTCAGAGTACTTTCACTACCTCGCAAAGGAGCTCAACTTGGAGAAGCTCAAGTCACCGCACGAGGTGTTCCGCAGCTCTGGTGACCTGGGATCCACAAAAGTATACGGTGAGCGCAGTAAAATGAATCTCGCCATGCTGTTCACTCGCGCCTTCGTGAATGCAGGATATTCGAACTACAGCGAGGGCTTCGCTGAAATTGCTGGCTCTGCCGCACGTACCAAAGCAAACAGTGCCGCTGCCTATACGTCGCTTGGGCTTGGCTACCTCTGGGACTATGATACTGCCCTACAAGAGTTGCAGCAATATTTGGGTTCCGAGCAAGAGAACACGGCCGAGAATGTACAAGCCGGAGCTGTGCTTGGTATTGGCGTTGCCACAACGGGCGTACATGATGAAACTGATGCGGCGCTCGCCCTTCTTCACGATCATGCTACTGCAGAAGACAACAACAGCGTGAAGACCTCTGCGATCCTAGGTCTTGGCTTTGCCTATGCTGGTACGGCCCGTGAAGATCTTGCTGAAGTTCTTGAGCCGCTTGTCGTGGATGCATCGCTTCCCATCGAGGTATCTGCTATTGCTGCTCTGTCGCTTGGCATTATCTTTGTTGGAAGCGCAAATGGCAACCTGACAACCTCAATTATGGAGGCCTTCATTGAACGTGAACACAACGATTTGACCCATAGCTGGAGCGTATTCATGGGTCTTGGGCTGGCGCTGCTTTATGTGGGAAAAGCTGATAAAATCGACGCTGCCGTGGAGACGGTCAAGGCTATCGAGCACCCAGTTTCACAGACATTGGAAATTCTCCTTGTCATTTGCGCCTATGCAGGCACAGGTAACGTGTTGCAAATTCAGCGCTTGTTACGCGAGACCGCTACGCGTCACTACGAGGATGAAGACGATGATGAGGACGACGGGGGTGATGATGCTGTGTCGCTTGCCACTGCATTGGCCAAGGCAGCCGGTGGTGCCTCCGCTGCTGAACAGACTGGTAGTGGAACATCAGAAGATGCCGCTGGCTCGGCGAGCTCTGCCGCTCAGGACGTAGATATGTCCGATGCTCCCGCTGAGGGAGCAGATGAAGCCGCGGAGGCTAACACTACTGCTGACTCTGCTGATAGCGCAGAGGGACCTGAGGCCGAGGAGGATGAGGACCCGGCGTCACGTCATGAGTCGGCAAAGGTCAAGGGTCTCTGTACGCTAGGCATTGCAGTTATTGCCATGGGTGAAAACATTGGGGAGGAAATGGTGCAGCGCCACTTTGAGCATCTCATGCATTACGGTGATTCGTACATCCGACAAGCCGTGCCGCTTGCTATGGGCCTGATCTCGGCGTCAAACCCTGAAATGAAGGTTTACGAGACACTCAGTCGTTACACACACGAACCGGAGTTTGGTGTGGCTCTGAATGCCATCTTCGCCATGGGCTTGGTCGGTGCTGGTACGTTGAATGCTCGTATAGCACAGCTCTTGCGTCAGCTCGACGAGTATTACTCGCGCCAGAGTGACTTGCTTTTCATGGTCCGCATTGCGCTGGGCCTTGTTAATCTTGGCAAGGGTACCTTGACTCTGTCTCCTTTCAATGCTGAGAAACAATTAATGAGTCCTGTGTCTCTCGCTGGCCTCCTTGTCGTTTCACTGGCGCTTCTCACACCACCTTCGAAACTATTTTTGGTTTCTGAGCACCCTGCCCTGCTTTTTACGCTAACGCTCGCGATTCAGCCGCGTATGTTGCTCACGGTTGACGAGGACCTGAAGCCTCTCAAGGTTACGGTACGTGTTGGCCAGGCAGTGGACACGGTTGGACAAGCAGGTAAACCAAAGACGATAACGGGATGGGTGACACAAGATACACCGGTCCTGCTCTCCACTGGTGAGCGGGCGGAGCTGGAGGACGACGACTACGTACCACTCAGCTCCGCTTTAGAGGGCATAGTCATCTTGCGCAAGCGCGAAGAGTATGAAGAGTAAACTTAGTTTGTACAATTGACTGCTAATGTAGATGTACTTTCTGCCGCATTGAACCGCGCTATATGCATGCATGCTAAACAGGAATGCCACACATGTTTTGACCTTGAGAAAGCTAACGAGTGTACTCAGATAAATAGTTATGTTTTTAAAAATGCAAATTGGGTGGCGCGTTCACAGGTCCCCGGAAAGCAGAGCTTCAATGGCCCAGGAAATGTACTCTTTGCGGCTCTTCATACTGCATTTGAACTTCTCTTCAAGCTCACTTCTCACGGATCGTTTCGTGATCTTCGTGAGATCAGCTTTGCCCAGAATATCTCTCAGCGCCTCCGTGATTTCCTCATCAGATGGGCCCTCCATGGTCTTCGCTTGAGAAGCCATTTCCGATCTCGCCATCGAGGGGTCATCAGTGAAAGGATCCTCTGCCGCCATCATTGCTGTAGGCGCAAGACTGAAAGCATCAGAAGACGAACGGCGATGATGGGCCTTCGCTTCTTCGATAAATCCCTCGTCCCATACTTCGGCTTCGTAGTCCTTCCAGCGCTTGAGAGGGATATCGGCGGGATCAAAGTGACCTTCGTCATTGACGAGCATCTTCTTTCCCTTCTCACCGACAACCATACGTGTGTTACCCCACGAGAAGTCGTCCATGTACCAGAATGAATAGATGGGCAAAGCAAGACTGAACACTGGCAAAGCAAGGAGATACACAAACATCCAGCCAATCATCTCCCACTTAAAGCGCAGCACAAAAATCAATGCTTGAAGACCGTAAACGGCGATAATCAATATGATGGATGCCCACGGCACAGTGCCACCGCGAGCTATAACCAGGTAGATGAGGTATGCGATGAAGCCAATGGTCACTGGCTGCGTAAATGTGGAGAATAAGTCAATGATGACCATGAAACGCATACTAAAGCAGCAGAAACCACACATTTGACCCAGTGGCATAAGCTCAAATAGGTTGTGAACCGTTGAGTTGATCCATCTTCTACGCTGTGACACGAAGACAGACCATGAATCAGGCGCAACGGTCCAAGCGTGAGCGTGCCTCAAGAAACGTGCGCTGAATCTGGGATTGTGTTTCAAAAGCAGCGTTGTCAGATACCGATCTTCACCAAGTTGTAGCAGATTTTTCATGTGAAGCGTGCGCACAGTGTTCTCTGAATAGCCCTCGATGACCGGGTGGCTGATCAACAACGGACGATGTGTGTCCTCTTCATACAATCTGTATAAGGTGAAGCAACCTGGCAAACATGTTACGGACCCAAATAATGACTCAAAAGCTTTGGCAAGGTTGTGACTGATGTAATACTCGTACACTTGAATCATCGTAATGAGCGAATGGCGAGCATTCGACAACTCTGTTTCCCCACAAACGGCTTGAATTCGTGTATCACGGACCATCTTGCCCATCAATTGCGACAAAGACTCAGGGCTGACAACAGTATCGGCATCTACCTGCATCAAAAACTCATAACTGGAAGGACTCACCCCAACTACACTTTGCATCTGACGGTAGATTTCAAGCTCCAAGGGGCTCATTGGGGCGTCGTAATGCACGCGGTTGAGAAATCTCATCAAAAGGAGCTGTGAGTCGCGTTTGCCACGGTTTCCTGGACGGAAAACCTCAGTCGGCTTTCCAACCTTAACAATGACAAGGTAGGGTATCATATGGTCTCCAGCTTCATAAAGACCGCTGTAAACCTTGGCATAGTTGTGCTGTTCATCTCCATCTCCAAGACTTTCGAAAGCTAAAGCTGGCGGGTCGAATTCCGTTTTGTCTTCCAGAATGTCAAGAACAATGCGAGGTGTGGGCTTCTCATTTCCAGCGCCAATGATCATGCCATCGCAAATCACGACGAGAAGCTTACGTTTGTTGTCGTACTTTGTACGCGTCAGCGAATCGATTGCGCGACGCAGAGAAGATTCGTCCTCGGTGTATACCGGGACTTGGCAGATAACAAATTTCTCCAGATCATCAGGGTATTCGAAGCCTCCGAATTGTAGGGCAGCAAGGAATTTCACAACAAGGATGACCACGACAAAGGCTGTGATAGCCAGTAGAAAGTACCTGGCGAACAAACACCTCGTGGAATTCTGTGTGTCTAGTTTGCCAATCATGAACACGTTGCGAAGACAACGTTCAACATCAAAGCGATGGCTGGGGTCCATGTTCAGCTTCTTGAACTGCTTCGTGATGTCTTGCCCCATGTACTGCTGAACCAGGTTGGTGACGCTAGAGTCCATAAAGTCGGAATGATCGGTTGTTGAATTCGACAGATCAAACACATTGCCGTTGATGTAGTCAGTTAAATCATAGACATAACCATCGAGACTAACAATTGCTTTTGACTTGGTTTCTACCATATGCTTGACGTCCTTAGGCGTGTAGCCTATGAAAGTCTTCAAATAGTGGTGATTGAAGATGGACATGTGCTGAAGGTACCAATCAGGGCGATAATCGTCTTTAATAGCCCTAAAGTCATGATATGCAGCATTTGAGTCTGTGTAGTTGTGAGGATCGCCCATGACTACAAAGTCGCTATTCACAAGAGAACAAACGGCGGAGAGTTGCATGGGGAACAAGTCCGATGAATCCTTGCCACCATATTTGAGGATATTTTGACGTGGAATGATCGATGGGTAGTGCGACGCAGCGAATTTGGTAATGTCATAGACTGTACCGTGGATGGATGTGTACACCTTATCCGGGCTATTGTCATATGAGTACGACGAAAGATCTCCTTCACTTATGACATTTTGCAGAGGACAAACAAAATAAGGTAGGCCAATGAGAATTATCATCGAGGAGGCGCAGATGCCCCAAATCATCAGATTTATGGCGAGCTTTTCGCGCCAGGCAAGTTTTACGCTGGCAAACGTGCCACGGATGAAAGCGGTTGGGTACCACCAGGTGTAGAGCCAGACTATAGTGAGCCATGTTTTACGCTTCCGCGACTCCCTAGGTGGTGCTGTGAAGTCAACAGCGTCTGGGTCAATTTCAGGACCGCCAAGAGTCAAGGGCTGCTCTCGGTTGGCTGAAGTATAGGAAAACATGTTGCCAAAACCCCCTGCCAAGCTTCGCGTCTCTAGATCAGTGTACGCATGCACATCCTTCATATCGCCTGTTTCGTGAGAGAACTTTGCCGCTGCCTCGGTGGCAAAGTTCAGATCTGGATCTACTAAGTGCATCCACGCAACTTCGCTCAGAAACATTCCAGTCAGCCCTACGCGTGCATCTCTCATGTTCCAATTTTGAGTTGTGATGATTCTCCGCGCTTTCTCACGCTCAGATTCTTCGCTGTTATCGTCCCAAGCATCGCTAGACTTACTTGCGTGGCGTAAAAACTCAGCGAAAGGCATGAACACCGATAGGTCCGTCGTTGCTGTTCGTTTGGCAAGCTCCGGAATACCCAGCGCAGAGACTTGCTGCCGCACACATCGAGCATCCAAGGAGGAGATGAGACGATTATCATTCGGTTTCAGACAAAGCACGAAATATGCATGCGCACTTTCCATGGCGTCAATTGCGCTATCAAGAGACTGAATGTAGCTCAGAATACCGGAAAGTTGTTTCTTGGGCTCCAACTCGCGCCCACGTCGTTGTATTGGGTTTGATGGCCGTCGCTGGTGTTTTCTTTCCGTGCGAATGCTACCTGAGCGGCGTATGCTTCCGTGACGTCCACTCATGAGGGAACCCGACTGGGCCAGATCAGTGTGCTCCTGAGCATCACGCCGAACCGAGGGTTGGCGTCGTGGTTCGCTGGTGAGGTGGGCCTGAACGACTGTATTATCAACCGTTTCATCAACCACCGCAGCACATTGAAATACGGCCTTGAGGAACTCATTCGAGCTTGACTGAATGAAAAGGCTAATGATATCCGAGCTGAGAGCTTCGCGAGCACCTTCTAGAAGACCCTGAATAGAGTAACTTGCTTCACCAGCATAGTGCCGCACTGTAAAGTCAGGGCCACTAACGTCGACCGAAGTTGAGTTAGGAAATCTTCGCCGTAAGGAATCACGCAGACTCGACTCGTCGCGGTCGCGGCGAGCATATTCGTTGATCACCGCCAGTACTCCCGTATGCGGCTTCGCCAAAGTTTTGACAGTTTCAGCATTATCGAAGAAAGAACTCGCCGGTACATCGACTTCTTCGCTTTCAAAAACGTCCTCCGGAGCACGGAAGTAGACATGCACAAGGTAGTTGTACAACATCTCGTTCGCGCAGTTGTGAAGTAGGCGATCAATTTGGGGTGCCTGTCGGTTTGTTGTGGTACCCTGAGAGGGCTGAAAGCCGGGAAAGTCGCACAGCGAGATCGTTGCTGCGATGTCAGGAGACTCTGAGTCGAGGGCGATCACGGAGTTTACACGATCCATGATGTAGCTAAAAAGCATAGTGTACAGCGTACGCGCAAGGGTATCTGCCTGCTCGTGTGCGCCGCGCTGGTCCAGAACCACGGTCACTCGATCTTGGCCTACAAATTGCGTCTTGGCTATGAGCGATGTGGTCAACACCTCCGGTAGCACCCCGAGGAACTGGGCAATGACTTCAATTACATCAGTGTTGATAACCTCCACAGCTACAGTAGCGGAGACCGAGGCATCGTGCAAAGCACCCTTAAAACGGAGCTGCCCTAGGTGCAGTATGGCTGCGAGAACCTGGAAGATGTTAGCCACGTCAGAGCGAGAGAAGCCAAGGGAGTATAGGGCAAGTTTTAGCTGCTTGAACTTCATGCGATCGTCCACTCCGCTTAGATGCAGTTGCGACTGGTGTCCTAGGTAGCGGAACTCTTGACTTTCGAGGCGCAAGTGCCGCCTTTCTGCATCACTGAGCCCGTTAACCATGTAGTAAAAGACCTGGTAGTTCCGCTCGTTTGTGGCCACGCGTGTGATACGCTGACGCTCCAGACGGTAATCATAGACGGCTGTGCCGATGAGATTGCCCTCCAGATCATACTGTAGTTCACGAATTAGACCGACTTTCGACGACGCGAGCGAAGTCGAGGTTTTGGCTGTGCCAAATGCATCAAGGAGAGGCTGGAGAGACCTGACACGCGTGCTGAGCGGGTTACCAGCAAGCGTAAGCAGGTTGCGCATGAGACTCGCCGCGTACTCCGACTTACCACTGCCATTTTCACCAAGAAACACGACGCATTGTGATTCTGTGCGCACAGCCATGCGGTTCTGCACGCGGGCAGCCATATCTTTAAAGACTTGTTCCTGGTTCACGTCGAGCTCATTTGTGAATGTGTTCACGGCCACCAGGGCGCGCGTCGACAGAGTCGAGAAAGGCATGCCCTGGTGAAACCGCGAGGCAATGTGCGCCGTTATGGCCCGCTCCTCGAGCGAGCCCGAAGGCAGCTGCGACAGGTCGGCCATCTGTCACGGCTTTGGCGGTGTTTTTCCTGTGGTCGCCTCCGCGGTAGGGGGTGGGTAAACTCCGTCCCACGAACTCACACACACAAGGGCCAAGGGCAGGGCAGGGAAAACGCGGAGCGTCAGGAACCGCCAAAGCGCTCCGACGGCATTCCGACATGGCCAAATGTAGCAGGTACAGTGATGAGTCGACGATGCGTTGGCAATAATACAGAAGTAAGAGTTCAATCATTCACCGGCAGAGCGAGGTGTGCAAACTGGCGCTTGAGCCTCATGAGGTGACTCCTAGCAGCGCTAGAAGAATCCCCGGAAGACGTCCGTGATTCAACGTCGCTTCTAAAATGGTCGTGTCTCGCGCTCATCGTTGCAAGAAAGCAGTGATATCAGGCTCCCCAGAATGTTTTTTTCTAAATTTAGCTGGAACTCCGGTCTCTCTGCAGAATCAATCACGCTGAGATGAACCGCGTCCTACGGTCATGTCCGAGAATAGGGTTCGCAGCTCGGACCTTCATCAACAATTAACTGAATCGCGAGTGTTCTATATTTAGCTATCTCCTTGGGTGAATCTCTGATGAAATCGATAGCTGGGCACTCAGACATGACGCTCATCTCGAGCTTTGTGGAAGACCGGATGGCTTCAGAAACAAGATGGCTCTTTTGCAGAACTTTTGCCTGCGTCGACAGATTGGTACGCCGCGCGGTTTGTTTAGAGGTGTAATCATAGGTCTAGGGCGGCGTCATGCAAATTGGTGGCCCTGTAATTCGTAGGAGCACCTAGGCACTCTAGCTGGAGCTCTACAGCGAGTAAGTAATTAGTATGACAATGTTTTGTGAATATTCGTCGCTACATTCACCCTGATAACGGTAAAGGCTGTCCTCGAATCACGCACCATTCTATTTGTTGTCTATTTGGACGCGTGTATGAACCTTTAGTCACACTCGCCCTCCTCCATGGACAATCCGTTGTCGAAGAGCCCGGGGCAACTAGGAGCCTCGCTTCTCCTGGTGGCGCTCCATGACCTGTTTGTTCATGGAACTGGCTCCCAAAGAAGTCTCGCAATCGACAGCACAAGTGCTCTTCTCGTGGATAAACATGTTCCCGAGCAGCTGCTGCACGCCATCTGGCGGCACTCAGTAGTCCAGGAGGAAGACGAGCTGCTCCTTCTATACCCTGTCAATGAGGCATCGCATTCGCTGTTGCTCGGCGCTCTGAGCACCTTCCCTGGCATTGATTCACGGATGCTCACGGCCTGGACCGTCTTGCAGCCATTTCTCACAGCCATGACGCCGGCAAACTTGAACCAACCCTTCCACAATGGTGTGTGTTTTAAGCTAAATTTGAACACCGACGGCGGCATTGTGAGTGCACGCATTGAGCTTTCCGAACAGCCTCTGGTAAATTTGGACCCCCTGTTGTCGCTGCCTGCGGAAGCAGAATGGCGCTCGTTTGACGTGTTCTACCACATGTTTTACTCGCAGCAGGAGGATTCCGACCAGGCTGAGATTCTCTGCCTCAAGCCCTCGTTGTACCAGTACTCACTGCTACGGAAATCTGACACGTTCGAGCTTCCAAAGTGGGTCACCTTCGCAGACGACTACACGCTCGCTAAGGATTGGGCAGATGCACTTGCTCAAGTATTTCCCAAATCTTTTCGGCGCGCTGTTCTCATGACTTTGAATGGTATCCTTCTCCTTGGAAACGGTGATCAGAACCGTGATGACCTCGCTGATGGCGCAGCTCTCATTGGTCTCGATTTTAACGCAGCCTCGCAACTACCTACTCGAGAATTGATCAGCGCGACCTATGTTGCCCTGGTGCAATCCGTAGTTGCTCAGCTGAACCGATATCTTGCAACCATGGACTTGCAGGACCACAATGTCGACGCTGATGCGGCTGGCTCGTTTGTATCCATTGCTGAGCTCTCAACCTGCTCAGATCATCGTAGGCAACTGCTGCGGTCGCGTTTTGATAATAATTTCGCTTTGAATGCCGAAATTATCGATGACGGTCTTTCGCTACCCAAGCCTCCAAACAACGTGGCCAAAACACTTTCTAAACTCGCTCGAGAGCCACCACCGTCTCAGCTTGCTGTAGTTGATAACTTCGGCAGTCTTCTTGACTCTTCAGCGCGCTGGTACATGCCAGGGGAGTTTGGGGAAAGCTTTGCTCTCGAACAACGCGTAGAGGTAAACCGTGTATGGTCGGCCCTCAGTATTGCCCCTTCAGCAACGGCGGCAGCCGTGTACGTTCAAGAACAATGGACAAGCTCAGTGGTGAGCGCGCAAATTCGCGACATGTTCATAACAGAATGGGCGCAACGAGCTCGTACCGTTGACTATACGGCAGACTATGCCACACCTGAGTTTTGCATTTGTTTCCAGAGTATTCTCCCGCCCAACATGGAACCGCAACATGTCGCAGAGTGGGCAAGAACGCGCTTCGACCCGGTTGACTTCTTTCAGGGTCACAGCCGAGTCTACCTGAGTGAGCTAGCTTGGAATCAGCTTGAAACCCAACTCCAGGGCCTCCAGCAGAATCCGCATCAGTTGCAGTCGTCCATGACTCCATACGCTACACAGCCCGTGGAGTCGCTGCTCGAGCCACCTGAAAATGCCGCAGAGGTGCCGCAGCAAGTTCAAAATGCTTTGCAAAACTACGAAGAGCCCTCATATTTAGACGGTGACGCAGAGGACGAGCCAACAGACGAGGAAGCCACTAATGAGCTCATGAAAGACTTCAAGGGTACCGAGGCTGGTCAACACCTTGAGGTGCACACTCAGACAAGAGAACGTAAGGTCTGGGTGTTTTTCGTTTGGCTCATTACGTGGTGGATTCCATCGCCAACGCTCCAGTGGATTGGGCGCATGAAGCGACGCGATGTTCGTCTTGCCTGGCGCGAGAAAATTGTCATATTCGCCTTGATCACACTACTCAACCTAGGAATCATATTTTACATGATTATTCTTGGGCGGCTAATTTGTCCCGACTATGACAAGGTGTGGAACCACAAGCAGCTCTCTGTTCATCAAGGCACGAACGATTTTTATGTTGGCATTTTCGGTGAAGTTTACGACATAACCAAGTTCTACAGGATTCAGCACAGCGACAATGGCATCAAAACCACATCGTCACTTATGATACAATTCGCAGGTCAAGATCTTACCGGCTACTTTCCTCCTCCTCTTACCGTTGCATGCCCGTCCCTTGTTAGCGACCCTTCCGTGGCGCTTAACGTGAATCAAACAAAGTACCCTTTCACCGAAGCGATGCACACCAGCGGATCTCACTTCGTGCCCAACAACAATACGGCGCTCCACCAATACTCTTGGTTTGACAAAGTGTTTAAGCCATCAATCAACCAGTACCACAAGGGGCGTCTTGTTGAAACCCCGAAGGATATTGAGAAAAAGGTGAGCCAGGATCCGAGTTTGTACCTTGTGATCCTTAACAAGACGGTCTACGACATGTCTAGTTACGTGGCAACGACTAACCAATACCCAGAGAGTGAAAGTCCGTACTACAAGAAGTACAACTTTTTTCCAAATGCAGTTTCCAACCTATTCGAGAACTATCAGGGGATGGATATCACCGACAAATGGAAGAAGTTAGATGAGAAAACACAAGCAAATGCACTGGAGTGCATGAACAATGCGTTTAAATACTCTGAGCTTGACTTCAGGCATACTGCTAAGTGTCAGGCGGCAAATGTTATCCTGCTTGTTATCGCTGGATTGCTCACATCTATTACTCTCATCAAATTTTTGGCATCCATCCGCTTTGGTGCGAAGCCCATGCCGTCTCCACAAGACAAATTCGTTATATGTCAAGTGCCTGTCTACACAGAGGGCGAGGACGAGGTGCGTTTGGCAATCGACTCACTATCGACCATGAAGTACGATAACAGGAGAAAGCTCATGGTACTTCTATGCGACGGTACCATGACTGGTGCCGGCAACGATCGGCCATCATCGGAAATCGTACTGGACGTATTGGGAGTCGATGAGACACGCCTTGACGCAGAGCCTAAGGCCTACCATGCTATTGCGGAAGGGTCGCGCGAGCTGAACTACGCCAAAGTGTATTCCGGTTTACATCAGTTTGATGGCAATTCTGTGCCCTTCCTTGTGATTGTAAAAGTTGGGGCGCCGGGTGAGGCCCGGCCTGGCAATCGTGGCAAGCGTGACTCGCAGCTTATTTTGATGAGCTTCCTTAACCGTGTTCACCATCGTGATCCAATGTGTCCGCTGGATTTAGAAATATTCTATCATATCAACAACATCATTGGTGTGGACCCGGAGCGGTATGAGTTTTTGTTTACCGTGGATGCCGATACGATGGTGAAAGCAGATTCTCTTACGCGATTGGTAGCTGCTTGCACTGCCGATAACAGCATTAGTGCCGTTTGTGGCGAGACCGGAATCCAAAATGAGAAGCAGAGTCTGTCTACAATGGTGCAGGTTTACGAGTACTTCATCAGCCACCATCTGACGAAAGCATTCGAGTCGCTGTTTGGTTCGATTACTTGTTTACCCGGCTGTTTTTCTTTATATCGCCTCCGCACAGTGCAGCGACAACGACCCCTGTTCATCTCTGCGGATATCATTCGCGAGTACTCTTTGCGGCACGTTGACACATTGCACAAGAAGAATCTATTCTCGCTTGGTGAGGATAGATATCTAACCACCCTTATGTCGAAGTTCTTCCCAAGCATGAAGATGAAGTTTGTTGCCGATGCAAAGTGCGCGACTCGGGTACCCAACGAGTTCTCTATACTCCTCTCGCAGCGGCGACGTTGGATCAACTCCACAGTTCATAATCTTGCTGAGCTGCTGCGCTTAGAGACGATGTGTGGCTTCTGCTTTTTCAGCATGCGTGGCATTGTTTTCACTGATCTCGTTGGCACCTTAATGTTGCCGTCCGTCGTTGTTTATCTGGTTTATCTTATCTATGTGCTGGCGTCACATTCCTCACCACTGCCGCTCATTTCGATTATCCTCATTTGCTCGGTTTATGGTCTCCAGGCTTGTGTTTTCATCTTGCATCGCCGCTGGCAACATATTTTTTGGATGATCGTATACATCGCGGCCTATCCTTTTCATTCATTCATTCTTCCGATCTACTCGTTCTGGAACATGGACAACTTTGGCTGGGGAAACACACGTGTTGTCGTAGACGAGGCGAAGGGCAAGAAGGTTGTTGTGCAAGACGACCTCGATAAATTCGACCCGAAGTCGGTGCCGTTCGAGCCATGGGAGTCATACGCGATGCGCAATGGGATCCCTGGGGCTGAGCGTGCTATTATCTTCGACAGTCGTAAAGGACGCATTGAACGTACTCTTTACGAGGATCCTGGTATTTACGAAACTTGGGCAGAGCGCAATGCGCTGGCCCCGCGTCAGGACGCACAAGACGTCGAGCCAATGCCCAGGCCTGCGTCAGCTTATTCAGAAGTTCGCAGCAGGCCCGTATCGGTCAACACACTCGGGGGCGTGTTTGCAGGCCCTGGCGGCTTGTTCGACCCCGGCACGGAGGCCCAGATCCGATCAACTATACGTCAAGTCCTGAATACTACAGATCTGGATACCATGACGTCACGCCAGCTAAGGGCCAAGGTAGGAGACCTCCTTGGCACTGACTTTGTTGGTGAGCGTGCAGCCGCGGTGGACTCCATGATAGACGAGGAACTGACGGAGCTTGACGAGGACCTCATTGGTCCTCCAGCTGAGTCTTTTGAAATGGATGATACGGTCGACCCTGACTTTGAATCACACACACCCCACTAGCATCACAGCATAACAATGACACAGAGGAATCCTGCAGTTCTATCACGTTCGTTCTCTTTTGATGTCCTACAAACACAAAGATTTAGGTGCAGACAACGTGCAGTACGCATTGTTTTTATCTATGGTCGCAAATGAGACTACATGAAAGAGGTTAGAGTTTGCATGCCTTCACCAACCTTATGTGCTTAGCTTCTGCAGGGCGCGAATGCCGATATACCGCACTACTATCCGCGAGCACGACAGCTAATATTACATACATGAAATACCCTAGCCCATTGTGCTTTGTTTACATACACTACACGCAGTGCTTTCTCCTGACGCGTCATGGAGCCACAAACGCCAATAGAGTCCAGCAACACGCCACCGCTTTCTCCCACAGTTTCGCGATCACAGCGGCGGTTGGGGTCTCCCGCGTCCTCTTTGAGGTCACCGCTGCAGCGTTCCCCGGATTTGAAGTCGCCACGGTACCAGCGCATGCAAAACGCCCTAGAGGCTCACGAGGCTCAAGAAGCGCCCGAGAAGCGACTAGTAATTCGCAAGCTAGTGCTGATAAACTATAAGTCGTACGCTGGGCGTCAGGAAGTGGGCCCTTTCAATGAGAGTTTCACAGCTGTGGTGGGACCCAATGGCTCGGGAAAGTCGAACGTGATCGACTCTCTTTTGTTTGTCTTTGGATTCCGCGCGAAGAAGATGCGTCAAGAAAAACTCGCAGGGCTTATTCACAAGTCAGAAGCTCATCCTGATTTGCCTTTCTGCCGTGTGGAAGTGCACTTCGAGGAGGTAGGTGTGCCTGACTCGCAACTAGTGCTGGCGCGTGAGGTGCGTCGTGATGGCAACAACTTTTACGCACTCAATGAAAAGCGTGCATCTTACAGTCAAGTTCAGGAACTTCTTGAGCAGCGTGGAATTGACTTACGCCACAAGCGCTTCCTGATTCTTCAAGGCGAAGTAGAGAGCATCGCGCTAATGCCCCCGAAGGCGGAGGGCGAAGGTAGTGATGGCCTGCTGGAATATCTCGAAGACATCATAGGGACGTCTAACTATAAAGTTCGGATCGCAGAGCTTGACGGCGAGACTGAGATCCAGCGACAAGATTGCGGCGAAAAGCAACGCCGTCTCGATATTGTCTCCAAAGATCTCGAAAAGCTCGATTCAGAACGTGCCAACATAGAGAGATGGATGCTGAACGCAAATCATGCCACTATGGCACGCTCAAAACTATCGCAAATGATGGAGTCAAAGCTGCAGAATGCGCTGGCACTGGCTAAGGGTGACATAGAAGATCAAACAAAGCGAAAGAAGGAGGCCGAGGAAGAAATTCGCGCAAAGCGAGAACAACTTG
Organism: Entelexis geochares; assembly: GCA_030705075.1. NCBI lineage: Eukaryota > Fungi > Ascomycota > Dipodascomycetes > Dipodascales > Trichomonascaceae > Entelexis > Entelexis geochares. The sequence continues at coordinate 301,982 of JANIWL010000008.1, read as the reverse complement.
CGCTCTTGGAAACAAATAGCAGCAATGAGAACGGGCGACTCAGTGCATTACGGAAGGAACACTCTGCCGCTCAAGTAAGGCTTAAGGCTGCGCAAGTGGCCCTTGTGAAGGCTAAACAACGCAAAGGTCAGTTAGAAGTTCGCAAGAAGAAGCTGGAACGAAACCTTACTGATGCTCAGATTGGCCGCTCACGCTCTCAGAAATCCATAGAAGAAGCATGCCAGGACCTTGAGACCCTAGAAAAAAAGCTAGAAAGCGTTGAAGAGCGCGGCAAATCTGCAAGGGAAGGACTGACTGAGGTCCAGGCCAGAGTCTCTTTGAAAACAGGCGACGTTCAAGCTGAACTTAATCACCTTCAGGCTCAGGTCGATCCTTGGCGTGTCAAAATCGCTGCCAAGGAGCAAGAAGCCAAGACCACTAAAGCTGACATTGCTGAGAGAGAACAACAATGCAGAAATGCAGAGCGTCGCTTGAGCGAATGTGAGGGCGTCGCAAGATCGCTTCAGGAGGAAGGCAGGCAGACAGATTCTCGTGTGAAGGAACTAGAGAAATCTCGAGACGCCCTGTCAGCGGAGTTAGAAAGTGTTTGCAGCAAGATACCCAATGTTGAGAGTGATGCAAATCAGGTGCGTAAAAAACTTCAATGCCTGCGACCGGAGCTCGCGCAGGCTCGCGAAGCTCGTGCCTCCAGCCAATCTCAGAGCCGCATTGAGCGCGAGCTGCTCTCGCTTAAGATTCCGGGTCTTTATGGACGTCTGGGCTCTCTGGGATCAATTGATCAGCGGTACGATGTCGCCGTTAGTATGGCAGGGCCTGAGCTCAACAACTTCGTCGTCGACAGCGTTGCAACTGCGAAAACCTGCATTGCTGCTTTGCGCAAGCGATCTATTGGCCGTGCTAAATTCATGGTGTTAAGCAAGCTTGCAAACCCTCCGTCATCGCGCCCAAGCGAATATCCCGCTCCGCGACTAATAGACCTCGTGAAACCTGTCGACCCGCAGTTTAGCAAAGCCTTTTACGCTGCCCTAGGTGATACACTTGTTGTCGCTAACAGCGAAGAGGCTAATCGCGTGGCATTCCACACTGGGCGGCAGAGGCACAGAGTTGTAACAATGCAAGGCGTTGTTATTAAAGTGACTGGGCAGATGAGTGGTGGAGGAAAGCCAAACCGTGGCCTGATGGCTAAAGTTGCCAGTAGCATTTCCGCCGAAGACTTAGAGCGAATTGAGAAGCAAGTTGTTGCGCAGGAACTGGAACTAGCTGAACTCAATCAGCAGTTGAGTGTCTTGCAAGCGCGTAGGCACGACCTGCAGTCCGAACTTCCGAAAGCAGAGACATCTCTCAACAAATTTACAATGTCGCTTACCCAGGTCAAAGCTAAATTCGCGCAAGCTCGAGAACAGAGGCGCGAGCTTCGTGACGAAATAAGGCAGCAACAAGAGGCCGTCGATGTGGCTCGGAAAGCTGGTAATTCCAGAATCGCTCAACTGCAGGCGGGTATCGCGGAGCTTGAGGCCCAGAGTAAATCTACAGAGGAGAAAATACAGGTTTTGCAGAAGCGGATTCTTGACGCCGGCGGAACTCAGCTCCGAGAGCTGAGTTCCCTCGTTAGAGACTGTGAAATAGAGGACGAGGCCACACGGAAAAGAATCGAGGAAATGCGGGAACGTATTGCACAACACCAGAGTCGTGTCAGGAAATACGACGAACAGATAGCCTTGAGCGAGCGCGAGTTGGCAGAGTTTAACGAAAGCATCCAAGAGGATGAACAGCCTGAATCTATTTCAGATTTGGAGGTCACAGTGCAGTCCTTGGGAGCTGAGATAGGTGCTAGCTCAATCGCTCTAGAGGACATGAAAAACACGATTGCTGATCTACGAACTGCCATTGACGAGTTACGCGCTATCGAGGTTGAGGCGCAGAATGTACTTGACGGACTGCACGACTCCACTCGTAAAATGACTCGCAATCTCGAAGAGGAGTCTAACAAACGAGCCAGTTTGCAGCTGTATGATGTCTCGGTTGCGCGAAACTTGAGCCTGGATTCAACGAGCACGAGCTCAGAGGGCGTAAAGGCAGAGCACGATGACGACGTTCTCATTAGTGGATCTGACGAGCAGATAAGTGACGGTGACCCCGGCGCGCTGCCTGAATTGTCTCCCGACGAAATCGACGACCTGAGTGAGGCAGATCTGAAGGCCGAGATTGCCAAGTTTGACCGTGCATGCGAGAATGGCAATGCTGATCTTGAATTACTACAGCAGTATCGTAGTCGCCATGCGGAGTTTGTTGAACGTAGGGCAGTATCACAAGATGCAATTGCCAGCTATGAGCGTGTGAAGAATGAGGTACAACGCCTCAGGCAACGCCGATATACGGAATTTATGGATGGCTTCCTCCAGATATCGTCGAAATTAAAGGAGATGTACCAGCTACTGACTATGGGCGGAAATGCTGAGCTTGAGCTCGTAGACACGATGGATCCCTTCGCGGAAGGAATTCTGTTTAGCGTCATGCCGCCCAAGAAGTCGTGGCGCAATATTGCAAACCTGAGTGGCGGTGAAAAAACTCTGAGCTCTCTGGCTCTGGTCTTCGCCTTACATCACTACAAGCCGACCCCTCTTTACGTCATGGATGAAATCGATGCGGCACTGGATTTCCGAAATGTGTCTATTATTGCGAATTACATCAAGGAGAGGACCCGCAACGGTCAATTTATCGTGATTTCCCTGCGTAATAATATGTTTGAACTAGCGTCAAGGCTAGTAGGTGTCTACAAAGTGAACAACATGACTAGCAGTGTTACTTTGCAGACCGAATGATACCAGTAACAAAGTTGGGCGTGTTATTTCTAATTTATTTTTATCTCTATTATTTAATGGGTATTCCGCATGTGTAGCATGAACTCAATTGAACGTTCAAACAAACTATTGAGACCTGGCGTAACTCCATTGCACTTCTTACCCTAGCCCGCAATAAAATTACATAACTTTCAGCTTTTCGGTTTTTCGGAGCCAACCGACCCTCAGTGTATTGAATACACCAATGCTTCGCCGCAGAGCTAGAGAACGTCGCGAGTACTTATACCAGAGGTCCCAAAAACTTCAGGATAGCGTCGTTGCTAAGAAGCGTCAGCAGTTGCGTGCTGCAATTGAAGCTGGGCGGCCTCTTCCGAAGGAAATTGCTGACGATGAAGCTCTTCAAGCGGATTATAAGTATGATCAGTCTTTGCAGCCCGATGTTGACGACGAATATAGCGAGCTCAGTGGTATTCAAGACCCTAAAGTGATCGTTACAACAAGTCGTAATCCATCAGCTCGGCTGAGCCAATTTGCCAAAGAGGTTCGACTATTGTTTCCTACCTCTGTCCGCGTAAATCGTGGTAATTCAATTCTCCCGGCATTGGTAGGCGCTTGCCAAAGATCGGCTTGTACAGACATGATTCTCGTTCATGAACACCGGGGCGTGCCATCAGCACTGACTATTTCGCATTTCCCTCATGGCCCAACTGCTCAATTTTCTTTGCACAACGTTGTGATGCGGCACGACATACCTAATGCGGGAAGCCAATCTGAGGCATATCCGCACCTCATATTCGAGAATTTCACAACAACTTTGGGCAAAAGGGTGGAAACTGTTCTTAAACATTTGTTTCCGCCTGGCGCTAAGAAAGATTCGCCACGCGTCATTACATTTGCCAACAATCACGATTACATCAGTGTAAGGCAGCATGTGTATGTGCGTACGCGTGAAGGGGTAGAGCTAGCTGAAATCGGTCCTCGCTTCGAGATGCGTATGTTCAACCTGATGCTAGGGACGCTCGACCAAAAAGACGCCGACACGGAATGGAAATACCGCGGATTTGTTCGCACGGCTAATCGTAAAGACTATCTTTAGTCTTGCGGTTTGGGTGTCCTTTCACTGACTTCATCCAGAAGACGCCTAGTCCATATCTAGAGTGGTCTGCGCGAAATTTTGCGTCGTAAATATCAGTCTAAGGATAGTAACCAGCCACAGGGAGTGCCGAAGTAGATTGTACGCCTTCGCGAGAGGTCCGTGGCCGGACGGTGATGCATGGATAGGGACCGGACATGGAACGTGACCCTACATATGTGTTTGCATGACGAACAGAAGGAACTACAGGCTGTAATCCATCTAGAGGTGCATCTCGAGCGTTTGTAGGCCTCTGTTTTTTTCTTTTTTGTTTTCGCAAGGGATTGGTTGCTGATGGTGGCATAGCACGGTCGTGATAGTTCGCCCGTCTTTTGGAGAAGTAAGATCCAATTGACGATGAACTGAAGAATGTTCGGCTCGATGTCAATGATGGGCTGGTGAGAGATGTAACCGCAGATGACGATCTTGTCGAGGTTGGTGAGGGCGAGGCCTCTGAGTAGACTAGAGACGGAACGACTGACTCAACCAGTGAGGGTGTCTGCGACGTTAAATTGATTGTTTGTGCAGAGCACCCTTTTTGAATAGTAGTTTCAGTAGGCGTCAATGGCTCAATAACGCTACTTTCTCGGCGCTTTATAGGTAAATGTTGGTCTGAAGACTGTTGCAAAGGAACAGTTTCATCCTTCAGAAACGTGCATACATATTCTTGGAATCGTGGAAAGCTCAAAAGTGCTCCAGGAATTTTCTGTAATGGCGGCCGGGCACTAGTTGCGTTAAGCCTGCTGCCTTGGGTAGGCTGCAAAGCAGTGCCTGTTGCGACCGACTCTTTCAAAGGTACCATCCTGTTATGGTTTGGGCTTCTTGGTAAGATATCTGCCTCAAAATGAAACTCTGAGTTTCTTTTGTTTGGCAAAACTGCGTCGTTGCTATCAGAGGGTTCTTCCGTGCTAACATACGCTTCTCTGCGTGAATCCCAGCTGCGTGAATCCCAACCGCCGACCCATGCTCGTTCAAGGTCTGCTTCGCGAGTATCTGTAGTGTTACGAGGCTGATCAAGCTTTCTGCGTCGAAACAGGCGACGAAGGAGGCCCATTATGTACAGATGGTAGTCTAAATTAGTTTTATATAGAGCAATCTCACGAGCGATCCCGAATAGGAATAATCACAAAACCTACGATAAGTCATTGTACGTGCGTTCTACGTTCATTACCCAGTTCGACATACTACTGCACAGTCTTCAAAGTGGAGTGATATGAGATGAGTCGCGTCAACAGAAAATCCTGTTTAGCGTGGGTACGCAAGTCGCTCAGTTTTAACGCTGAATGAAGCAATCGAAAACTTGCACTGTTCTAAAAGTCAATTTTTATTCTGTATATACACATCCTCGACGAATGTGGCGTCTAGAGAAGCAGCTGGAGAGGGTTCTCAAGGATGTTCTTGAGCTCCTTCATCCATTCGGCACCGACAGCGCCATCGACAACACGGTGATCGAACGTGCCCGTGAGGTTCATAACATCGTCGAACGCAATTCCGTTCTCAGCGAGAGGATCCTCTACGGCGCGACGCTCAACAGTGCCGACGGCCAGAATGGTACTTTGCGGCGGGTTGATGATGGCGGTGAAAATGGAGACAGCTGGGTTCATGCCCATGTTAGAAATGGTGATGGTGCCGCCCTGATACTCTTCGGGCTTAAGCTTGCTGTCGCGCGCACGCTTAGCCAGGTCCTTTACAGAAGTGCTGATCTGCGACAGCCCCTTGCCCTCAACGTTAGTGACGACGGGGGTGATGAGGCCCTTGGGCGTGGAAACAGCGACAGACACATCAACATTACGGAACTCACGCATGACCTTCTGGTCATCGAGCCAATGGGTGTTCGGGGCAGGGACCTTGCGGCAAGCAAGAGCCATTGCCTTGATAAGAATATCGTTGACACTGATCTTGTAGCTGCCGTCGCTCGCGGCATTAAGGCTGGCCCGCAACTGCAGGAGCTTGGACACAGACACGGTGCTCGAAACAATGAAGTCCGGGGACTCGTTCTTGGATTGGCGCAGGCGCTTGGCAATTGTGGCGCGCATGTTGGACACAGGGATGTCTTCATAAGACTGAGCAGCCGTAGCGGACGGAGCAGCTGCAGAAGCGCCAGCCGACGATGCAGCAGGCTTGAACGCCTCGACGTCACGCGCAATGATGCGGCCGTTAGGGCCCGTGCCCTTCACGTCAGACAGCTTGATGCCCTTCTCGAGGGCAAGCGTCTTAGCCAGCGGCGATGCAAAGATCTTGCCCGAGGAGACAGGCGAGCCCGCCGCTGCCGTGGCGGGAGGAGCAGCGCGGGGCTCTGCCTCCTTTTCCTTCGGCTTCTCTGCCGCAGCGGGAGCAGCCTCCTCCTTGGGAGCGCTGGGAGCAGGGGCTTTGGCACCTCCGGCATCCTCAATGCTGAAGTTCTCGAAGGCAGCAACGTCGGCCTCATCCTCAACGTAAACGCCAAGGGGCTGGCCAACAGGAACATCCTTCGAGCCCTCGGGCAGCAGGACCTTGGCCAGGTAACCGTCCTCCTGGAACTCGAAGTCCATGGTTGCCTTGTCAGTCTCAATCTCGACGAGAACGTCGCCGGGGCTGAGCTTGTCACCAACCTTCTTTTGCCAGTGACCAACGCTGCCCTGCTCCATAGTGGGCGACAGGGCGGGCATGTCAATCACGACGTGGTCCGGGTACTGGGCGTAGAAACGCGCCGGAGCACTGGAGAACGCCGCCGAGAGGCTTGGCTGAGAGCGCGCGAAGCGCAGCGGGCTCTTCGCATGCCTTGCGATGCGCACACTTCGAAGAAGGCTGCTCATTTGGGCTATGTAAATACCGGCTTTGGGTTGAAGAGAAAAGTGGATCGGAGTGATGGGGTTGGGTGTTGTTGGGATCCGCCCGACTCTTAATCCGGCGGCTCTCACCAACGGCGACGCATCCTCAGATCGATAGGTGAGGCATAAATGCGCAGCGTGTCTCGTGCGATGTGAACGACAAATCGAGGTCTCACACTAAAGGACGAAACCTTGTGATTTACTGGCCTGAGCATATGACCCGAACGTCAGGCTACAATTGGCCCTTGTGTTTATGTTTTTATTCGGACTAAGACACATGTATGTCACACGCTACCTGTGATGCCAATGTACTATATTAGCAAAAGGGCCATAGAGGCATTTATCTAAAATACTCGAAGACTGAACTCTTTTCAACAGGGCTGCGATACCACACCTTCATGGCGGCCGGCGGCATAACTAGCATCACGTGTACATACTTATTTCGAGTAGCGTCTTGCAGGCGGGGAATCAAAGGTGCCTGCACTTACTATTAGCTCCAAAATATCCACGAATCGGCGCCAGGGCCCGCGAGGACCGAACAGGCGGGCAACATCCCTTGATGTTGTGCGAGACCCTGCAGAGAAGGAGGCGGTTCTGGGCCGTGAGCGCACACGTTATGAGCAGGCCCTGCGCCTGAATAGACGGGACTTACGCCAATGGATGCGTTACGCGCAGGTTGAGATCGACAGTGGCAATCGTGATCGAGCAAGGTCTGTATTTGAGCGCGCGTTAGCCGTCGATTATACGTACGTGCCGTTGTGGCTGCGATACTCGCAGATGGAGATCCTTCTGCGCCAGTTTTCGCACGCGCGGGCTGTTCTAGACCGAAGCGTCACGCTTCTGCCTCATGAGCAGAAGCTCTGGCTCACCTACATTGAGATGGAGGAGCTGCTGGACAACCTCGACGCTAGCCGGCAACTGTTCGAGAGATGGACTCTTACTGGAAGTTCAGTAGCCTGGCAGACCTGGTACAGATTCGAGAAGGTCAACCACGGTAACAGGATGGAAGTATTAGAGCGCTGGGTTGCGCATAGTCCTGGCGACCTTCAGATGTGGTTTCTGCTGGCTCAAGAAACTGACGACAGAAGCGCTTACAGCCGCGCAATTGACACTGGTATGCTCAACGACAGCGACAGGAGAGCGCTGCTTAAGCGTTGGGCGAGCTACGAGTCTTCCAAAGGCGAGGATGCTCGCGCCAAAGCCCTTTTGGAGCTCGGAGGCATCAGTGCCCATAGCCAAGTGTTTGTTGAGCTGCCATACGTAGACGTGGACTCCTGGTGGGCCGAAATCAGTCTGCGATCTAAATCGTTGGATACTCACGAGCTAACCACCATGTTTGAGACAGCCGTCAGCCGCTGCGTGCCGCCTGACAGCACGCAAAAGACAACTGAATGGCGGAAATATGCTCTATTGTGGTTAAGATTCGTCGTGCATCTCGAGAAGAACAAAATTTCCGCCGATAAAGCATACCATGATGGCCTTCTGCGATGGCCGCATAAGAACTTCACGTCGGCAACACTTTGGAAAGCGTACGCTGAATATCAAGTGCGACAAAACAATGTCGCTCGTGCTCGTAAGATATATGGCTCCGCTCTTGGCCAAACCAAGCGAAATTCTCATATCTTTAGGGACTATATCGCGCTTGAAAAAAAGCTTCTGGCTACTGACAAGGTTCGTCTTCTGTACTCCAAATTCTGTGAAGAGTGCTGCTCTGACGTAGACGCGTGGAAAGAATACGCGAGTTTTGAGGACTCTTTGCACGAAGCTGAGCGCGCGCGAGGGATCTTTAGAACGGCTTTGTATGTGGCAACGAGTATTGGCAATGTTGATTCCCTCTGGATAGCATGGGCGGAGATGGAGGCCGATAACGGAGATTTTGATGCTGCGCGAGACGTTTGGAACGAGGCGGTTAAGCACAACAAGGTCGTGGACGTTGTTAATGTGTGGGTGCGTTTTGCTATGTTTGAAGTATCAACAGGCTGGGGCGAGGACGACGACGAAGTTGATAGCGAGGCAGTCAGCCGCGCGAGGTCCGTTTTCACAAGAGCTCTTAACGATTTGCGCCAACTCAAGACTGAAAGACTACACTTATTCGACCTTTTTATCCAGTTTGAGGAAGACTATGGCTCTGTAGAGACGCTAGATGCGTTGAAAGACCAAGCGCCCCACGCGGTCACCAGAACAAACAACGACGGCGAGGCCTACATAGAGTACGAGTTTCCCGAGGCGCAGTCGAGTGCTGTTTCGAAGTTGCTGGCCAACGCCAGAAGATGGGCTCAGACCAATGCTACTAGATAAATTGTTAAAGTTCTTTTTCTTTTTTTTTTCATTCATAGGCACGCCATTGGCTCTTTCACGGTAGGTGGTTAAAGGTTAGCTTTCTGCTGATTGGCAACAAAATCAAAATGAGAAACTTACGGCGGAGTCGCTGGAGGCTTCCACGTGGGAGGTCTCCAGGCGGACGGTGGTGGAGGGACATCTTTCGATAAAGTCTCGCCAACTAACGCAGCAGCCACGCCAGGCGGGGCTGGGCGGCTTGCAGTTTCGGAAGGGGTTATACCAGGTGCTACTGACCCAGCAGCATGCATGACTGGAGGCGTAATTCCTGGCGGGCCCACACCTGGCGGGCCCACACCTTGAGGGGCTAAACCTGGCGGGCCCACACCTGGAGGGGCTAAACCTCGAGAGCCCACAGCTGGTGAGACGTCAGAACTGACAGCAGCTGGAGTCACAGTATCGGCGTTGCTAACGCGAGGTGGTGCGCTAGGCAGTGTAGAGTCTGGATACGCAAGCACGCCTGATGGTGCAACGCGGGCAGTGGCAACGCTCGGAGACGCCACGCCGGGGGGGGCAGTAACTTGAGACGAGCCATTTTGTGGAGTGATACTGGCATGGTTGTCTGTCCTCTCAGTATTAGACGGCGTGCTTGCTACGTGTTGGGCGTTTTCAGAGAACGCGTCGTCCTCTAAGTCGTCCAAGAAATCTTGCAGTCCGGCAGGCTGCGGGCCTTGCACATTTTTAGCTTCTGCGCTGTCGCAGTCTCGCATTAGGTGACCCTGTTGCCCGCATATACGGCAGACAGCATCGCGCAGGGCAGCTTCGCGTTGCGGGCAAGCGAACTTGCGGTGCCCCGGCTCGCCGCAGAACGTGCAAAGTTGGTTCTCGTAGTCCCGCAGCGTGCCGTTGAGCTCAGCAAGCTCTCGAAGCTGCAGCCGCTTGAAATCGTTCTGATGCTCGGGAGTCTGCGTCGCCGTATCCACGACTTGCTTGATGAGGCGAAAAGCCTTGCCAATACTTTCAGGGGATGTCGCACTCACCAGGCAATGTAGATCTTCTTCTTGGCCCTGCTGGGCCGTAGCGGACCGCGAACCTTCCTTGACGCTACCGCGGCCGCGAATGCTGATGCGGGCTCCCGAATCGGTCTCCATTCGCCGCAGCGCATTTCCGCGCGGGCCCAGAAGCAGTCCCACGAAATTGATCTGCGGGAAGTCGCGCACAGGTATGGGATACTTCTCGACGATACGCGCAAGGCGGCTGAAATCGCTCGGCGGGACATAGTCGGGAATGAGCTCCAGGGCCTTGCGCACGGCGAGAGTACGCTCAACATTCAGGAAGTTGCGTATTCTGTGCTCCCGTGTGTTTGTGCGCTTGCCGTACTTGTCGTACTCTGGTGGCGGCGACGGCGATCTTGAAATAAACTCATCCTCGTCGCACCTTTCTATGTCCGGCCGGCTGAGCTGTTTACCAAGCTCATCTATGTACTGAACCAGTGCAATTGCCTCTAGGTTCTCCGGCGTGGCCGCCTCTTGTATGAACATCCTCAAGAGTCCAATACAGCGAGGGCCTGGGGACGCACTTTCACAGCGGTTCGATGAAAGACTAAGAGGGTACATTTTTCTTCTAAGTGGCTAAAGTGGGAGGTGAAAGGCATGTTGAGGGATGTCGTTTTCTCTGACCTCTTTTAGTATTCTACGCAAAGTCAGCACGCAGTCCTTTAAATTCACTAACTTGATTTGCGGCCAATATCAATGCTTAAATGTAGGAAACGTCGATAAGCTCGCACCTTCCAGCCAGTGCAGTTCTGATGATGCGCCTGACCGTGCCGGCTATTGGCTGCGCTGAGTCATGGAGTGTGCCAATCACCTTGAGCTCAAATCACTTTGGCTAGACAAACATGTCCGGGGTGAGCTACAACGGCGGCGCAAGCAGGTGCTGGTACAACTGGCAGAAGTTTATCGACTGTTACACTGCCAAGGGCACCGAGGATCCGCGCCAGGCCTGTAAGACCTTTGCCGAGGACTACCAAGAGTGTCTGTTCCACACGAAGGAGATCGAGCGCGCCCAGAAGATTGCTGCCGAGTACGCTAGGCGAGAAAAGAATGGTGACGAGGAGTTGCCTCAGGTAAAGACGCAGAGGAACTTGAAGAGGTCGCTCACGGATCTCGAGCTCATAAAGTAGCCGCCAAACGCGCGCGAATCTGCAAGTCATACCAGTGGCTGTTTCAGCGTCCGGGCTAAGCAAGTCACATTGGTACCCGGCTGCGCGATGCTCACTTCGTCCTGCATGAGAAGCTGCAATGATCGCTTATTCTTCTTGAGCTTTTTTTCTCATGACTGAGACCTGTACTGCTACTGATGCCTCTATGTAATTCGGACTATGTAGCTATTTCCCGTCTGTAGAACCGTTTCATTGGCGTGTGCGCATTGTCGCTGAGCAGCACTCAGCTACGGCGTGTAGCCCGCGTTCACCCGGACCAAGTAGAGCCGTAAAAAAAAATCCCTGCCGCCAATACATATATGCGGGTGGAGATCACTACGCCCACACGCGAAGCACTCAAATAAGCGGCTTAACGCTCCTGACTTGACAGGACGTGTCGCATCTCTTAATGTTTATACTGCGAGCGTTAGGGTTAGTAAGTTTGAATCTACATGAGCGATGAGGACGCGATAGTGCATCTGGCGAAGCGCCATGGGACACATGTACACTTTCAGAAGGCAAATGAATTCGCTGCTATATTCCTTGGCTTGTTAGTACTTTACTCGGTGCTAGCGTTGGCCTCCTCCAAGGTTGTTTATCTAAGACCGGTGGTACGCGTACTCCGCTCCGGCGTTGTCCTCATTATCGGCTGGACGGCCCTGTGTTTATGGGGCCTGCTCTCGCACTTCAACCCCCAGCCAATCCAGCTCGCGCGAAGATGCGGCCAGCTGGGTATCGCCACTTCTACCATCTCTATCTTCTTAGCTCTGAAGCCCGCCCTGCTGCCTCGCACATACCAAGTTCCACTAACGCTTCTCCACAAGTGGATTGGGCGCAGTGCAATCGTTTTTGCTCTTTTCCATGGGGTGGTTTACGTAGCATCGTACAGCATTGCCGCCGCAGAGAAAAAGGAAAAGCGCCACGAGGGCCATCACCACCACCTGTTCAGCTTGTTCAATGTTTACGGTATGATATCACTGACTCTTTTCCTGACTATATTTATTGTGTCGTTGGCCCCTATCCGGAGAAGAGCATACTACGTGTTTTATGCCCTGCATTGGCCTCTCGTAGCTACGATCTTTGTTCTTATGATTTGGCATGCCCGTCCCAGTGCGTGGTTGATGGTGACAGTTGCTTTAAGTCTGCTCGCCTTACAGTTCAGTATGCGGTTAGCCTTGAGCAGGCCCATCAAGATTACGAAAATCGAAGCATTCGGGCCTAGCTTAAAGCTCATCACTTTTGAGCCCCCTGTTCCTGAGAAGCAACTAAGAGGACCAGCGAGCCATGTGCGGCTGTCTACGCCACTACTGAACCCCCTGACTTGGCTGCGCCCTTCTCATCCTTATACCCTTGTAGGTAACAACCAACTGGTTGTTAGACAGACGCGTTTCCGCATCATGGACGAGGCGTGGTATTCATTGACTGGGCCCTTCAAAGCACCGCTAAGCCCACAAGACTACACGCATGTTCTTGTTGTAGCAGGCGGCTCGGGTGTTTCCGTGTTGCCAACGTTGGCAGCTGTTCCTGGTGTCAAAACTAAGTGTGTTTGGGTCACGCGAACCCCTGCAGAGATTGATGTGTTAAACTCTTTACAACTCTCTCAGTGCGACATTTATGTCACTGGTACCGCTGATGCTAGTTCTGCTGACCACGATGACTACGAGCTACAAGAGTTTACGATCGACGAAGATTATGATGAGGACGGCGGCGATGAGGAGGCGCTTTTGGAGCCACGACTCGGTGTAAATGAGAACAAACCTTTCCGACAATTCAACGGACGGCCGTCTTTAAGCAGGCTTGCTCCAGAATTCTTCACAGGGGCTGCCGATACGGCCTGCGTCGTCGCGTGTGGTCCAAAGTCACTAGTTGATGACGTTGAGCGATGGACTGAGGGAACAAAATATGACTTCTGGGCAGAAGTGTTTGCTCTTTGATAGCGTGTGCTTTGCGAAGATAATGATGCGTTTCTACGCAGCAAAATAAAACTACTAAAGTCATAGCAATAAAACTTAACTCTCATTCTTTTTTTAGAAACTAAATGGTCGTAATAAACTTCCTGACAGCCTCGCGCACAGCATAGAACTCACGGTCTGTGCTACCCTCCAGTAGGTATTTTCCATCGCCAGTTTTGCGAATAAACACTTTGTCGTTGCAGGCAAGCACACCTTGTCCCTTGAAATCAGCACGAAAGCCAGCTTCCGTCAGAACTTTACGCAGTGCTGTCAGTCGAAGGTCACCGATCGTTACCGGCTTGTGTTCCTCTGCATTGTCGGCAGCGACTAGCAGTGCGCCCAACCTTTTGCTCCTATCTTGCGCGTCAAATTCTAGTTTACCAGCAACTCGTGCAATTGAATAACCGCCCCATAATTGGTGCCAGTCCAACGGCACAGCAGGATCCACGCGTACATCAATTGCGAAATTTGTACGCGCAAAAGTGACGGGTTCACTGCCAACAGCAAAGCTTGGACTATCCTTTTGCAACTGCTCGACAACGTCAGTAGATGTGGGCAGGGCGCCAGGAAGCGCAATTATTCTCGACGGCTGCAGCTGCCTTACGATCATCTGCATTGATCGTGCATTTGTGATGCCGTTCATGTCAATATGAGCGATCCAACACAGCGCTTTCACATTTTTCTTGAGGTGAACGAGCTTTACGGGTTTTAGCGATGCTGCTGTCTTCAAGCCTCTCTTCTTGGGACCAGAGGGCACCTCTGGACCACTTCTTGCGCTATCCGCATCCTTGTCTTCGCCCGCCGTGCCATCGGCCTCTTGACGAGACTTGTTTGTTTCAACATTGCTTTTCCTTTGTTTAAACATATCTGGTGGGAGATACTCACCATACTCGTCAGCCTTACGTCTCTTTGGGTTGAAAGGAAACGACTGTACACCCTCGTCCTTCGTAGTAGAGTAGTCAAAAGTACCCTTTCCGTACAATAGCACACCGGTGCCGATGTCCTCGGCGTCAAAGTCAGCGAACTCGTCTTCAGAATCACTGGATACCTCTTGAGCAGCGGCAGAAGTATCAATAAGCTCTTGGTTGCGTCTCTCCAAGGCTGCTGCTGCTTCGGCTTTGTCGATCTCTGCTTGTTTGCGCTGATTGAAGGCAGCTAGGGCTGGTCCTTCAAGTGGTTCCTCTATACTCAAAGGGACTTCATTAAGATGCATGGTCAGTTGTGTCAAGTCCGGGCCTTTAGTGAATGTGTGAAGATATGAGCCAAGCGTCGACGGTGGGCACAGCTCCGTCAAGAGAACAGCGGACTGTGGGTCTGAGGCGATCGACTCAAGAAACACTTCCTTCGACAGTCCTGTTTCTAAGCATTCACCTGTCGCGAGAACAATCTTAGGACCCGACGGCCACTTTTGTTGCAAGGCTTTCAGGCTGGAGACGTGGCGCACATGGCGTGTATCGAAGGGCGACTCGTTCTGAATTTGCCAGTCACTAATGATTGAAGGCACCATCCACTCAAGCATGGCTGAGGCTTGCGTCAGCGCCTGCTTGCCCGAATGACTGCAGTAGATGAGAGGAACTCCCTTATGGTCTGATGTCACAAACTGATCCAAAATTAGAATGAGCTCCAGAATACGCGACCCACTGGATGTAGGAATCAGCACAGTGCCGCCCATTTTCAGTGCCTGGTCTACGCTGTCTAGAAGTTGCTGCCGGCATTTCGTTAATGTCTGGCCCGTACTCACTTCGGTGCTTGTGACAAGTAAGCTCGGCTTTTGAAGATCGCGAACAACAGTGCCCGTCTTGGGCTCCAGAAATGCGCCACTCAAGTGCGCGTCACGCGCATGGTTCCAGTCTAGGGCGACAACGATCGAGTCAACACCATCAAAGACTTTCCACAATGTGCCGCCCAACGAGTGGCCAGCATTGTATGCAGTAATGACGACGCCCTCGAGCCTGGGGTGCCCATGGAGAAGAAGCGGCTGAGAGTATTTGACAACCTGAACTTCGGACCACAATTCGTCAACAAGAGCTTCGTCCAGAGCATCGGGATTGTCAAACGGTCCGCACAGCCCGGCGCACCTATACAGATCCACCGTCATCATCTGGCCCATGCGCACGACTGGCAGCGTTGCATACGCAGGGATGCTGCGGAATGCGGGGTGTTTATTTCGCAAGTAGCAAAACGCGCCTGCGTGGCCCACGGTGGCATGGGTGAGCAGGATAAGGTCGATTTTTGGCATGGCATCTAAGAGAGGCTGGAACTCTCTTTCGGCCAGGAGCTCATCCCAGCCGACATCAACAAGAACATTGACGCCATTTAGATCTAGCGTCAGCAGCGTCTGAAACGCCCTTGAGTCGAAGTCTCCTAACGGCTGGAACGAAACCATCCAGAACGGATGAACCGAGCTGGGCACGTGAGTTCCGGCAGTGATATTTCAGTTTCCACATTTTCGGCTACTGACCGCCTGGGACGTTCTGCGGCAAGGACGGGTTTGGCTGTTACGCGTTAAAATACATTGGTATCATCGTAATTATGTTCATCGTAATTATATTACAAGTAACTAATTCACATAAATCATTACTAGGCGGCCTAATTCAACACCTGTCTGTTTGACTCTGGGGAAATCGGGACGAAGGGCTTCGGTACTATCTGCGGTATTTCAACAGCTTTCTCGTTCTCAGCATACGTGATGGACACGCCTTGCGTGGGCGGCGTGCGCAGAACACCTTGTGGGATCAGAGCTGGACTGTGTCGTTGCAGCACTTCAAGAATGCGTGGCACAATAACAGACTGCACCTTCTCACCCCATATCATCTCAAGGTGCTCATAGTCATCCACAGCAAAGACGCCGGCCGGCTTCGGTAACTTCTCCAGAAGCGTATCTATGTCAACAAGTGTGTCTTTCGTCCCATAAATGATTTCGAGTGGTGTCGTGATATTTTGCGTGGGATAGGGCGGCACTTGGTAGAATCGAGAGACAGGAACCCCGAAGCGAGACCCAAGAATGCCGAAGGTATCGTCGTCGTACATATGTATACCGTTGTTCCTCGCAATGATCTGGAACCAGTGTACAACGCACTTCACCGACGTGTATGAGTACAAGTGAGAATACCCCGTGAGCTTCTGGGCCCAAGAAATATGAGTGCTCTTCCACTTGAAAAGCAAGCGGTTTGACAGATCAATAACCCGCACAAAGATTTGTGGCAGCATGATGTTCTGCCAGAACACGGTAGAGCGCAGAATGACGCGACGGCCAAATATGAGATACAACAGAGAGGGGCTAGCCGTCACTAGGCTGTGCAGAATACGCGGACCGATGCTAGGCGGCGCCATGGCCGGACCGAGAGCAATGAATAAATCGATCTTTTTATTCAGCTGAGGATGAATGGCCAGGGCGGCAAACGCCTGAGCACTGCCTTGCGAGAAGCCGATATACGTGAGGGACTTCTGCTCTGTGTAGCCTAAAACGTAGTCGACAAGGGCGGGAATGTCGTAGAGTGCAAACTCGTCTAGGCTGAAGTTCCAGAACTCGCGTGACGTCGAGCTGCGCGACTCGTGCTTCTTGGAGTACTTGTTTCCTCGGTTGTTTCCCAACCAAATGTCGTAGCCCGCATCAACGAGCTGAAACGCAACGCTATCCGAAGCCCGTGGAGTTGCCACCCAGATCTCTGAGTTCATGAGTAGCCCATGATGCAAATAAATCGTACCTCGGCTTCTTCTCTTTGGGGCAATGCGGTGAACACCCAGCATGTAGCCATCTTTAGTGGGCACGATGTGCTCCGTCGCGTGGTATCCGTGCAGCGCGCAAATCTCCACAAAGGACGATGCCAGGCTTATAGTCTCCACCCTCCTTTGTAGTGACTCGTCCTGCGCCAGGAGCCGCTCCTCGTGGGATCGCGGTAGAACGCGCTTCAGGAACCTGCTAATGCCCACAATTGCTCGCGGCGGAAGCAACATGGTGACCCCAGTGGCCACTCCCTCAAAGACAACGAGCAGAAGCGATAGCAGTATCAGCACATAGTCGTAGATGTCACTCACAATCGACGTCATGGCGACAAAGAAAGGCGCTGAACTCAGGTCGAATTGTGGTCTTATTGCGCAGCCACCCTACCCCCCGATTTGGCTTCGCGGTTAGGGCAATGTGGCTGGGCGGCTCCACTCGGCTCACACCGAGGCCACAAGCGAGCGCCGCCACGACTTTCGTGTCACGGACGGCATCTAGAGGTGCCAGGCACGGCGTACGTAGATGAACTATGGGCTATGCTAACACCAGTGTATATGCAATAACAAATTAGACGAGCTCATCGAGCCGAGATGCCACAGGGCTCCTATTTACCACCACTTCGACCAGCCCTTCTTCTTCTCGCCCGTACTCTGAGGGCCCGAAAGGTTCTCTTCGGCAGCGACCTTCTGCTCTGCTGTTCGCACGGCGCGTAATATAGCTTCTTGTTGCTCCTGTAAGCGTCGTTCGGCCTCAATAACGTGGCTTCTCTGGGGTCTTTCGAAGGCGCGCGAGGAGTCGATCTCCGTGGCTGGCGCGGTCCGCTGAGACTGCATGGGAAGCTTCTTGATCATGCCGCGCTGCTTCCCTTCCATGTCCTCGAGCTGTTGCGCGCTCAAGTTGCCAAACAGCGCATTGCGTATACGAAGCTGCAGACGGTAGGGCTCACTGAAAATATTGTCGTAGCCGTCGTTCCATCTATAGAAGAAGACACTGCCGACAATCACGAACAAAGTCATGGTTTTGCCAATCAACCGAACTCCTTGTGTGAATTGAGACCCGCGTTTTCGCCGCAGCACCTTGTACTGGCCAGGATACAACTCACTTGCAGGCCTTGGGGTATAATTTAGTCGACGCAGTGTTTCCTTCATCTGGCGCGCTTGCGTCGCCTCTTTGGGGATCTGGCTCCATTTTCGCGGTCGGCCCGGCGTTTCAAACTCACTAGGATAGCCCTCTGCCGGCCTCAGATCACTCGGATCATACGGATTATATGGTGCTTTCGGCGGCTTCCACCCCGGCGGATTAGGCCTGCGCTCCATGTGGGACCACCTTTCGTGCAATGTTCTTTATGTTCACCGCTTGGAGATTAAGTAAATTCAGCGAACTCCCAAAAATTCACTCAAATTCGGGTCCATTAAAACGCATGACTTTAGAGGTAGGCTGCTGTGACTGGCGCGTTAGGCTGTAAAAACACATGTACTTAGATTCAAGTCTTATATTAAATTGTGATGATTGAAAGATTGTTGTGCCTCACTTGTTCACGAGAAACTTGTCCAGAAGCTTTTTTACGATTCGTTTCCCGAAAAGCCTTTCGTGAGTATTGAACAAGGTGAATCTATGTGACAAGCTAAGTCTATTTGGTTTTAGCTAGTCGAGGCTAAGAATAAATTAATGCTCGCCGTACTTGGCAATTGCCCTTTCATGCAAAGCTCTGCCGCGAACGCGCAGATACACCGGCAGGCCGATCATCGCAATGCAAATGAACGCAAGAAGAGAGCACCCCCAGCCAACGGGGAACCCATCGATTGCAAGCGTCTTGTACATGGGCCGGGCAAATAATGGGAACGCGGCCGCAAGCATAGCTCTAGCAACGCCGTTGCTTGCGAAGGCAGAGGCGACCTTCGACGGTGGGTAAAGGTTGGAAATGAAGGCTAGATATGATTGGAACATGAGCCACACGGCGCAACTGAAAAACATGTCGCCAACCATCGAAACCACCCAATGAATTTGGTGGTGAGAAGTCCAGCCGAAAATTAGAATCCCTGTCGGAGCCAGGCAGGCACCAACAATCGCCGCATTGCCAAACACATGGAATACATCGGGTTGCTTTCCTGCCAAGATTGGTTTAACAAGGCGGAAATGGATATATGGCACATACAAGGCGGCGACAAGAAAGCAGCCTATCAAGAAAGGCATGTATGATAACCCTTGTTGGACAAGGTTGAAACCGTAGACACCGCCGTAGGATATTGGGACTGCCTCGAAATAAATGTACATGATGGAGTACATCAAGCCCAGGTGAATATCCATGAGAAGCAGCGCCGGCTCCTGGATGGTCAATTTCACTGGCTGCCAAAAAATATGCTTCAAGACTTCACTCGTCTTTTGCGACCGCAACAGCAGATCACCCGGAGCGAGAATGTTCGGGTTGCCAGTGCGTCGTCTCAGGCTACGAGCCTTCTTCATCAGGATAGCTTGCTCTGAGGTCTCCGGGAAAAAGAGAACCATGAATACAAGAACTGCACCCGACATGATCAACAAGTACCAAAAGGCCCACCGCCACGTATTATGCTGCACGAGGGCGCCACCAATTAGGGGTCCAATGAAGGGTCCCATAACCGCACCCATGCTCCAGATGATAAGTGCGTAGACGACAGCAGGGAATTGAAAGATGTCACCATAAGTTGCACCCCCCGTGCTCAGAGGCGGCGCTGCCATTACACCAGCCAGTAGGCGTAACACTGCAAAAGGAGCGACATGATTGACAAGTGCCGTGGGTATTTGCAGGCAAGCAAAAATGAATTGGTTGAAAAGGTAAATGTACAACCTGCCGCCGAATAGCGGGTTCTCCGACATTGGGCTGAACCACAACGATGCAATACCGTAACCCCAGACAAACATTGACAGTCCTAGCGTCACCTTAACCTCAGATGTATGGAAGTGGCCAAGCAATTGCTGCTCTGCAGGCGTAAACAAAGCTGACCCCATGTATAGAGAGCATGTACAGACGGCCATTATAACTGCAACCGCTAGCTTCTTGGCGAACGGCCAGTTGTGCGGACAGCTAATGTCGTCCGGCCCATCCCAATCCACAAGAATAATGCCCCCAGGAGCATTGTTTGAGGGTTCCCTAATCGATGTTTTGTTACTCGAAGAGTCCGTCCTTTCGTCATCGGCCTTTTCATTATCTTTCTCCTCTAAAGCATCATCACTGACGTCCTTCCCTGCCAATTCTCCAAGATCGCTGTTGGCAGGAGCCAGATATTTCTCCGGTATAACGTATGAATCTAGTTCGTATTCAGGCTTGCACCATTTCCTACCGGAGATATAATAGCAAACCTGTCCAGCGAGGCTGTCACGCAGAAGGGTCTTCAACCCAGACGCATTGCTCATTCGTTGCACAATATCGAGTCTGTACCAATAGTCTATTATGAAGCCTAAGTTAAAATTGCGTCGTTAAATGAAGCAACAAGACGAATTTTCTTTAACCCACCGTTGAACTGCAATGCGTCCTGTTGTGCATGAGATTCAAGGGTTACGAACTTTGTCAGCGCAAAAAGAGCGAATCCTTATAAATTCTACTGCGAGCTTAGTAGTGGAATATGCACGGCGGAAGCGGCTCACTGACTTCCGCTTGTGGTGAGGAGGACGTGGCGTCTTATGCAGACAGCAAAGATGATCTTTGCATAGTTAGGGTTTAGCACGGTCCGATTGAATGTTTTCCGATCATGGTTTGCGGGATGCAGTGTCGAACATATCAACCAGCTATTCTAAGTAGACCATTAAGGCGCCATTTAGGCGCTTTGATGTACAAGCAAGGCGTATCGGTGAGTGAACTAGGGTTTCATGCCTAATTTGATTTGGCACGCCCGCGCCCGCCCCACTAAGGAATTTCCAAGAACAATGACTACACAAATTTACATGCATATGACCTTTCCCTAAACTGTCAAACACAGTGGTTTTGGGGCTCTTACAACCAACGATTTAAGGCGCTCATGCCTAGAAAAACTCAGCAAAACTCATCGTGCCTGAGGCAATAGCATCAGCTGCCCCTGCGTTTTCCTTTTTTTTGGAAGCGCGAGGATGCTCGCAAAAAAAAATTATACTTCTTGCGGTGCTAGTTAGTTCATTGTTTATCAATGCACACCCACTTCGCCACCAATAAATGAGGTTCTATTTGATGAACGCGTTTAGATCTTAGTCATTCCCCAGAAGCAGCCCCACGCTTGGAAACACGTAGTCGCGTCGGCCCGTCATAATACGGTTTAATGGAGGCGGCGCGGTTCTTCAGAGAATTGTTTAGAGCGGAAACGCTCGATACGCGGTTCGTGCCGTCCCAAACTGTCCAAATACAAAACAAGCAAGCAGCAAAAAAGCCTTTGTGGAGAACATGGGAGTTCGCTTTTTACGCGCTGAACTTCGCGGTCTTTGTGCCTCTCATGATATCGAGCGCGGCATCTGCAGGAAGTACGTCAAATCCCGGCTATCATCTTTTTGTAGATCGGCTAAGTCCCGGGTGGCTTGGTCCTACGGTGGATAACAGTGATCAGCAATACGGCGGCTTTCGGAGTCAACTTCCGCTTCTGCTGGTTCTGGCCGTGGCCCACGTACTTTTTAGGCGGATCATAAGTGCGACAAACTACACGAAGAGGAGTACGTATGACTTTTATTTCTCTGTGGGGCTCATTACTGTTCTCCATGGCACAGGAGCCATAAAGATTTTGGTGATCCTTGGACTGAACTACCTGATTGGCAAACATTGTCGGAGCAGAGCTATTTCATGGGTGTTCGGTGTTGGCATCCTTTTCAGTAACGAGCTTCTGAAGGGGTACCCATTGCCCTATGGTCTCGATTTCGGAAGCATTTTGGAGCAGTGGCAGGTGTATTTCAAGTGCACAATGATGCGCATGCTCAGCTTTAATCTTGACTACTTGGATGCTGTGAATGAGCTTCCTACTGATAAGTCCGAGCTCAAGTCCGTGAAAGGCAGCGAGCATGACCGTATCGCAACGCCGCGTCCGTTGGCAGAGTACGATTTCGTCAATTACATTGGGTTTTGTTTATATGCGCCGCTTTATTTGGCTGGGCCTATTTTGACTTTTAACGACTTCCAAGTCCAGAAGCATCACGCCTTGGCATCCATCACGTTCAAACGTAGGCTTGCGTATGCTATCCGCTTTGTGGTGTGTCTGCTATGTATGGAGGTTATCCTTCATTACATACCCGTAGTTTCGATTGCTGAGACACGAGCCTGGGTGGGTCTTTCACCTGCGCAGGTTTCTATGGTCGGCTTCTTCAATCTCGTGGTCATATGGTTGAAACTACTGATTCCCTGGCGTTTTTTCCGTATGTGGGCCTTAGTAGACAGTGTAGACCCTCCTGAGAATATGATTCGTTGCGTAGCAAACAACTATTCTGCCTTGAGCTTCTGGAGATCCTGGCACCGGAGCTTTCATCGCTGGGTCACACGCTATCTCTACATCCCGCTAGGAGGATCGAAGCGCCAAGTCGTGAACTCACTTATTGTATTTGCCTTTGTTGCCCTATGGCATGACATCGAGCTACGGCTGTTTGTTTGGGGATTTTTGATCGTGTTGTTCGTCATGCCCGAAATCATCTGTCGTGCTTTGGTTCCTTACAAGACATACGGTTCAGAATGGTGGTATCGCTACGTCGCGGGCATTGGTGCTGTGGGAAACATCTGGATGATGTTGATAGCGAACCTTGTAGGATTTGCTGTCGGAGTTGACGGCATTAAGCACCTACTTAAAGATATGACGAACACCGCAGCTGGCCTGTGGTTCACTATATTGTGCTCGCTGTTGTTGTTCGTTGGCGCGCAAGTCATGTTTGAGTACCGGGAGGAGGAACTAAGACATGGTATCAATCTTAGATGCTAGTGCTAGTTGAGTCTAAGATATAAAACACACACATGTTCGAAACTGCTCAGAGAGCCACAGAACCTGTCAAGCCTTTCAAAAACTGCCGCCTTTTCTTAAGCCAACCCTTACCTGCGACGCGGGGTCGTCCGTCACTCGCTTCTAAAACTGTCACGACGCCAGTGCCAGTTCTTATGCTCACTAAGCGTGAGAAAGCGTGACGCGCGTGCTTTTACTAACTAGGACACACTAACCATATTCGTCGTATCCACCCACCAAAACCAAGTAACAACAACATGAGTCGTCCCCAGAACATTGGTATCAAAGCCCTAGAGCTCTATATTCCGTCTCAGTATGTGGACCAGGAGGAGCTGGAGAAGGCCAGCGGTGTGGCCGCTGGCAAATTTACTATCGGCCTGGGCCAAAAGCGCATGGCTTTCGTGAACGACCGCGAAGATATTTACTCCATGTCGCTGACTGTGGTCGAGAAGCTCTTGAAAAAGCACAACATTGACCCGAACGATGTGGGTCGTCTCGAAGTCGGTACAGAGACGCTGCTGGACAAGTCAAAGAGCGCCAAGAGTGTGCTCATGCAGCTGTTCAAGGATAACAAGGACATCGAGGGTGTCGACACGTATAACGCGTGCTACGGCGGCACGAGCGCGCTGTTTAATGCCGTCAATTGGATTGACTCGGGCTCGTGGGATGGCCGCTACGCTATTGTTGTCTGCGGTGACATCGCCATCTATGCGAAAGGAGCCGCGCGTCCGACCGGCGGCAGCGGCACTGTGGCCATGCTTATTGGTCCTGACGCGCCGCTTGTTGTCGAGCCCAAGCACGGCAGCTACATGGACCATGCGTACGACTTCTACAAGCCCGACTTCACGTCGGAATACCCGGTTGTCGACGGCCACTTCTCGCTGACGTGCTACACGAAGGCGCTTGACCAGGCTTATAACGCGTACTTGCGCAAGTCTGGCTCCACGAAGGAGGGCATGGAGCAGTTTGGCGCTTCTGCGTTCCACGTTCCCACCTGCAAGCTTGTCACCAAGTCGTTTGGTCGCCTTGCTTACGACGACTACCGCAACGGCGCCCTCAAGCCTGCCGAGGGCGCTGTTCCGGCCGAGGTTGCCAACGTATCCTACGAGGATTCGTTGGTTGACCGTAATGTCGAGAAGACGTTCATGAGCCTCACGAAGGAGAGCGCCAAGACGAAGCTCATGCCCGGTCTTGAGGCGGCCACGAACGTTGGCAATATTTACACAGGCAGCGTGTACCTGTCTCTTGCCTCGACGCTCACGTTCACCGACCATAGTCTTGTTGGCGAGCGCGTGTCGATGTTCTCCTACGGAAGCGGCCTTGCCTCCTCGTTCTTCAGCGTGAAGGTTGCGGGCGACTACACGCAGATTGTGGAGAAGGCCGGTTTGAAGCAACTACTTGCCGAGCGCACGCAGGTGTCGCCCGAGGACTACGAGGCTGCTCTGGCCCTCCGCGAAAAGGCCCACTTGCAGAAGGACTTCGTGCCGCAGGGCTCCATTGAGCACATCCGTAAGGGTGCTTACTACCTTGTTGGCATAAACGACAAGTTCCAGCGCGAGTACAAGGTCAAGGAGTAGGCCACATTATTTAGCACTGCGGCGGCCGCTTATTTCATAAAACCTTGCGGCGTCGCTGAGCTGTGTATTACCACTTTAATACTTTTATAATCCATTACCTTCTAAGCCTCGCCATATGAGCTGTATGCGTTGTCGTTGCTAGAACGCGCCCTCCACCTGAAACGAACAATCCGATACGAGCCGCATAGGGTAGGTTGCATAACCCTGTGTGCACAGGGCCCAGAGTGTCAGCCCAGCTTGAACGGCAGCAAGTCAGATCGGCGCTTAATTAGCGGCGGCTCGATTGGCTGGAATTGTCATTATATCACCAACCCATTTATGGTCTTCCGGTCCCTTATTCGGGCGGGCGTAACAAAACACGGAGGTTCAACAATGGAGTATTTTCTGAATCCACGTTTCACTGCTAAGGTGAATCCGCAGAACGTGGCGGGCCAGCTCACGTCGGCGGCAATGTTTCTCACTATGACGATCACAAACAACGAGAAGACTGACGAAATTAAGGATCTTTTCGGCGACTTGTCGGCATTGGTTCGCTCCGTCAGCTTTCGAGACCCTGCCGCCGAGCTCTCCTGCGTTACAGGAATTGGATCAAGGGGCTGGGAGCTGATATTCAAGGGCAAAGCCGGGCGGCCCAAAGAGCTCCACACGTTCAAGGAGCTTAAAGGCGCACAGTTCGCGCCGTCCACGCCTGGCGACCTGCTCTTCCACATACGTGGCCCGCAGATGGACATGTGCTTTGAATTGGGTTCGCAGATCGTACAACGGCTCGACGGAATCGCCAAAGTGGAAGATGAGGTCCACGGGTTCAAATATTTCGACATGCGCGATCTTCTCGGTTTTGTAGATGGTACCGAGAATCCTTCGGGCCCCGCTGCCTTCGACGCGACTCTGATAACCGACCAGGACCCGGACTTCGCCGGCGGAAGCTATGTTATCACACAAAAGTATCTTCACAAGAAGAAGGATTGGGACTCTTTACCCGTAGAGCGTCAGGAGCGCATCATTGGTCGCAAAAAGTTGTCAGACATCGAGCTTGACGACGACGAAAAGGAGTCATACTCCCACAACGTTCTCACAAACATCGAAGACGACGACGGGAACCAGCTCCAGATCTTGCGCGACAATATGCCCTTCGGCGCAATTGGCAAGGAAGAGTACGGTACATTCTTTATTGGCTACTCGTGCTCGCCGACTCGCACGGAGATCATGCTAGAGAACATGTTCATCGGCAAGCCAGAGGGCAATTATGACCGTATTCTTGATTATAGTGTGGCTAAGACGGGTAATCTCTTCTTTGTGCCCACTGCCGACTTCCTCGAGGGAGCAGCAGACCTTTAGAGACATACATACGAGTGAGCAAGTCGAGTGAGCAAGTCGTAGGCGCTAAACACTGAACACCTGAAGGTCACAACACAACACCTAATTCCGAACACCCGTCATATTCAACACACACTACGAGACGCTCACAATAATTCAGCGAGCAACTCATAACATTGAACCGTGAGATCGTTTAAAGCCCTGAGACTACTGCTACTACTACTACTACTACTATCATTACTGCTACTACCACGACGACGAACTGCAGCAGCACTGCATGGCGTTCCCACACGTTTCTTACACGTGACAACGGCCCGTACCAAGCGGCACTCTTGATAGATAGTGATCTGTAAAGGTAAACATTAGCTCCATGATTTCGCAAATGCTCTCCTCCTCACGACAGAGCGACAACGAAAAGCTACTCAAGTTATCAAGCACTCTCACCAACGCAAGGATCTCAAGCATCCGCTTACTCGCTCACCCGCTGGACCCCAAGAATACGGCTTGTAGAAGCACACCAGCACAAAGCCACTTCCCATTTGGCAATACGGACTTGCAGTGCGTTCATAGAGACAAGCCAGCGTCAGCCTCGCAAAAGCCCCCAAAGCGGGACGACGGCCTCAAATTGCGCAACTCTAAGATGCGGCTCGCGTCCGAGCAAGCTCCGGGCACGCGAAAAATTAAGATTGAGGAAGGACAAAGTCATCTACGTCCTCAATTGATTACTAGATATAGAGCTGCCAAAGAGGGTCCAAGACCACGGTCGAACCACCAGCTCAAAGCGCTTGCAAAGACATCAGCTGAAACAGATCCCCTTAGTTCGAATCCAGTGAGACCGCCAAAGGAAGACAGAGTAGAGGAGACTACTCCATACAGATCACCATTGAGCGTGACGCCCGTCACTGTAGAGTCAGGCTTAGATGTGCGGCCACTGCCCTCTCCATCGGGCGATCTCAATCGACCCTGGAACAGTGTTCCGCAACCACTAATATTCATTGCAGGTGCATTGGTCTTGCTGTTCACGCTGGCCGCTTTGAGCATAGGTATAGGTGCCATATGTGACTGGTACTTAAAGAGCTGCATGCGTGCGCAACTGCTTTGCCATAATGGTGACATGCGGCCCTGGATGAAAACGTACAACTGCTATATTACGCGTGAGTTGGCTCAATTAGCACAACGTCCCTCTATGCTAGCACCCTAGCGACGGCATTGGTACATGTTAAAATGGCGCAAGCGTTTAACTGTTCAAAATTGATTTTTTTTTGGCACGGTGTTTAGGCACCACACACATCAAGCCAATCACCTTCCAGACCTCAATTGTGCTCAGAACCTGCATGTGACTGATTGTGGACTCTACTGTTGACGCATCTTTGCGGCACTGCGTGGTAAGCTGGCGCGAACGTTTCACTAATTTCCCTAAATGATTTTCAGGCTCCAAGGCGAGTTTATTCATTGTCACCTACCAATTGAAGACGCTTCAAAGCTCCCTCCTCGGCTGGCTGCGCACCGTGAGCCGCGGCAAATCGGCTGTTCATGCGTGTAGGTTAAGGGTTGCTCATCAGGTGCTGATGAGTATATAAAAATTTCTTAAGACCTTGAATCCGGGGAAGATTTCAGTGGCGTTCGCCTGTGATGCCATTATGATTTTCCAGAAGTCTGCCTCGACGCTGTCGCGTTCCACTCTGGCTGCAAAGACCAGGGCGCAGAACTTTTGGGGTACGTCTTCGTCGCAGCAATCACAGCCGGTGCCGGGGTTCTTTGTGTCCACTCCACAATTCACGCGACATCAACAAAGCCAGGTTGCGACTTACCAAGATGATACAAGAGGCGCTGGAAACTCGGGGCCGCATTCTGAGTCGGGCAACATTGGAAACCCGTATCTCGCATTGATTGGTGGCGCGAATCTGGGCCCGGCGGCACCGCCGCCTCCTGCGCTTGATGAAGAGCGCAAGGAAGAGCCTGTGTTCGCTCGCAGGCCCTCTACCAAGGCATTGCATTTAGTCGCCGAGGTAAGGCACGGTGTACCGACTGAAACTTTGACGCCAGAGCCTCTGGTGCGAGACTCCATTGCCGAAATAATTGACGATGCCGGCAAGGCCAATGTCGTGGATGCCATTCTGTCTAAAATGCAGCGCTTGCAAGCCGTCGGTTCCCACGGCCATGTTCTTGCCACTTTCGAGACATTGATATCCCTGCGGGAGCCCGTCCCCGTGGAAGCCTATAACATAGCCCTGGGCTCTCTGGCCTCTACCAGTGATATCAGTGTGCTCTTGGAAGCCTACGAAAGAATGCTCGCTCAAAATGTGCGCCCGAACACTAAGACTTATACCATTGTCGTGGATTCTCTTGTTTCAGCTGCGCTCGAGCTTTCCAACAAGAGACAACAGCTGCAGCCCTTCATTGGCAACGACAGCGGTGTCTTGGAATCAGTCGATGAGATTGTGGAAAGCCTGGCTGTCGAGGAGCATTTGACGTTGGCTGTGGGCTTGCTGCAGGCTGTTGTCGCCACGCACCCAGGAAAATTGGCCCAAGATCTGCAGATGTCCCTCAATGCTGTTGTAGCGGCGTGTATAGACCACCGTGTGGAGATTCCTTCGGCAGTCCTCTCTGCCGCGTCTCCGTACCTAGTGTCCCTCATCAACGCTCAATCCTCTATTGAGGCGGCAGCGGAAATATTTACTGCATTGGAGCCGGTGGTTCAGGCATCAGAGCCAGCGCAGGCCGCAATGCTGCGGTCATATCTGCGCCTACGTGAGCCGGGGGGTGCTATTGCCTTTTTCGATGGCTGTGGCGCTCCGCGCCACCTTCTTAAGCAACTACTCCCCGGGCTTGCCTCTCTTGGATTGGTTGGCACGGCCAGAAGATGGGTTGAAGAGTTGTCACCGGAGCCATCCGTGATTGGTGATGTATTGAAGGCAATTCCTCGCGCCGGCGCTAAAGATTACTTGCCTACTGCTACGCAGCTCTTTTATGAGCACGTTAGCTCTTCTTCGTCTTCTACCTCTACTGGTGGAAACGGCGGGGACAGTAGTGACAGCGTGAGTGATGGTCGAGGCGCGTTCATGCGTCTTTGCGTAGCTGCTGAGAGCCTTGAAACACTCTATATGGCCCTCCGCGAGTGTCATCTCTCTGACTCTTTACTTGATCCTGTCACTGTGACCGAAGTAGTCAACTTTTTGAGCCTTAAGGGCCAGCCTGTGCTGGCAGCTGATGTTTTCGCTTGGCAATTTCCGAAACTGTCTCAATCCTGGACTCAGCTGGAAATCACAAGTTTTGTCGGACAAGAAATGGCTTCAGAAGCCATAGGCACATTCCAAAACCGTGAACAATTTTCGTTGGCTGTGGCGATAACTATGCTTCCATGTGTCATGTCAAGCTCTAAGGCTAGGCAAGCTGTGTTTGAAGTCATTGCCGCTGCGAGGCTTGGAGATCCTCATCAACTCAGTGAGCTTCTTAGTGCTGAGAAGCTGGCCGAGGTCGTGATCATACTCTCCTCGTTTTACACACGAGCGTCTGGGGTGCCTGACAGCGAATTTAGCGTCATCCGCCAAATCCTACCTCTTCTTGTGGAGGATGCTTTGGCTCAAAAATGCGATTTCACCGCCCCAGATAGTGCGGTTGTTGCCGAGGCCCTTCTGAGTCTCGGAAATACAGAGGCTCTCGTGAATCTTTGGCACCGCCGTTACCCGAGTCCAATGTCCAACCACAAGTATGCTACGGCAAAGGAGTCTGCGATGATTCAGCGTTATGCTCTACTTCCTAACGGAGTAGACTCTGCAGTTCAGCTGCTCAAAGATCAGCTGCTGTTGAGGAAGGCTGTCGCGCCCGCTGCGATCGACGCTGTGTGTCACGCTTGCGCGCGTGACGGTGCCCTAGAAATGCTCGCTGAACTCCACGACCTGCTGCCTAAAACGCGGTCCACGCTGAACTCGCTGATCATGGCGTCGGTGACTTGCCAGCGTGAGCTGGCAGTCACAGCTTTAAATGACTTGAAAGAGGCAGGTTGGTATGCTGATCTTCCTTGCTATGGCGCCCTAATTGCTACATCGAAGAACGTGACAGAAGCCATTTCCATTTTCAATGAAGCTAAAAATGATGCGAAGTTGTCAATAAGCCCTCAAGTGTACAATGACATGGCCAGTCTTTTGGCAAGGAACTTGCGGAAGACGGAGGCCGAACAGCTTGTTCAAGAAATGAGCGAGCAGGGCTTTGGGATCTCAGCGGCCACTTTAGGCTGCATCATTAGTATGCACGCTCGATTGAATGAAGGAGATCTTGCCTTGCAGAAGCTTAAAGCGATGTCTGTGATTGCTAAGAGTCACCTCGAAGTCAAAACTTTCAACCATCTTATGCATTACTTTGTTCATAAGAAAGCTGATCGCAATGCTGCTTTGGAGGTTTTTATGGAACTGAGGGCGACGGGTACGCTTGCCACGCCGTTCACGTACCGCCTCTTGATGGAAGCGTACCTGTTGTTAAACCAAACTGAGAAGGCAAGTTTGACCAAAGCTGACAACGTGTTAGCGTTGATGCGTCACGACGGAGCACCTATCACGACTATGTGCTTTGCGACACTTTTGCGCGCCCGCGGTGTGCTGTTCAAGGATTTTGATGGCGCGCGCAACTTTTATAGGGGGCTCGTGAAGAACAGTCGCGTGCTGCCAGACCAAAACATCTTCAAGGCACTCATGGAGTCATATGTCTCCAATGGCCGGCAGTCAGAAGCAGCTTCTGTTTTCGATGAAATGAGGCGTTACCATGTCTCGGTTGACAAAGATATAGCAGAACTCGCCAAGCCAATATCTTAAGCGGCATCTTTGTGGCGTCAACTTCAGCCACCTGCATTACCACCCGTGCTGCATCATGATAGACGATTTGATACACTTGCACACCTGCACAAACTCTCATAAAATACTCAAATAATGTTACGATGAATGACCCTTATATGTACAATGAATGAAAATAAATAAGCTCACCAGTCCTCATCCGTCTTGGGTGGATAGTGCTGCTCGGATCGCATGTATGTCTCGATGGCAAGCGAGAACAACGCGAAGCCGGCGCAGCCCATCAGGGCTCCCTGAGGCCCGCTCTTGAAAGCAAGCCCCGCCCCTGTGAAGCAGCCACCCCACAGGCTATTGTACATATCATCCTTGGCTCGAAGAGACTCGATGACGCACTCGACACCCGAGTAAATGCCGCCAATCTTACCAAAGCCCTTTGCTGAAGAGTAAGACCGCTTCGCCATATCAGAAAACTGCAGCTTCATCTGTTGTTTGAAAGGAAGATGCGAGATTTGCGCAGCCTGCGAGACTCCCATGGCGGTGTCGTAAGACATGCTGGACA
Organism: Entelexis geochares; assembly: GCA_030705075.1. NCBI lineage: Eukaryota > Fungi > Ascomycota > Dipodascomycetes > Dipodascales > Trichomonascaceae > Entelexis > Entelexis geochares. The sequence continues at coordinate 270,934 of JANIWL010000008.1, read as the reverse complement.
TGAAAAAACCGAACAGGCCACCCAGACCAAAGCCCATGACGCCGGCAGTGACAGTTTTACCAGGGCAGCTTTGCATGAAATTCATCATGGCCTTTGCGCCTGCTTCCGCCTGCTCCTCCACTGTCATGTCGCCGTATGACTTAGGCTGGGCATTGGGATTAAAGCCGCCCAGAGACATTTTCTATCCAAGCCTCTATCAATTGTTCGCTGGATGCAACACGCCTGAAGTTTTCAGCATCGAGATTTTAGCCGTATGTGGGCGCTACCTGGGGCGATGGAAAATGGAGAAATAGCGCCCTCGGTTGTTGCGGCCGTCCAACCACTCGCTGGTTTTTTAGAACTAGTAGTAGTTGGTGTGGTCCTAGTAGTTGTAGCAGTAGTAGCATTGGTGGTGTGCGGCCAACCACTAAAACTTGCAATCACCTGCGCGGAGCAGTTCTTGCTGTGTTTTGAAACGTGTCTCGACGCAAGTGGTGGCGGTGTCCTGTAGCGTGTTTCAGTCTCAGCATGAAATGCTGGTGCTACAGGGCCGGGGCCTTTACGGTTTACTTGGCTCCCTGAACATCAGTCAACTGGGACGCTCTATGCGTAACGCTGGATCACACGTCTGTCCGAGCCACAGATGTCCAATATGTATTGTGATTTCACGCTAACCCTCGAAAATATAAAGTCATGCATCAGTGTTGGCCTCAGCATCGGATATGTTGAACAAATTAAGCAAGAAGAGTGCGTCACTCATCATGTGCGTTCGTGTCGGCCACCCATGTTTTACTTGCTCGTTAATGCGCCTACGTATATGTAATCCATGACGGGCGTTCAGACGACATGCATGGCGCGGGCGTGAACGGAGGTTTCTTGCAACTGCATTCGAGCAATTGATGCGAACCGTGGGTCCGGAAACGCAACGCTCCTCGTGGTGCGTGGCTTCTCGCGCTTCAACGCGGCGAACTCTACATCAGGCATTGCATAACGTTTTTAAGAATGAATAATATGTTTAGCAGCATTGCACAGTCACACTGGCCACCGCCGTCTTCTGATCGTGGGGATTGTGTGGCGCCTAGTGATCACGCGATTCGTGAGCTTAATTATGTTCGCAATGCGATTCGGCTAAACACACGAGTAAACAGCGGGACGTATCGCCGGATGGGTTTGTATAATGTAATTGGTGGGAACGCCCTAAATTTCGAGACTCGGGTTGTGTCGATTTGACACCAGTAGCGTCCGACCAAGCGAGCAACGTGGGGTAGGAGTGCAGCTGCAGCAATGTCATTGGTGGGTTAGGTTTATGCTCGCGAGGCGGACATATAACCAGAAGGTACTCCTGATTTCAGGATACAGCAATTTATTGCCAAATGAGACTTAGTGGGATCGTAACTTTTGTGCTAACAGGACAGTTGGTCCTGGCCTCGGTCTTCTTTAAGCAGTCGAAGTCGGACCGTATCAGGAACCATCTGGAGGGAATCGGCTATGAGGTAATTGACTCGGCTGGCAACTTGAAGGACAGCGTGCTTGATAGTCTTGACCCGGAGAGCCTGAAGGACTGGCTCGACTTCCATGGCATTGCGCACTCTGGAGACCAGCTTGCGGAGACTGCCAAAAAGCACAAGGACGTGTTCCTAAGCGATGTGAAGGAATATGCGGCATCGTCGCACCACACGGCGGCGGATTTGCTCAACAAGGGGAAAGAATTTTACGCTACGCAAACAGCGGCCATCAGCGACAGCATTGTGCAGAAGTGGTCGGACTCTAGGCTGAAGGAGTTTTTGGATGCGCGGGGATACAATGTGCCGCAAGGATCAAAGCGCGACGAGCTGCTTGCTCTGGTTGCCCGCGCCAAGCACAAGCTACCCGTTAACTTCAACGGACCCACCGGTGAATACTGGTTCGATGGCTGGAGCCGGGAAGATCTCACGAAGAAGCTGCAAGGCCTAGGCGAGAGCATCGAGGGCAGCCGTAAGGACCTGGTCAAGCGACTCCAGAAGTCGTATGCCAAGTCGTATGAAGAGGGCAAGGCGCACGGAGAGGGTACCGCTGATAAGGTAAAGAGTGCCTACGGCGACTTCAAGGGAGCTACGCACGACACGTTCAGCAAGTGGAGCGTCGAGGACCTTAAGGATTATCTGAGCGACTTCGGCACCGAGTTGAAGGAGGGCAAGGACAACCTTGTGAAGGCCGCGCGTGACAACTACGACTATTTCATCCACGGCGAGAGGCCGCCTACTGCATTTGAGCGAGTTAAGCACCACTTGTCTGGTGTGAGCGGGGGAATCCGCGACTACTTCAGCCGCTTGTTTGGAGTAAACGCTTTCCTGCGATCAGACCTGTAAACAGTAGTACATTGAATTGAGCCATTTGCGGATCTAGTAGCCTAGTCACGTAGTAGCATGTAGTCAAATTATGAGATTAGATTGACACTCGCAAGGGGGTGTGGTATGACATGACGTTGCTCGTCAACTAGCTGCAGGCCACACAATGCAGGCGATAAACTGACGCATAGGTATACACCAGAACTTGCATCATTTTCTAGCTAGTCATGCCAAACGTTCTGCCATTGAGAACCACACCGCGTTAAAATCGGCATTGCGGCTGTGTAACTACTGTGCTGAAGTACCAGTAGTGTTTCGTCTTTGTGTCACGGCCAACCTTTGTGTCACGGCCAACCTTTCGTGACAATGTTTGATACATAAATGCCAAGCGCGCATTCTCTCTTGCCGTTGTTCGCCGCCGTGGCCGCTGGGAGGAGGAGGGTGGATGATCTTACGGCATACTCGTCGCACAGTCATGACAAAATCTCTCTCCCAACGCCGCAGCAGATCTACTAAAACGGAGAGACTCTGATGGCCGGACGACCTTGGTACGTGCAAGGCGCAGACCTTATGCACCGTTTGACGGTGCTTGGCATTCTTGGATACTCGGGCTACCTGGCGTACGGAATCACGCGCGCCGTGAAACACAACAATGACGTCAAACAGCGCAAGCTCCTACTCGCCAAGGAGCAAGGTCAGCAGCAGCAGCATCCTGAGAGCGAATTCGAGGACACAAAGTAGCGCTGGCCCACCGCGTGCAATTAGGCGCCTGGCGGTAGCGATTTCCTGGGCCCTCTCAATCTGTACATAAATCATAAGTGTGCGCGACGAGCCATGAGAACCTTCGTGCGACTTTAGTTCGGCTCGCTGGCACACAAGCACGCTATCTGTAGATAAGAAATGAATCACTGTTTTCGACGGGTCTTTACCGTGGCATCCTCGGCGTCGCGATCCTGCGGCCGCTTCTTCGCGCGCTTTGAGCGCGGCCTCAGGCTGTGCGAGAGGCCGAGTTGATAAAGCTTGTCGATTCGTTGCTTATTTTTTGCTTTCGCGTCCGCCGAAAGCGGATTCATGATCACCACATCCTCGTACGACCGCTCACACACCTGGCAGCAGCGCGTGCGCGAGTCTGCAAGAACTTGGTAGGGACCTACATGCCCGCACTCTACAATATAAGCTAGTAGTTGTGACGATCCCTCCAGCACTATGTCCTTTCTACTGATGGGATCGATCCATCTGCGACTTGCACCTGCCAGCTCGCGTGAGATCTCGGCAACGTCCCGGATTTGCCGAATGCTCGTCTTAGGACTAAACGCGAATTTGGCGGCACCCAGCAGGAATTCTAGAATTGCCTTTTTGTTGTACAAATATCCACCCCAATCGCTCACAACGGGGTCCAGCAGCTCCTCGCCGCTCAGTGCGCACCGCGTCCATACGTCAGTATCAACAGATTTGGGCTCAGTTGTTGCTCCTATGGATGGGTCTCGCGACACTATATCTGAGCGCTTTGCCAAGGAGCCGCCGTCTGCACCCATCAGCTGTAGGCGTTGCGCGGCACCGGCCCGTTTGCAGCTAATCTAAAATTGCGTCTCGAGCCTGCTTACAGTGCACATAAATTAACTCCACTCGCACGGATCCTTTTTTGACAGGCGCCAGAAAAGAGCATGGCGAGCCGTGGCGCTGCGAGCCATTCGGAGGAGTGTATGTTTTTCTCTAAAGTAGGGGCTTGTAGGCATGGCGACAAGTGCGTCCGCAGACACGTCTTGCCTGAAAGCTCCCCCGCAATAGTATTGGTGAGTATGCAACTGCCCACGGGCAGCCCTGATCAAGCAGAGCTGCGTGAGCTCGTGGAGGACATTTTTGTAGAGACTGCGTCGATGGGGCGCATTGTCGAGATGTTTGTGGCGGCAAACGAGTCGCAGCATCTCAGGGGGAACGTCTACATATCATTTGAGTCCGAGCACGAGGCGGCACAAGTATTGACTAACATAAACACCAGGTGGTTTGCAGGCAAGCCGATCTTTGCCCATTACCTTCCGTCAAAAACGGTCTCAGCGGCAATCTGCCGGGACGGGTCGCAGTGTAGGCGCCAGCTGGACTGCAACTACGCGCATCCGATTCAATTCGACGCTGCTTTCTGGGACCGATTATTTGCCGGGCAGCTCAGCGAGCTGCAGCGTAGCTCGGCTGCGCAGTCAGAAGAAAATGCTCACACGCTTGTTATTTAGATGGGGCAGTGTTAAGCAGGTGGTGGTGCATCTGTCCTCCAATGTAGAAAGTGGCCACCGCTGGTTCGCAAATAACCTGCACTGTTAAAACGTTCTATAGTCTTTGTACAATGCGGTGAATCTAGCTAGACTCAGCATTCATGGGCTCGAGGTTATCCCGTTTGGTTCAACGCGGCTTCACTCCAGCGGTTCCAGTGAGCGCTGCTTACTACTCGACTGGCCACCACCACCCATCACACCTAACTCGCCATTACGCCTTTGCCCGACGCACCCGACGTAAATAATGGCGGACCGATACTCGTTCTCGCTGACGACATTCAGCCCGAACGGCAAGCTCATCCAGATTGAATATGCGCTACAAGCAGTGAACTCGGGCGTGACGTCGGTCGGCATCAAGGCCCAGAACGGCATTGTGCTTGCCACCGAGAAGAAAGCAGGCTCCGCGCTCGTGGACAACGAGTCCCTATCCAAGATTTCGCAGCTCACGCCAGACATCGGCATGGTTTACTCTGGCATGGGCCCCGACTTCCGTGTGCTCGTCGATAAGGCCCGCAAGCTGGCCCACTCTAACTATAAGCAGATCTACCAAGAATACCCGCCGACGCGCATCGTGGTGCAGGACATCGCGCGCACGGTTCAGGAGGCTACGCAAGCAGGCGGAGTGCGCCCTTATGGCGTATCACTGCTCGTGGCGGGCTACGACGAAAATCACGGGTACGCCCTGTACCAGATCGACCCCAGCGGCTCTTACTACCCTTGGAAGGCAACCGCTATCGGCAAAGGCTCGACGTCAGCCAAGACGTTCCTCGAGAAGCGGTGGAACGAGGAGCTCGAGCTCGAAGACGCCATCCACATCACGCTCCTGACACTGAAGGAGAGCATTGAGGGCGAGATGACCGGGGACAACGTCGAAATCTGCGTCGTTGGCGTACCAAATGACGATTTGCTCGGATTTGAAGGCGTTGATGGCGTCAGCGGCCCCCGCTTCCGCTCGCTCAGCTCTCAGGAGATCCAGGACCGTCTAGATTCGCTGTAAGCCTTACTTGCAGGCATGAATGTACTTGGGCTTTTTGTGCTCTGGCTTTATGTACTCTGGCTTTACGTACTTCGGCGTTATGTGTGTAGAAACCATATATAAACATACAAGCGAAACCATGAGTCGGCTTTATGCAGAGAGATCTCCGTAGTCGAGACTCAATTGACATTCGGTTTCTTGATGGGATCGATAACAGAGCCGCGTTTGACAAGAACGCGCGGCTTGGTCTGCCGATGAAACGTGTCCTGCGTAGCCCATTCTTGGCCCATGGGCATGCGCAAAGACCGCTCGTACTGCTGGCGGTTCTCGAACGGGAAGGGCACGCCACTCGCGTTGTATTTCGCAGCCTTTTTGTTGACCTTCTCATTAATGATGACGTTGTTCTTTTTAAAGTCCTTGCGTTGAGCAGGGTTGAGTCCAGCGATTTTACGCACCTTCTGTATGCGGGGCTTTTCGCTGCTCCACGTTCCCCACCCAGGTAGTGTCTCGTCTATTTCTTGGTCGCCATCCTCATTTGCTTCGCGCCTCTTCTCCGCCTCGAACTCCGCAACAACGTCGTCGCCAGCAAACGCCTCACGCACAAGGTCCTGCTGCTGCAGAGTCAAGTCCTTTTCGCGGACCATAGTGTCACCAAGTGTGTTCTCTACGCTGATGTTGCTGGCATTGTTGGACTTGGAGCCCTTCTTATGATCACCCGACAATGACGATGACTTCGCTAGCTTCATGGTTCCTGGAGTGGAACCACTGGTACTTGCCGCAAGCCACGGATTATTCTCGATGGTGGTTGTCTGAGCTGTGGTTTTTGGAAGCTTAGCTTTTCGAGGTGTGGCCCTTTGAGCGCTCGGGCTTATTCCTAGTGTCGCCGGCTTGGCAACTCCAGTCCGCACAGGCTCCTCATGCTGTTCGCCGCTATTTTCGTCCTCTTCATCAGAGTCCTCGCGAGGGCGGAACTCAAATGTCTCAGTGCCAATATTGTTCTTGTTCCTCTTGCTCCTTTGTGAGCTTTTCTTGACCGAAATGTCGCGTTCTTCGGCGCTCTCGTCGGACTGCTCGCGCGCAGCAAGATCACGCTTCAGCTGCTGGCCAGCTGGGTCGAACGTCTTGCGTCCAACGTTCTCCTCTTCACTACCCGCATCACTGTAATCGTCCCTGAGGCGCCGGGCGTTAGCCTCGCGGTCGCGCGCGTCAGCGTCTCGCATAAACTTCATGCCAAGTACACCCTTTTCGGGGAGCGCTTTCTTCGCATCGGTTTCCAAGCGCTGTTGCTCACTCTCCGAATCGCCGTCACTCTCCTCTTCCGATTCAAAGCTGCCGCGGATTTTCTGCTTAAGGGCCTCTCCTTGGCGCAACATCTCCTCGATCTCGGTGCGCGTTCCGGCATCACGAGTGAGGCCCTGGTCAGCCAGACGCTTCGCCCACTTAGACGACGCGCGGTGCCGCAGAGTCGCTCGCTCAAGAGCTCTAGCCCGCTCAGCCTTTTCGATATCCTCTTCGCCCTCTTCGCCTTCTTCAAGCTCCTGCATGCGCTCGCGCTCGCGCTTATGAACCTTGCGGAACGACTTCGACTTGATCTTCTTAATTCGCTTGGCGCGCTGCTCTTCTCGGTACATGAGCTCGCGCATGTATCGTAGCTCATCGCGGCGCTTCCGCACTTCCTCAATCGATAACTTGGACGGAGCCATTTCCTCAAACGTAGACACGGCACTCTCGTCGGCCAGAGCACTGTCTTTAAGAATTTGGGATACGCTCTTCTCGAGCGGGTTCAGCTCTTCCGACGTGGGCGCTACAAATGGGGTGGCTGCTTGGAGCTCAGGAGGGGCGTTTATCGGGAATTGCAGGTGTTCGGCTTGGCGGTTTGCGGACACCGTATCCGTCCATTTGCCAAGCTGTTTGTTTGCCAGATCCAGAGCCGCACTGCGGTCCGCACGCTCCTGTACACGTCTTGGAGCCGGGACGGTGAGAGTTTTGCCCTCTTGCGTGCCTGGAATCACGTCCTGCAGGGAAAGTTGTGCACTCCCTGAACCCGGTAATGTAAACGGGTTCTCCTCCCCTGCGTCGGCAAGCCTGTGACTTGACGGGCCAATGTCGTCCGCGCCGCTTACATTTTTGATAGCTTTGAGAAGTGTTTCCTCCTCAGCTTCATCCTCAGAGCTCTCGCTCATGTTTTCCAGTTCAAGCCCATCAGACGCGGACTCCGAGTCTGCGTCCTCGGACACAGACTCTGATTCTGCTTGCAGCCCCGAGTCGGACTCCGAATCGGACTCCGAGTCTACTTCCGATCCTGACTCTGATGCTGATTTCATGTAAGACCCAGGCACAGAAGGCTCTCCCTGCTTCAATTCGTCTGCCTGCATCGTATCAGCCTGGGAAGCTTGTTTACTCTCGCCTTTACTCTTTGCATCCTTTTTTTTGGCAGCCTCCTCTTGCTCCTTTGTGTCCAGATCCCAAATCTCGTCCAGAGGAAGCAGCTCAGACTCATCGTAGCTGTCACCCCAATCGTCTTCATTGTCGCTGCTGGGCTCCCCAAGCGAGATGTCTGAGCCAGATCCCATGGCAGCATCACTGTCGATCTCTTCATCATTATCGGGGTCGACCTGATTGCTCAAGAGCTGGCGAATGCGTTCGTCGGAGATTTGGTCAAGATCAATGTCTTGTTGACGGCGCAGGCCCTTGATATAATACTTGTCATCCACAGCCGTGTCGAAGGCATTCAGTATCTTCTCGCGGCTACTCTTGCTTGTGTTTCCTCTTTTTCGCCCCATTGGAAGTTTTTGTTCTTCCCGCTGTCTCGCTGTAAATTCGTTATTAACCGCTGCGAAACCAAATTGCCCGAATTTTCAGATTACTTAATTTTTTTAGACATTATGTGTTTCCTCCCACACACAGTAATAGTAAAATATCGTACTGTGTGGCAGTGGGCTCATTGCAAGCGAAACAGATCGATTTCGAAACGCATGTTTCTCGAGACCAAAAAAAATATTGAGGATGGTGACCTTGTGCTGGTATGGGTTTCGAGAGGTACTATAAAACCGGTCGTTGTACAAGGTGGAGAAACTCTGCAAACCAAATTCGGGCCCTTCCGCCACGATGATATCATTGGTAAACCATTTGGGTCACAATTACCCTCATTAACAGGCAAAGGCTTTGTACATGTGGTGGCGCCGACCCCAGAGCTTTGGGCCCTATCTCTACCGCACCGAACACAGATTGTTTACAGCCCCGACGCCAGCTACATTGTGCAGCGCCTACAGATTTTGCCCGGATCTAAAGTCATTGAGGCCGGCACCGGCTCGGGCGCCTTGACTCACGCTCTCGCTCGCACTGTGTATGGTTTTAACGGCAAAGTGTGGACTTATGAATACCACCTGGATCGGTATCACAAGGCACTCACTGAGTTCACGGATCATAAGCTCGAGAATGTGGTTCATGCAACACACCGCAACGTGTGCGAAGAGGGCTTCGGTTTAGAGGCTGCGGAGCCCCAGGCTACAGCCGTATTTCTCGATCTCCCCGCGCCATGGACAGCCATTCCCTTTCTCGTTGATGGCGGCATTCTCAACAGAGAAGAACCGGTTCGCATCTGCTGCTTCAGTCCTTGCATTGAACAGGTTGAAAAGACCGTTGAGGTTCTGCATCGCCACGGGTTTCGTGCCATTGAGATGGTTGAGAATCAGGCACGACGCTGGGAGGGCCATCACGGTATGGTGCGCAAGGTTGACGAGGCGCTTAATGTACTGCGTGACGTACGCAAGCGCCGTAGCGAGGGTATTGAGAGGAAGAAGCGTAAGCGGGCTGCTAGCGAAATCCCTGAGGACGAGAGGACCGAGGAGCAGAAGGCGGCCTTGCGCGGTGAGCTTGAAGTGCCGGATGCATATGACCCGTGGGGCAGAAGCAAGCACGTAAAAGAAGGAAACCCCTCTTATAACTGGACGCCTGTTTCTTTTGCGGAAACTGAGTGGAGGAGCCACACGTCGTTCCTCACCTTTGCCGTTCTACCGCCGCTGCGAGCGCCGACTACCAAACACGATAGCTCGGCACCTGTAGAAGAGGTGGAAGTATAAAAAAGCGCTGCCTCCGGCATTGTAATAATTTATAATTCGCCCTATGCAAAGGGTAAGTGGAATCTATCTGTTATTTTAAGGTGATCAAGCGCTAACGCTGCGCCAATAAGGATCGCGTTGGTTATGAACGCAGTGGCCACGGCGCCCTTCAATCCAGGAATGCGTCGCTGCAAAAACTGAGGGAATCTGCAGGCTTCAAAAGCCGCGCTGAGGAAGAACAATTCAAGAGCATGCGAGCCGACGATCCCAAGGACCGTCAGCGCGGACGTACCGACATCGTAATGAAGAAGTAGGCGGCAGCCAAGAGTTGTGCCTGTGTAGTTTAACAAGCTGATACCGTTTGCTATCAGGGCCGAGCTTGGGCTCCAGCGGGCGGCGGTGGTCGAGAACAGCTTCGGGAACGCATAGCTCGACAAGTGCCCAAATGATATCAGGGACACGCCCGTAACAAATAGCTCGTTAGAGCTGAAGTATCCTTTTGCAACGCAGTGTCCTACCCACATTGTCGCCGCTGTCGTTGCAACGCCCATAGACTCCCGGATGTCATGCTTCTTTGCCTCCCTGGGCTCTTTTTGAGCCGACTGATTACCAGCAGCAACGATATATCTTGCAACCAGGTATAGACAGCCCACGCTCAGTAGAGGACCCGGTTGCGCTGCCTTGAAGGCGTGCAGAAGCAGTGCTGCCAAGCCAATACTTTGCAAGCTTCCTACAGAGGTGACAGGTTTGCCTACCAGCACATTACGCGTCACACCAAGGCCTATGGCAAAAAGAGACTGCGTCGGAGACAGTGAACGAAAGCCAGTGAGAAAGGGAAAGACAGGAAACAGCGTATCACTGTACTTCGTTCGGGTTTCCTCCGGCAGAGGCCGCTCCAGGACGCGTCTAAGAACCTCCCTCTGCAGAATAGACAATCCCCAGCATACGTCGTACGTCAGGCCAGCAGGCATTGTCGCAATTGCAGCCGTGAACCACCTACGCACATGCACTGTTGTGGGTGTTTATGTTGCCCAACAAGACGCATGTGACTGATAGGCGTCGGGGCAGGAGGCGCGTGGCAGCGTGCGTCGGCTCTGACTAAGCCATTTGTTGGGGAGTCACATGCCGTCAGGGTCGTGCCGCTGATTGACGCTGGCAAATTGCGGAAAGTCAACAATGACATTAAATAGTTAACTCTGTTCATGAAGTACCTTATAATATTCAGGGGCGATTGCGGCACTGCTAGCAAAACTGCCTATAAATAAACTCGCATTCAAACCTGGACCGACTCGAGCTTACGTCCCTCTCTACCGAGAGGCGGCACGCCTCTCTGAGACCCGAGCTGTTTGCGCGCAGACGGCTCGACCAACGGGCTCGCGAGGCCCTTCATTACCATGAAGTCGCTGCTGCGCATCTTCGTCGGGTCATCCACGAAGAACTGGTCCTTGATGGGCTTGAGCAGAACGCTCGGGTTCTTACGGATCACGAGCATGGTGTTGGTGGGAATGGCGATCCAGTCTGACCGTTCAAAAGTGAGCGGTTCGGAAGCAACCATTACAATGCTGTTCAGCCGGTGACAGCGCTCCATCTTGTATTGGCCCTGTTCATACTCGAAAAAACGCGTGCCTGTGCTGTAGTAAAGGGAAGCGGCCTCCTCCTTCTTGGAGCTGACGTAGCGGCTCACCACGACAGACTCGCCATCAGTGACCGCGAAGTTGAGCAGCGAGGGCTCCGGATTCTCGATGCCGTTTTCATGCGCGGCCTCAAGAGACCATTTAACAAGGATCTCGATCGTCGTAAGCAGTGCCTGCTCGAGCAGCCCGTACGGGAACTGGCCATTCGGGTCGGCTGGGTCGACTCCAAGCTTGTCGAGTGAATGCAAGAACAACGCAAAGCACGCCTCCGAATCGGTCGAGCCCTGAATAAACATGAAGTACTTGTCGTCAATGTACTCGCAAAGCCGGCGCTTGATGCGATCGAAGCATGACACGCTGCCGTTGTGCATGAACATGAGCGTGTGGTACACGAACGGATGGCAATTTGTCTCCGACAGCACTCCCGACGTCGAGGCCCGCACATGAGCGAAAACCATCTTGCTCCGCGTCTTCGAAGCAAGACGCTCGAGGTTCAAATTGTTCCATGCAGGGGTTGTTGCGCAGTAGACGCACGGGCCACGCTCCTCATCGGGCTCAACGTCTACTGGGTAGTACCCAAGCCCGAATCCGTCGCCATTAATGGGCCGGCGCATATCGACGCGCAGCCTGCTGTCAAACGACTGATTGATGATTGAGTGCGCCGGCCGTGTCAACAGATGCTCCAGACGTATGGAGTCCTGCCCTTTGTATATCATGAATCTGCACATTGTTGTTGGCCTGAAAGTGGTGCGGTCGCAGAATGAAGGCGAGGTTGTGACAAATCCGCATCAAGTAATACGACGCTGGGACCCGCGCGTGAAGGTACGAGAAGAAGAATTGAGGCTGACCGCGAACAGGAGCTGCGGACATGGGCCATTAGGCTAGGAAGAGTATATGGATTAGTGCGGATACCCGAAACTTAGAGCCCCTTGGCGTAGTTTCCGCTCGTGAGGAAGGTCTGGATGATCTGTACAATGCGGCCCAGCGCCTCAAGCCACGAGGCCAGCTGCTTCTCGACCGTATCGAGCGGAGAGCCTAGTTTGTTGTAAAAGTCCTTGCGATATGGGCAGGCGTTCATTGCCAGCTTGAATATGGGTCTCACGAGCATGCTGTGGTATTTCGACAGTGTCTCGCTGTAGGCCTTTGTGAATGAAGTCGCCAGCTCCTCGTTTTTGTTCTCAAGGTTGCGCTTCATCGCCTCGTATGTAAACTGGAGCCCGCGCGTCAGCCAAAGCAGGCCCTGCGTCGCGTCCTTCTTCTTCTGCGCAGCTTCGCTCAATACAATTTGCTGCAGCGACTTGCCGGCATCGCCGAGCGCCTCCTGCCGCGTCTTGATTTTCTTGATGTTGCCGTTCATGTCGTTCTGCACCACTGAAAACGCCGTGCTCCCTAGAAGATCGAACAGCTTCACGAGCCCCGTCGTGGCCTGCAGGAACTGCGTCGTGTCGATCTCCTGCTCGGCGGAAATCTGCACATCCGTGTAGTTGTACTCAATGGTGTCGAAGTAGGTCATGGTTTCCTCTCGGGTCTCTAGGGGAAAACGTACCTGCAAACAGATAAACAGATGTAAATATAGAGAATAACGTGCGTGGGCTGATTACGTTTGAGATCTTGTGACGTGTCTGTCGAATTTCGTTGAGCGCAGGAGAAGACACGAATTAAGGCCAAGTTGAGGGTTCGCAGCGTATTTGCCGATCGCTGTGCCCGGACTTCTGCGCGATAGCTCAGTGTGCTTTGAAAAAAATCGTTACTTTCGGACTGTTGTGAAAGCAACGGTTCAGAACCCCAGGTCTTGAAATATGTATGCATTAAGGGCACAGCAGCTAACAACGCTCGACTTACTTGTTTTCCTTGTGAATTTTCATGATTGAGATGAAAACGCAATTACATAGCGTCGTTAATTACAGCTTTCATCATCTCCAGAGCCGCGCCCACGCGCACATGCACACACACACACACACAGTACATGTCAATCACATGACCGCGGGTGAAATTTGAAATTGTTACTCTCCACTAAGTGGTTCAAGATTGTCTCCCGCATTGAGACGATGCTTCGTGGAACGCGCCTACAGCGAGTTTCACCCAGTAATGTACGGAGCTGTGTACGTTTCAGGTCTGGCTGGGCCAAGTATAGCTCGCTGCCCCAAGCCAATTCGAAGCCGAGGGCAACGGCGCCGCTGGCTCGGCCATTCAGAGCTGCCAACAATCGAGGCCGCCCGCATTGGGTTGACTCCGTGATTCGTGAGGTGCCGCATGATTATTTGAAGCCTCTGAACATGCTCCATCCGGCGCGACACTTCCCCATGGCGCGAAGAATACGAAGAGACGTGCACCTGCACATTGGGCCAACAAATTCAGGCAAGAGCTACGCGGCGCTGCAGGCATTCAAAGCTGCATCGTCTGGATTCTACGCAGGGCCGCTGCGAATGCTTGCTCGGGAGATCTACGACCGCATGGAGAACGAAGGAATCCCCTGTAACTTGGTCACTGGTGACGAAGTGTTGGAGAAAGCAGACGCGCGTCTCAATAGTGGTACCGTCGAGATGATGGACTTAAGTCGCGAGATGGAGCTCGCGGTCATAGACGAAATCCAGATGATCGAAGACGGCGACCGAGGCTGGGCCTGGTCGCGCGCGTTTCTCGGTGTGAGGGCAAAGACCGTGCATCTCTGCGGCGATCCGAACAGCGAGAAGTTTATCCGCGAGATGGTGAGACAGACGGGTGATAAGCTCACTGTTCATCGCTACGAGCGGTTGTCTCCTCTAATGCTCGAAAAGGGGCTGAACGCGCCGAGCGTGAACTCGAAGAAGCGATCCGATGCGGGACAGAAGTCTCTCTACAAGCAGGTGCAGCCAGGCGATTGTGTTGTATGCTTTTCAAAAAAACAGGTTCAGACAGTGCGAGATAAGATTGTGCAGGCACATGGTAATCAGCTGTGCTGTTCCATTGTATACGGCTCGTTGCCTCCCGAGACCCGAGCTGAGCAGGCGCGCCTTTTCAACACGCCAGGTAACGGCGTCGATTTCCTCGTGGCTAGCGACGCAATTGGGATGGGCCTAAACCTGGGAATCAAGCGCATCATTTTCACCACGCTGAACAAGTTCGATGGCATGCAGATGCGCCAGCTGTCGATCCCTCAAATCAAGCAGATCGCTGGTCGAGCTGGTCGTTATCGCACTGCCGATGGCAGTGAGGGCAGCGAGGGCTATGTTAATTGTGTCAACCCCAAGGACATTGCTGTAGTGCGCCGGGCGCTTGCTGCCAAATCGCCCGAGATCCATCAGGGGGTTCTCATGCCTCATGGTCAGGTTATCAAGTCGGCCATCATTGGCAGCGTCAGTTTCGACCACGGAGTAAGGTTCAGCAGCGTGCTGCAGGCTATAATGGACCGCACGCTCACGAGCGAGGTGTACACCATGCCGCGCCAAGGCGGGGCGTCGGAAATTGCCGCCTTGTTTGACCGTGTGGCGAACCTGACGTTTGAGGACCGCCTTGCGCTAGCCAACGCGCCGGTTCCCACAGCGAATCCAACAGTCAGTGCTGCTTTCGAGGTGATGTGCGCCGCCATTGGGGAGGGTAAGTCTGCCAACATTGTGCAGCTGTTTCCAGAGCTCATGAGCTGGCTTGCTGCGCGCAACCCGGTGGCAGAGACGCTCGAGAAGATCCACAAGACTATAACGCTGTTTCTTTGGTTGAGCTATCGGTTTCCGTGCAATTTTGTTGACCGCGCCGGCGCACTCGACCTGAAGAAGCTGTGCGAGCACCGGTTCAACAAGATGCTGAACTCACACACGTCGCTTGCCGCCCCAGGGCGTGCAAGCTCCATCCAGAAATCAGCCATTGATAGTAGCACAGATGTGCGCACGGCGTTCGGGCCGTTCCAGAAACGAGCGGGCAAAAGGAGGAGCCAAAAGGAAAGGCAAAGGGGCAAGCAGGCTGCGGCCACTGCTGCTGTGTAAATAGTTGTTTTGTAAAGCTGTGATTGTTCGTGAATTATGAAAGAATTTTTTTTCGTGGCGCACTGCCACTCACCTGCCATTTCAGCGGTAGAGCGCCTCGCCGCGGGCTGACTATGGCTGACCATGTATCTACGATTGCTTGGGCTCGTCTATCGTGTACTTGTTCGAGCCAGGATTGCCTGCCTCGTCGTCACGCTCAATTTTATGAATTCTGTCAACTATATCGGACACCACCGCCAAGTTCCAATATACAATGCAGTTCGGCTCGTCGGGCTCGGGGACCTGCATAATCTCGAGCTGGCTATGAACCATGTTGGCCTTCATGAAGTGGTTCTGCCGGTGCGAGACGCGCTTTAGCAGCTCCGCTTCCTCCACGGCAATGAACACAAACAACACCTTTTCACGCACGTCGGCGATCTTCTCTCGCAAGAAGTCGCGGTACGACTTCTTCAGGCTGGAGCACGCGACAATGACCTTGTCTGTCTCGGATTTTGCAACCTCTTTCTTGGCCTCGACTGCGACCTTCTCAAGCCAACCCCACCGGTCCTCGTCAGTTAGCGGGATGCCGTGGGACATCTTCTCAACGTTTTCCGTTGGATGCAGGGCGTCGCCCTCCAGGAACGGTGCATGCAACTGGTCCGCGAGTTGGCTGCCCACCGTGGACTTACCGCTGCCTGCTGGCCCACCCACAATGATGATCATGGTTTGTTGCGGAAAAAGTCCCAGCGGCTCCAAATGGGTCTTACATGTCCGTCCGGGGCGTGGGGCATTTGTGGAGATCAGGGTTACGCGCGGGCCGTGACCTCTATAAAGACGAGCTATGCGGGCGTTGCTGTGGGCGTCTGGCGGTGGCCGCTTGAACATCGCAGGCCCGCAGCCATGGTGTAGCTGCTCACGGTGCGTTTGGGCAAGCCTCTGTGCTAGCCCGCAGCTCTATGTCTGATCGGCGCCCTCTGACGAAGTCCCTCCTCCCCGCCGTGTAGGGTTGCGGTTAAGCCGCCCGTACCCACGCAACGGTTCAGGCCGTTGAGGATGATGCACTGTCAAGTAAGGGCCATGTGTGAATACACAGCTCGGCGTTCGTAGTTACAAAAAGTCTTTACTTCGATATATCCAAGAGCTCACTCGACTCAAACTTGTGCACACCGTTGGGCACCGTTCCTAGCAGCTTCAGGGTCGCTGTCGCGATCTCGTCCACATGAATCGGATAGCCCACAAGCCCTTGAGCCCATGAGCGATGCAGACACGGCATCAATCGTGAGGTCGCACCCTCGAGGTAGCCGCCGTGGTCCTTCTCGCGTGCCCCCAACAACGCGCCGGGCCGCAAAATAATCACCCTGTCAAACCCAACCTTGGCTATGTCCTCCTCAATTTCGCCCTTCAGCTTGAAGTAGGGCAGCCATGAATTTGAGTTGGCGCCCGCCGAGCTCACAAGCACAAATGTCGAGCAGCCCTTTGCCTTCGCCTCCTCGGCAAGCTTCAGCTGCAGATCATGGTCAACAAGCCTCTGCTTGTCCAATCCCCCCGCAGCGCTGCGTGTAGTTCCTACTCCAGAGAACATGACGTCTGCAGACCGGGGGAAACTCGCGCCCCACTCGTCGGCGGGCTGAACAATACTCTTCAGTTTACTGGACGCCGGAACCGTGGTAGACAGCGACGACCGCGAGAATGCATTAACACTCTTAACCCGATCGCTAGAGATGGCCTGCTTCACAAAGCTTGTGGCTGTAAGGCCCGTGGCTCCCACAACAATAATGTCCATTGTTTGTACAGTTGTGCGTGGTGGCGGTTCACCAACATATTATGTACAACGTCCAACCCTACACACCCTAATCAAGCCTCACAGTCTCTGCGCGCTTCCGGGTGTGCTGCGTGGCGTTCTATGGACAAGAAAATCTTCATGTGCAGAAGAGAAGCTGTTTGCATGTAGACCAAAATGGACTATGTAAACTGGACGTGAGGACTACGATTCGGTGTGATTCGCCCTAACCATTTCAACTGCCTCCTTACGAGACGCTGTGATTTAGATGGATACTCTGGTCACAGTTATATCCGAGGCGAGGTGGCCGAGTGGTCTAAGGCGCAGGATTAAGGCTCCTGTCTCTTCGGGGGCGAGGGTTCGAATCCCTCCCTCGTCATTATCCTTTTTTTTTCTGGGCCGCCGCCGCCCCTTTAACACCATTCTGACCGTTTAGGTTAAGGTGTCTCGCCTATGCGGGGCAGAGGACCCATGAACAAGAAGAAGTCCTTTACGTCATGAGCATCGCCCTCCTTGCCAGAAAGCCCTAGTGAACGCAGTAAAGATAGTGCTAATCTCGGCCACTCAAAGATTGATAAACTTTTTTGACGTCCACTGTGGATTTACCGCCTTTACTTCATAGCAGCTTTCCCCCGGATTTTTGCTAAATGGGTGAGAGTGGGGCTCGGAACAAAGGTCACAACCAGCTGACACACAACCCATCAAGGTCAAGAGAACGGGAGCTATACTTACATTATTAGTATTGGCTAGTCTTTGAGAGGTGCATTGCACACCAGCGACAGTGGACGTTTCATAAGCCGCTGCAGGCTTTCTGAACATCGATCCGGGGTAGAATCCCATAATGCCCGATGATAGCGTCGTACAGTTGCGACGCAATCCCGGGAAGCAGTCCACTTCAAGGCCCCACCTCGTGAGGCATGGCAAAGGCGCCAAGGGATCGTCGACACTGCTAGCCAAGGCGCCCGGGAACACGAGGAGGAATCTGAGCAGCAGTCTTCCAAGATCGCAAAGTGCTTTGTCGCTCAATCAATCGCACAAGCAGCAATCCGGCCATGGCACCCCCGACGGCTCTGCAGAGTCAGAGAAGGACAACGAGAGTCACAATTTTCCGCGCAACCAGTCCTCAGCCCGATTGAACAAGATTCGCGCGCCACACCCAGTCACTGCTGGCGGGTTTGCCCATCGGCATCGCGGTCTCAGCAGCGGGCTTGGCAACCTGGCGCAATCCCACAAGAAATCAGTAATCCAGCTCGAGCGAGAAGACGACGACGATGAAGAGGAAAATGATGCGAACACAGATACGACAGACTTCGAGGACACGGATGCGGAAGAGGATGAAGAAGAGACGACGCAGAGACCGTCTGGTCTGGCGCGCATGGACTCGCAGTTAAGCATTGGCATTCAGAAAGTGGAGCCAACCCCGCCACAAATCTCTGAGGAGACAGTCATTTCAGTAAGCAGTTTAGCCGAAATGGCGTCAGCTCTGAAGGGCGCCCGGAATAAGTCTGGTTTCGTCGAGGATAAGGATTTGATCTCGACGGCTGTAAGCAGGTCGAAAAATTTAGGCGACATGGCCCAGATCGTTCATGGTTGGAATACTAACAAGAGCTCGACTCGCCAACTGGCGCAACAACGGACGCCGTCAACAACAGGGCTTCAGGAATCGGGCCGAAGCGGAGCGGAGAAGGACTCTGTTCCCGGCGACGAGGATCCGCGAGAATACGAAAAGGTCTTCCGCGAGTACACAAACACGCGCGCCATTAGCAATCCTGTTATAAGCTCGCTGTGCCGCATCTCGGCAGCCCAAGATACTACGGCGCGGCGCGCAGAGACCGTATCGTCAGCGTCTTCCTTGTCCTCCTATACTGACGCAATAGCAAGCGCAAGCCATCAAAATTTACTCAGTTTACAGTTGCCGTCTGTTAAGAAGGTGAACTCTTTGGTGGCTACCACGGCTAATCAAATGTCTGAGTTTCCTGATAGGAATAGTGGGTTCTCGTACGGCGCTCCCCAGAGTCATGGCGCAATCGAGAGCGTTTCCACTTACACGCTCAACAAAATATGGCAACAGGGCTGGAGCGATCCTGGCTCAGCTCAGGGGAAGGCGAGGTCACCCAGTGCTCCTGATAGTATACAAAAGCAAGCGTCTCGCGTGCATCAACAACTCTCTAATACGCGGGACAAGTCTCAGCGGAGAAATTCCTCGATTAAATTGTCATGACATTAAAGTTAATAATTTTTAACCGCTCGCGAACTACGTGGCCAGAGCAAAATAGACTCTCAGCTATCCCGAGATCATATGCATTAACTCATGGCGCTCCGAAAACGCCCAACGCTCGCCCGAAACTCGCCCGAAACGCACATGGCCGTAGCGGCGGCCACTGCTCCCTTTTCGACTTGGCTACCGGATCACGTGCTCGACTGCTATAGTACGACGCTAATTCGTATCCGTGGTGATCGTCGTTATCCTGCGTCGAGGGCAGGGGGACAAACGAATACGTCCCAATTCGCGGCTCGACCTGCAAGCTTAAGAAGAAATTGACGCCTCGTTCGCTCGCCATTGAATAGCTATTTTCAAGAATATACAATTGTGCAAATTATTCAAAGACAGTCGAATAATTGATCTTAGAATTTCGCTTGTGTTGGACCGCTATTTTTTTCCGCAGACCATGAGCCCCAAACCCAAGTTACATAATCACAACCACAGAGCCATTTTTGGGATCTCAGTTCGGGCAGCAGCAGTGCGCCCAGTGCTAATCTGCGGTTGCTGCCGCATAAGCAGTCAAGCGCGCATCTGAGAGCAAGAGTAGAAACATTCACTTGAGCGCCTCCTTGAGGTGTGATATGTAGCGTATTGTAAATTAGTTACACCTGTGCGTGGGAGCCTTTTGTCCTCAGAGTTCGCTTGTCGGTCCCGCGATCGCCGAGTCGCCTCTGCAGTTCAAATGACGTCAGCTTTTTTTTGATAAACGCTGCAGTGATCCTAGTCAGATCATGCGCCGTTGCTGCAAAAACAACGGATGGCGCCGCGGGAAATGAAAACGTTCCTTGCCACTATTGAAGTTCAAGCACAAAATTTGAAGCAAGGACCGCCTACGGAAATCCGCCACCCAACTATTTTGCAATTGCTGCAAACGCGACTGGCCACGCCCGGGAATTGCTGGACAAGGGCGTGACTGCGGCTCGCAGCGAGCACGAAAGGACACATATTATGTCATACAAGCAAACACAATGGCTCTGTGAAAAAGTTTACACAGGACGAGGGTTGTACCCTGACGCATGACGCTAGGGCTAAGAACGAGTTTTTCCGGAGATCCCATTTCAATAACACACTCCTTGAGCCTTCGGCCTTTTTAGAGCTCAGGTCAAAATCTTTTTGTGAACTATGAAGTTAGGTGCTTCCGCCGATTTAGACTGGTCCCATTTGGACAAGCCACAGGGGAGAGTCGCTGGCGGCAAACACCTGGAGAACATCGATGAGGAGGGCACTCCGGAGGAGGATAGGCGTCCTCTACAGAAGGTTGAATGCGACCTTCCCATGACGCTCACTGACTCCGTCATGAAAGATGGAAAAGAATGGGTTGTACTTGAATTTGCCGAAAAGGATCCCGAGGATCCGTTCAACTGGAACATCTACTTGAAGTCCTTCCTTACGGCATTGCTTTGCGGCATGACGTTGTTCATTGGCCTTGCTACGACTGCTTATAGCTCGGGTATTTCACGAATGGTTAAGGACTTGCACCGTAGTCAAGAAATTGGCGAACTGGGTCTGTTCACGTTCAACATGACCTGCGCCATTGCGCCACTTTTCTTGGCGCCCTTCTGTGAGCTTGTTGGTCGCCGTATTATTTATGTCGGTGGCTACGCACTGTTTGGTGTGTGCTTTGTTGGACTCGCTCTAGGCAAGAACATGGCCACTATCATTGTTATGCGTGCTCTTCTTGGTCTGTTCGGCTGCATTGGCACAATTTTGGTCGGTGGCACCTTTGACGACATGTTCCGCCCCGAGCAGCGTGCCATTCCCATGGCTCTGTTTGCATACGTTGCGATTCTTGGAACTGTGGGTGCCCCCATTTACGCCGGATTTGTTGACCAGGCCATCCACTGGAGGTGGCTTGAGGGTATTCAAGGTCTGTCCAACGTGCCTCTGCTCATTCTGTGCGTTTTTGGTCTGCGCGAGACCCGTGGCAGTGTTTACCTGCACAAGCGTGCCAAGGCTCTGCGCAAGGATACTGGTGACGAGCGATGGGTTGCCAAGGAGGAGCTCGAGTCCCCTGGCTTGAAAGAGATGCTTTACAATTCTTCCGTGAAGTCTGTAATCATGCTTGCTACGGAGCCCGTCGTCTTCTTCTTTGGTCTGTGGATCGCCTTTGCTTGGTTCATCACCTTCTTGTTCCTTTCGGTCATTGGTATTACGTTCAGCGAAAAGAGGCACTGGGGTGAGGGTGTCGCTGGCTTGCCTTACATTGCCCTGGTGATTGGTGTCACACTTGCATTTGCGGCTAATTTCCTGCAGATCAATAAGTACGACAAGATGCGCAAGGCCGCCGACCACCCAATTGAGCCGGAGCACCGTCTTTATGGTGCTATGATGGGTGCTGTCTTCCTTCCTATTGGTCTTTTCATTTACAGTTTCACACAGTACCCGTTCGTCCACTGGATCGGCCCTTGCATTGGTCTTGGCTGCATCTCATTTGGTATTTTCTTCATTTTCGAGTCGTGTTACTCATTTACCTCTGACTGCTATGGACCTAGTGCATCCTCGGCTATTGCTGGCCAGGGATTCATGCGTAATACCCTCGGTGCCGTATCGCCCCTATTCGGTGCTCAATTCTTCCACAACGTGGGAAGCCAGTACGCGGGCCTAATTTTGTCCATTATTGCGTCGGTTCTCACTGCTCTTCCATTCATTCTGTTCAAGTTTGGCCCTCAGATTCGCGCCAAATCTAAGCGCGCCATCACTTACGACAAGAACGGCTCTAACAAGGGCGCGCAGCAGGACAATGAGAAGGAGCAAGCATCGGACTCGCACAATGTTGAGAGCCGCGAAGATTCCACGCTTGACGAAGACAGCAAGAAGAACGTGGAGATTTTCTAAGCAAACTTGAGAAAAAACATCGACGGTTCGACTAATAAGCCTACTCACTCAACCTTATGCATCAATCCATTTAACGTCGTAATTAAGCAATTAACGCATTTAGAAGATGACAACAACGCCTTTTAAGTATTCATTTCAAGAACGAAACGGTAGCTGCTGCTTCAGATTATTCAGTTGCTAGCAATGACAAGCACTATCTATGTGCTAAGCTTTTAGCGGTCACCTGGGGATGGAGGCTGAGACAACAACGCGTTGTTGCTATGGCAAAACGGCACGATCATATTGCAAGGTCTCACTCAAATTGAAACTAGTACACACAGACTGCTGCGCATCATGTTGAAACTGTTTGTGCCCAGCTCACGTCATGATCCAACGGGCGTGCGGCCTAGACGCGCGACGCTGCACTGCCTCAGGCGTGATCTACCATAGGCGAAAATGAACCGGGCCGGCAACCCTAGACCGCAAACCGACTACCCCACGTTCGTCTCAGCGTGGGCAGGGGTGTGGAGTATGGCCACTGAGGTCGCAAGTGCTATGGCTCCGCCCAGTATATAAGCTAGCGTATCCCAACTCAAGCCAAGAGACTTTCAACACCAGATTGCACCCCAATGACGACGAACTACGAAGTAGAGACTGACATCACAACGCTAACCAGGTTCATTATCCAGAGCCAGAAGAGCAATGCTACAGGCGATTTCACGCTGCTGTTGAATTCGCTGCAATTCGCGTTCAAGCACATAGCTCATAACATTCGGCGGTCTACGCTGGTTAACCTGATGGGGCTGTCCGGCACGTCGAACTCTACAGGCGATGACCAGAAGAAACTGGACGTTATTGGTGATGATATCTTCATCAACGCAATGAAGGCTTCCAACAAAGTCAAGGTGATTGTGTCGGAGGAGCAGGAGGACCTCATTATTTTGAGCGGTCAGGGCCGATATGCTGTTGTGTGCGACCCCATCGACGGGTCGTCCAACCTTGACGCTGGCGTTTCCGTGGGCACGATTTTCGGAATCTACCGTCTGCTCGAGGACTCGCAGGGCTCGATCAAGGACGTTTTGCGCCCTGGAAAAGAGCTGGTTGCTGCTGGGTATACAATGTATGGTGCGTCGGCCAATCTTGTACTGACCTGCGGCGAGGAGGTGAACGGATTCACCCTCGACGACTCGCTTGGTGAGTTCATTCTTACGCATCCCAACCTGCGTGTCCCGGAAACGCGCAGCATCTACTCAGTGAACGAGGGCAACTCGATGTACTGGAATGACAAGGCGCGCGCCTACTTCCATTCGCTGAAGTTCCCCAAGGACGGCAAGCCGTACTCTGCCCGCTACATCGGATCCATGGTGGCAGACATGCACCGTACAATCCTCTACGGTGGCGTTTTCGCGTATCCGTCTGATGAGAAGTCGAAGAAGGGCAAGTTGCGGCTGCTGTACGAAGGCTTCCCCATGGCCATGATCATCGAGAAGGCTGGCGGCACGGCAATAAATGACGATGGCGAGCGCATTCTCGACCTTGTGCCTACGCAGATCCACGAGCGATCTGGTATTTGGTTGGGTTCCAAGGGCGAGATTGAGAAGGTACGTTCGTACATTGCGCCAGGCACGAACTAGGCATGCATATCATAGACGGAATGCAGTGTGGTGCATGGCCGGGGGAGAACGCTAAAAGAGGTATTTTAGACTATAACTGTAAAAGAACATGTTGGCATGAATGAAGCATGAAAGAGAGTTAAAGATGAATACATTATTCCTCGGCCACACACATACTACTACAAGTGACACGCTTGAAATTTATCTTGCAATGCCGCCGGCATGGTGGCCGCCGACGGTGGGTCGCCGCCGCGAGGAAGAAGAGCGCGGATGATGTCACATGTGGCGCGGAGCGGAGGCCTCGCCCCAGCACAAGCAGTATCAAGTAACCTCTGCACATTATTGAAAGGTATGGAAACCGCCATTGTGCAACACGTAAATTTGCCATCAAGATGTCACAACCGCAACGGGCCTTGACGCTGTACCGCCACATGATGCGACAAGCTGCGAAGTTCAGCGGTTATAACTTCAGGAATTACGCCTTCCGGAGGATCAGAGACGGTTTCATCGAGAACCGAAGCGTCTCGGATCCGGCACAGATTCGGCGCTTGCTGGACGAAGGCGACAAAACGCTGGCTTTGTTGAGCAGGCAGGGCGTCATCAGCCAGATGTACGCCGTGCCCGACCTTGTTGTTGAGAAATAGACGCCTTACGAACATGAATGCCGCATAGATTGTGATGAGTTTTGGAGTTACCCCACGCAGCCGCACACGGAGCCAGAAAGAGCCTTAACCATAAATGTATATACAGAGCTGGAAGTGCTATGCCTTAGAAGTTGAGATATGTGCTTGTGACGTCGACGACACGCTTTCCGCGGTTCGCGGCAATCTCGTCGATTAGCACCTGCTTCGTGCTAAGGGCCTCGATGGCGGCCTTGGCCACGTTCATCGGGTTGCGCGACCCGTAGACATTTCCTACAAGGTCCTTGATGCCAGCGATCTTGCAGATCTCGTAGATGATATGGTTCACGCGCAAGCCGGAGCCGGGCCGCGCGGCACGCAGGTGCAGGTTTACAGCGCCCTTCTTGATCTCGACGTTACCGTAGATCGTGCGCTCCTTAAACCGCGGAATGTACACGAGGTTTTTGGCTGCCTCCCAGTGAGCGCTGGCTACGGCCAGAGATGGCGACGACAGGTGCCGGCCCTCACCGATTCCGACATGGCCGTTTCCGTCGCCAACCACGGCCAGCGCGTAGATGCTGCGCCTCTTTCCAAGACGCGTCATGTTCACAACACGCTTGCGAATGAGCGGTTTACTCTTCAGCTTTTTCAAGTACTCCGTGCGCAGTCCCGTGGCCTGCTCGAGCCGCGTGAGGTTGATGGCTGACCGCGACTTCGAGGACATGACGTCAGGCTCGGGGTTTAGCGACTTCGGAATCCGCTGCGGAATTGGCTGTCGCGGCTTCGACTTGTCCACCCACTCGCCCTGCGCATGGTCGTAAAGCGGGTCGTACTCGGCGTAGTCGTCGGCGTACATGGGAGCGAACTCTGTGCTCGACTCTTTGAGGCCGCTGTGCATCTGCGGAGTGACCACGGACTCGGCAGCAAGAATCGACTCAATAAGATGTGGCGGATAGTACTTGGCTAGTCGCTTTATGTGTTCGTCTCGCGCCGCATTCTTGGGCATATCTGCCGGTGACTGGTCGCTGTAAAGGCGCGCGGCGACCAGGCGAGATGCCGCCACCCTTGGTGCCCAGAGCGCCCTGCTCAAGCTCAACGCAGGCTTCCAGGTTGATCCAGCCGCGAGCCGAAGCAATACCATGGCAGGATTAATATAAAAACCCGGTCTCGCACTTGGGTGGTGTGAAATTTCCACCTCGGTGCTGGTGCTGAGTAAAAGGAAAAAACCCACACAACCAAAAAAATTACGGGACGACCGCCGGGACAACCACGCGCGTACTGGTTCGAACAATGGCGCCCAAAACCACGGAGGCCGTAGTTTTTCAAGACAAGGGTCTGAATCTCAAGGACCAGGAGGTCTGGCTTGTCCAGGTTCCACCTGACTTTGAGGCATCGAAGGCCACAATCAAGTCCGATCAGGAGGTCGAATACGAAGGCACCAGCTACTCGCTTCTCACAAACAATGCTCAATTACCCGATTGCAATGTTCTTGTTGCCCCAGCAAATGATAGCAAGCTGGTCTCCACGTCGATCAAGCCGCGCGGCGTCCTGAGCCTCACCAAAAAGGTAAGCCTGCCCAAGGTGGACTACGAGAAAGTGCGCACGCCCAAGCCAACAGTGCCGCAAAAGGAAAATCTTCGCATGAGGCACTTCCCCACTGGATACGGGCCCGAGTCTTTTGGCATACTCGAAGACGCCGCGTCCAAGAAGCATAGTCTCGGAGCAGACGCTGCGGCACCGGTGGCCAAGAAGCGCAAGTCGAAGGAGACGTCAGGCGAGCAATCTCACGATAAGAAATCGAAGAAATCGAGGGAAAAGTCCACAGACAAGCCGCCTAAGGACAAAAAGGAGAAAAAGTCGTCCAAAAAGGACAAGAAAAAGGAATAAGAGAGGATTAATTTATTGGGGATTAGTTTGTATTATACAGAACCGTTCCGTGAGCTTGTCGTGTGTCGTAGTATCCACGCTTGTACATTCCACCCGGCCGGCGTGGTCGATTGTCAACACCGTTTGTGTCCTCGTGCCGTAGGCAGTATTTTCCAGTTCGATGCGGGGCACGAAAATGTGGTTCCTGAGCTGCACCGTCTCAGTCGGAGGCGGCGGGGTCTGAGTGGAAAGTAGATCAATGGCGCTAGATGTGAACCGCTCGCGGTTACTCTCCCCCAGAAGAGGCTGCAAGAGCCTCACCGCAGCGGTTGTTTTTGCCCAGCTGGGGTCGTCAATTGCACCATTCGAGACCGCGACCGTGGCGTTGGACCCCAGCGGGCCGAAGTTCGTCTTCCGATTCGACACAAATTCAACCTCGGTCGCGCCCTGCGGATTCACGACGCCAATCATCAGCGTAAAGCCGCCACACCTGGTGAAGTCACTGTTTGCCTCTATTGCCTTTTTCCACTCCCTGGGTGGAAGCTGCGACTCGAGGAACATTTTGGGCAAGATCCCTCTCGACACGGGTCCTGAGATCTTGCTTTCTTTCTGCTCGTGAAAATTCAGAAGCACGGCTACGCGGCCCGAGCGCGTGATGCCGAACCAGGTACCTCTTTCGCTCCGCTCCAAGTCTTGCGGCCCGTAAATGCCAACGCCCGGCCACCAATGAGCCGGAGCTGTGGGCCGGTCCATATACTCATCTCGATTGTCTAGAACAACCAACGCGCTAGATACAGTTAGTAAAACCCCGTCCAAATGAACCACAGCTTATGATATGGCACTTACAATTCAGGATGACCTCTGCTGGCCACCAAAATGCACATTCAGTCCAGGAGCCGGTCGTTCTGGTCCGAGGTAAGGCGGCGGCGGTGCTTATTGTTGACTTACCGGCTGTGTCACGAACCTAAACCTGGACTCTGGACTCCGGGGTAACAACTGCTCGGTCCGCCATGGAACCGCCGTTGCCGCAGGTTTCTGCGCGGCTTGCCTTCGTTTGTTTATGACCTTTGAGTTTGGATTTCTGATTTCTGGTTTCTGATTTCTGATTTCTGATTTCTGATTTCTGATTTCTGATTTCTGATTTCTGATTTCTGATTTCTTTAGGTATTTTTGTTATCAAAGTAGATGTGCCGCTACAGGAGCGAGCGCGTTGCGCCTCAGAAGCACGACGACGTCTTAGAAATAGAGGAAAGACTGATGCGCAGTGGACTAGGAGATCCGATTTTTCAAGCAGCATAAAGAGGTAACAACGCGAAATCAACAAAGTGTCATGTCTTTCGGCATGTTGAGCCTAAAGTCGGAACCGTGCACAGACGTGTATGTGGGGGAAATGGCGAGAGATTGATGCAATTAAGAGAAGTCCTTGAGGAGACCCTTCATGTGCGTGTTTGTGATCTTGCTTCTTGGAGCGCGGCGCTTTGGCTTCTTGTCTTGAGCCGCCTTGTTGTTTTCTCGCTTCACCTTGCTGGGATCCACACTCGAGGGCTTGAGACCAACCTTTTCCAAGTTACCCGGCAAATCGTTTTCAGAGGGCACGCGAGCAGACTGCCAAAGACTCACGAATTTTTGGTCTATCTTCCCGATGGCGCCTCCCAGGTTGGGCCAGATAAGCCGCGGTGAATTGTCCTTGCGATTCCGCACAACGATGATCTTCTGCTCCGCCTCAAGGTTCGCAATGGTGGGAAGTGCGCCGCTCCAGCCATCTTTGAGGTCTCTTACCGAGAGGCCCTGGAACGTGCGCATGCCATGCAGATACCGCAGAAGATCATCACCGGAGTAGATACCGAGCTTCGAAATGTATGTGACCGTGTCGTCCACGACGCGGAAATGTGGATTAGAATGGAACATGGGAATGAGCGGCTCAACGGGAGAAGAGAGATAGCCTTGTAAATCTTCAAAGGAGACGGGCCGCTCCGCCTTTTTGAGAAACTCTAAGGCGTGTACAAACTGAGTGCTCCGATGCGCTCCTGCTCCAGAAGCCATTGCTGGCGTTGGAGGCATGGATCTTCTTACGCGTTTCGCATCACTCTCGCCCGCGGGCGCTTGAGGCGGCTTCACTTGGTCGCCGCTACTACCGGAGATGGCCGTGCTCACGGTTCGCTTGCCCAGCACGGGCGCATTGCGCATCCGCGCCTTGAAGCTGTTGAGCTGGTCATTGAGAGTCGGCATCTACCTAGCAGCGCACCAACGAATCGGTGTTATGGTGATTCGCGGCCGGCTCGTCAAAAGAGCGCCGCTGCATCTGCGGCCGTCTAGTCAAGTGAATCCCAGTGTTGGCAGTATCGCGGCGCGTCAGCTCGGTGTCTTTCAACAGTAGTAATCTTTTCTTCTTTCTTTTCAGACATGTCTGGCATGTAGTTGCCGGGCATGCAATGAGACACAGTGACTATACGACGTGAGGTTCGTCGACTGACCGCGTTCTTCGCTTGCCGTTGTGTCTAAGATTAAGGTTCTTGCTTAAAACCATCGCCGCTCAGGCTGTCGCTTCGGCTGACTACCCATGACGTGGTGATGACCTGGTTTAAGACACATTATTTTGTATAAATATTTATTTACTTGAGTGCGTGATGCCTTTGCGCTGGTGTTAGTTGTGTGGTGCACTCGCATGGTCGAGGAGGGCGCGCCATCATCAGAGCTTGGCTTAGCTGAGCCAAGCCGTACGGTAAGCCACGACGGTAAGTAAACATAAGCCGCCTGCGGATCTCCCACAAAGCTGGCTTCATACCGTTCAAGCAGACCAATTGAGTTCCCCATGAGTGACCTAACGACTTGTGATGTCGCAGACGGCATGCTGATCTGCGGGGTCGCCGACGGCGGCGAGATACCGTATGTAGTACAGCAGTCTGGCCCAGCGCGGAAGACAGTCGTGGGGCCGGCATACACTGTAGAGTTTGCGCCGAAGTCGGACCCGAGGGCTGCCAAAGCGCAGCATTACATCGACAGCGTGCCTGCGGGGTCGGTGGTGCTAATTGCCACCTCTGAGAAGAGCCAAATCCCGTACGCTCCCTACACGACCATCAAACAGTCGTTATATGGCGGACTCATGTCTACACGAGCTCAGTTCCTGGGGGCGCAGGCGACAGTGGTCCTCGGCCTTGTGCGAGACGTGAGCGAACACCGCGCGCTCGACTACCCTGTGTTCTCCTACGGGGCGGGCTCTTGTGCCGCCAACCAAACAACAAAGGTTGTCGCCATCAACGAGCCAGTGATCTTGCGTAGCGGTAAAACCGTGAACCCAGGCGACCTTGTGTATGCAGACGAAAACGGCGTGGTGGTTGTGCCGTCTGCTATGCACGACGACGTGGAGGCCAAAGCGCGACAGCGCGTGCTGGCCAACGAGCACACGGCGAAGGACATCTGTGAGGGAGTTCCGGCGAAGCAAGCCCAAGCGGACCGACGCAAGCAGTTTTCATAGTTAAGATAAATAATTGGATCGTGGCCGCTCGAGCAGGCCCTAACTACTGGCCCTAGCACCAGGCAGGCCCACTGAACGGCGCAAATAGGCTCTGGCGCCCACTGTTTACAACATCTATATTTATGCCTTCTCGGGCGGCACTTCTTCCGTGCGCTCAGACTGGGCGGCAGCCGCGGCAGCGGTCCCGGCCGCGTACTCCTTGCGCAGCTTCTTGGCCTTCTTCGCGTTAGCCTGAGCCACAATTGTCTCGAACAACTGCATCTCTTCGTTCTCCTCCTTCGTGCGCTCCGTGGACTTAAACACAAGGCCAATAACGCGCAGGCCCTGGGCCCGCTCAATGCGCTTAGACAGGGGCACGCTTTTGTCATGCAGGACGCGCTCGCACACCTCGCGCAGAACACCCTGGATTTCGAAGCGCGATCCAACCCACATGGCACCCAGAATCTTGCCCAGAATGGCTTGGTCCAGCTCGGCCTGCTTCTCGGCAGGTATGTTGGCATTCTCCATGTCCGCCGCTGCCTCTATGAAGCTTTTAGCGTCCAGTGTGGCCGATACCGTGTCATAAACGTCGCGCATCATATTTCCGGCCTCCTTGATTTTGCCGAACATTCCCCCGAACCCAAATAGCTTCTGTGATTTGAGAAATAGCGACGCCTTTGTATAATATATTGTGCCAATGACATGCAGCAACTGCAAACCGAATGATTCCATTTTGAGCTCGTTTGCCTCCATTTCCATCTTCTTGATGAAGTTCTCCGTGAACTGCTTATCTTTGGCGCTCTCCGTGAATACGCTGAGCTTCTCAATGAGCGTCTTTGTGAGATCCTGTACGCGCTTCTCACGAGCCTCGCGGTTCTCCTTGTCGAGGCGCTCCATCTCCTGCTTACGTCTTTGCTTCGCGGCTAGGCGTGCGTCCCGCTCGGACGCCGGCGTAGCAGCCACGCCCCCACCAGTGGTGGAAGCACCAGCAGCACCAGCAGCAGCAGCAGCAGAGGCGCTATGCGAATCCACAGAGCTACTATGGTGATGTAGAAGTCGCGGGATATGTCGTTTCTCGTGCTTGCCCTCGTGCCGCGGCGAGTGAGTCGGCGTTGTACGCGGCTCCGCACCGGTGGCACCAGCGGCACCAGCTGCACCAGAGCTTGGCTCTGTTTTGATGCCCGCGGCCTCGGGACCCGCGTCGGCACTCGTACCGGCACCTGCAGCGCCACCAGCGACATTCTGCTGCTCGTTCTCGTACTCCTCCTCCAACTGACCTAATTGCGTCATCTCCTTGATCAGCGATAACTCGCCAATCCAGGGCTGGAATGCCTCACCACCGAAGATGTTCGTGGCGAACTCGACGGGGTCTTCGAAGCCGCCAGCAGGAGTAGACTCCTCCTTGCCATGAGTATCGTAGCGCTTGCGCAGCTCTGGATCGCTGAGAACCTGATACGCCTCAGAGACTTCCTGGAACTTCTGCTTTGCCGTCTCGTCGCCTGGGTTCTTGTCGGGGTGGGTCTTGATGGCCATCGTGCGGTACGCTCGCTTGATTTGCGCGGGCGTCGCGTCGACCTCGACATTCAGGGCCTCATAGTACGCTGTGTCTTTCACCATGGCTCGCCGTGAGATCCCTGTGTAACAACCACGTCCTTCCGCTATTGCCCAACTAGGTTAGCTCGGCTGGCCAGCTGGAACGTCGCCTCAACCCTTTTCTACCCCGAACATCAACACCCATTAGGTAAGACACACACCACCGGGGGTGGTGGGAGGAGGTGGAGCTAATGTTCCTAGCCTTGCCTCCAAGGAACTAGCAACATCCTCTGCACTTCCATAAATCGCAAATGACTGACGCAATCGCATTCGCTGGAAGCGTTGCTGGCCTTATCAGCGGCTACATCTACCAGTTCGTGCTGTCGCTCGCAATGGGCATCGCCTCAGGCGACAAGGACGAGATCATCCGCGTTGCCCTGTCGCTGATTGCTGTGTGGGTGTCATTTGTCGTGCTCTTGCGCTCGACGCGGCTCATTGCCCGCATCATCAAGACCACCATCAAGCTCGCACTGCTCACTGCCAGTTTCGTGGTCGCGCTGCACTTCTACAACCGCGGCTTCGACGCCGTCTCCACGGATGTGCATGCGTGGGTACGCGAGAAGCTGCCGGACGTTGCGAGCGTGTCTTCGGCCGTCGCATTCTACGAGCGTGTCGCGCGCCAGCATATCCTGCTGGCCGTCGACGCTGCTCAGGACAGGGTTGGTGCCGCATTCGACCATGCGCGCCACTATTTCTAATCTCAGTAGTCTCACTCGGTCAACTGGGTCCTTTAAGCGGTCTATGTTTGCAAGTCTCCAATTAAACTCATTTATTTACTCTTAGGGAGCTCCAAAGTAGAATGCTTTCGTTTTTGCTCTCGTCGTCGTTTACATTCCAGCGACTGCCGCGAACCACCACCCATGGCTAGACGCCCCTGGTCTAGTCTTTCTTTTCTTCCCCAGCCCATTGAGGTCAGCCGTGTCAGCCAAGCCAGGACCCGGACTGCACTGCTCGAGCCCCACTGCTCGAGCCCCAGCGCCTGCCAAATTTGCTAACGGCCCTCTTTGTGCGTATCGCGTCGTGAATTGTCCCTCCGCCACCGCTCTCCCTCAAGGAACTATCTAGAACGCCCGCATGACCGCAGGACCGTTAGCTGAGCAACGAGCGGGGATGACCAGCAGCCCCAACCCAGGCCCAGACCAAAGGCTGCTGCATCAACCGGGCAGCGACGCCTGATTACCTATTCGACCGTTGGACACACACATATAAAGGCCGCCGCGGTCCTGCAACACACCTGCAACATTTCAAGTTCAGACAAACCTACTCTCAAAAATGGTTCAGAAGGTTGGATCCGCCAGCGAGTTCAAGGAAATCACATCTAGCGGTGCCGTCGTGGTAGACTTCTTCGCCACGTGGTGCGGCCCCTGCAAAATGGTGGCTCCCCTGCTTGACAAGCTTGAGCCCCAGTACCCTGATATCAAGTTTGTGAAGCTCGATATTGAGGAGGTTCCTGACATCGCCTCAGAGTTCCAGGTTTCCACGGTGCCTACGTTCCTCTACTTCAAGGATGGTAAGGTCATCAACACTGTAAAAGGTGCTGCCCCCGCGAAGATCAAGGAGTCGCTTGAGCTGCTTAACAACTAAGTGCTCCGTCACCTAAGTAGACGAACACACGTATTATTATGACAAAATAGGACAAGAGACAATGTATTTATGGACGCTCGACTCGTTCCGCCTTAAGTTCTGCAAAATTCCACCCGCTAGCATGATTAAATATGAATTATTCGCTTCGAGACAGTGCTCTTGTCCTCGACGCTTGATGCCTGCGCTGCGCCGCTTCGTCCCGCATCGCCCTGCTGCGCAGTTAGTCCTGTCTTTTTTCGCCGCGCGCGGTCCTTCTTTTCTTGTCTCCGGTCTTTCGCCTGTTGCCTTTTATTGGGTTTTGCTTGGGACGCTGGCTGCGCTTTTGGGTCGCTGTCTTCAGTCTGGCTTTGACTCGGCACATCCAGCGCATTGTGACTCGGGGCCTCATCCGTTGTCTCGCTGGGATCCTCCTCGTATTGCCGCATCAGAAGCTCCTCTATGACTGTGTCCAAGTCTTTGGTCTGCAGCATTTGAATGACTTGCGGCTCGGGCGCGTCGGGAACACTGCGCAGTACGATTTCGACCTTCCACGGAGGAACAGCACTGTCATGGCTACCAGTCTCGCCTCGGTCGCCCTGAACCACGCCGGCGGCCGCAGGAATCGCAAACTCCACAGGACCAGAGTGTGGCCCTGCCTTGGGCCGCACGCTTGAATAGTGCTCCCACGTGTGGTATGCTATGTGTGCAGTGCCAGCCCATTCTGACGGCCGTAGGGTCTGTGGCTCCAAAATATACATGCTGTCCGCCTGGTAGACAGCTATTTGCCGCTTGTAGAATTCGGCAAACCCGACAATCTCTATATGCCCACCGTACACGCCATCTTGGTAGAGCCGCTGGACGTACTGGTCAAATGTCTCTCCGTATTCGCCAACAAATGCCGAGAAATGGTCGCCATGCTGCTCAACATACGAAACAACGTTACTTCTAATCTCAGCATGATGACTTTCGTCCCCGAAAACCTGGTCGCTTAACGCTCTGAAAAGACAGTTGCCGTCTCCCTCAGTCGTAGATGCGTAGAGGCTCAGCTCGTCCAGCAATGGAAATTCTGAGTTTACTGCATGTCTGCTCTTCTTGACCATGCAAGAATCTAAAGTTCGGACTAAGCGTATTGCGTAGAGTTTCTGGATCTGCACCTAATCACCTTACATATTACGCCCCCCACCACCCTGTCTGTACATGATAAACCATGCATGAACGCTGAGTTCAGCGAATTGGGCCCATATTCTTTAGGTTAGCACCGCAGAATGCAAGCTAAGCACGGCCTTCCCACCCCGTCTACACACTATCTCTTCTTGAAACAGGAGCTGGCTAGCAGAGAGCGGGAGCGAGTCACTATCTATCTAAACATCCCACTATCCCCAGTTACACGTAAACTGCAGCTCAAATTGCCGAGAGACTTTGCCAGCGGTGTTTTGGGTTACCGCAGGTCCGAGGCATGTGCTTTGGTCCGAATGATTGGCACAGACAAGACTTAGGAATGCCCTACAACCCGCTGCAGCAATACGCGGAGCAACTTTGATAGAAGCCGGATTTGCCTACATCCCAGCGCCAGTTAAATGGCTTTAGCACTCATGACTGTCAGTAATATATAGCTCAAAAGAGTCAGGCATCTTGCGCGTGCCTCCTTAGCGTTGTAGAGATTCATTCCCCCCCCGTAAGCTATTATCACAAACAGAGTTGATAAAGAAAGTTGTGATTTAACTTAAGCCTTACTCCGCTAATCGTACCTTCAATTCAGCACCTAGAGACGTTCAAAGGGCCCCAAAGCCCTTCTTTTTTGTGTAGCACGGCCAGTTTTTCTCTACGACGACCCCACTATCTGGCTGGTCGACCGGCGTGACGCCATTGCCCAATTCAGTAATAGATATGTGCGATCATGCACGCGCGACAGCATTGGGTGGAGGAGTCCATTTCGTATAGATCGAGTGCCCAGGCAGACGCAAAGCACCTGCAGCCAGTAATGCAAAATAAAAGGCCTAAGCTAATTAACTTGCCCAACAACAGCAGATAAGTGCCTCCGCTGCTCTTGCTCACCCGCTGAGTCCATAGTGACCCAAACACTTGAGAGCCTAGATAAATGTTCGGCCTGGGCAGCGTCCACTCTCTCGCACTTATCTTGGCCTTGTTCGCATCGTTCACCGGGGCCCAAAAGGTCGGTTTACGCAGCAAGCTTGGGTTCGGCTGCTTTAACTGCGCCCTCAAATGGAACTTCGATTGTCCTATTGAGTATCTTCCGTTCGATTGTCGCTGCTCGAAAGATGATTTTCTCACAACTGCAATGAACTGTGTCCAGGTGCATGCTTCCGGCATAGACCAGGTCGTCGCTGGCTATGATTACATTAGGGCCCAGTGCCATTACTGGGGCAGCCGCACAATGTCTATCGAGGAGATGGACACCATATACAAAAACAACATTGGACGTCTTATTTCTTCTGATAGCTTCAACGCCTCGACCACAGTGGCACCAGGACCCGTGGCAGTACCTAGTGTGCTTTTTGACAAGCAGCTAACCGCCGCAAGCGACACAAAGTACCATTACAATGTTGGCAACTGCTTTGGCTGGGGGATCATAGGATACTGGGGCTTGATAATGGTGGGTGCAATGCTAACCAACGCGATTCGCATTGTCAATCCTGGAATTTATGACTTTCTCGGTCAGGGAAGGATCACTTGGCTGCGGAAAACTTTAACTCTCCCTGCTCTTATTGGTGCAAAACATCATAGCCCCTGGAGGTTTTGCAAATACGTGCATATACACGCACCCACTCGAGGACAGATGCTGATCATCTTGGGGTTCATCGCGATCAACATCGCGTCGATTGTCTCCTTCTTGGAAGTAGTCGGAGAGACGCCGCTATCTTTCACTAGCAAACAGGACCGCATCTTGCATTACATGGCTAATCGTACTGGAATTATTGCCTTTGCACATATTCCTTTGATTGTGCTATTCGCATGCCGTAACAACCCGTTCATTATCTTGACCGGATGGCCCTACGACACTTTCATGACTTACCATCGGTGGGCTGCACGATGTATGGCTGTTAACGCACTCATTCACACTGTGATGATGTATTGGAGCTCGTTCAATGAGAAGGTAGTGATGTACAAATGGCATCATGTTCACAATTGGCGTGGTGGGAATTTAGCTATTTACATGGTCGTGATCATGCTCATTATGGCACTGCGAGGCATAAGGTCTCGTATCTACGAGATCTTTAAAATGACCCACGTTGGAATGTTTGTGATTTTCATTATCTGCCTTGTAGTCCACTGCAGCGACTATGGATGGCTAGGATGGCTTTGGGCCTCTCTAGCGTTCTACGGTTTAGAGTACATGAGCCGCATCAGCCGCCAAATAATTTCTGGTGGTGTTCAGGAAGCGGAGTTTTCACTTGCGCAGACCAACATGTATCGAGTCAAGATAAAAGGGGCTCACAGGAAATGGCGCGTGCTGCCAGGTGCATATGTCTACATTCGTGTGCTGGACAAACATCATTTCTGGCAGGAGCATCCGTTTTCTGTATTCCAGACTCCTAACGATAGCGAAGACTCGTTGATATTGTGCTGCAAAGCACAAATGGGTGCAACTCGTGCGATGCTGCAAAAGGTGTCGACAGCGCCCGACAGGAAACTTGTCACCAAAGTCCTAATCGAAGGTCCTTACGGCAATGAGAACTACATTAGCGACTATGATTCAGTGATGCTATTTGCCGGCGGTGTGGGCTTCACTGCTTTGTTCTCATTTGCCAGCGGAATCCTTAACCGCATGAAGGAAGGCCAGTATCTCAGCATGATTTGGGTTGTCAAGGACTGCTCAACCATTAGCGCCTTTGAGAAAGAAGTTGCTTTCCTTGTTCAGAAGCAAAGCCAAGCCGCTTGCAGCTTCCAGATTCACGTTACCCATCCTGAAGAGTTAAATCTGGGAACCTTGGAAATGTCCTCATCGAAGGACTGTGGGAGTGATTCTCAGCTAACGCCACCACCTTCTCAGGAACGCGGAATTGATTCTGTTCCAAGTGAATCACAGTCCGCCGAGTTCGGCTCGCAGGAAACTCTCGATCCTGATGAGCATTGCAGAGATTCTAAGAAAAGCGAAATTGCTGGCGCTCGCGAAAGTGTCACTGGCAGCGACTTGTATGAGGTTCCCACGACTCAGAGTGACGCATGCCACATCGTTATTGACGGCATAGCTATTAAGCCAGAATTCGGAAGACCAAGCATATCTAGTGAGGTATGTGACTTTATCAAGACGGCACAAGGCACCAAAGCTATTTGTTCTTGTGGACCCCCTATGTTTGTCGATGCTATTCGAGACGGCATAATCACGAGCATTATGGATTCTACTTCTAGGGTGGACTACTTCGAAGATGCGTTTTCATGGTGATCGGTCGCACTTTTTTGAGCGTCCTTGCAAGAGCCGAGAATCCCCTCCCAGGTGCAAAATAGATATAAAAAAGGAATAACTCTTCCAACAAATAAATTAAAAAGAAAGCATAGTGGACCTCTTCGACGCTCCGCAAATTGTCATTAAATCCCAAAAAAAATTTGGACATGAGTGGTGAGTAAGGGATTCGAACCCTTGCGATCCTGGGATCAGTGGATGACATAATGCTTGTGCAAGCGCTTAAGTCCACCGCAATAACCACTCTGCCAACTCACCTACCGGCTAGGCCACACGAGGAAGATACTCTGCCTAATCAGCGGGGCGGAGTACTGACTCGTACTACGAAACAAATTTGGGGCAAGGGTATACTCACTTTGGAGTCGCGTTTGTTTGTCGCTTTCAGTGAAAGAGCACAGCGACTGAAGTCTGAGCGATTCCGAAACAAGGCACGCACGGCGCCGCATGAGCCACAACAACCGCACTCAGGAGACGGTTTATGTGTTCAAGCAGGGTGATCCCAAGATCAATGTACGAGAATCTAACGTCAGAAGGAGATTGAAGGCCGCTCAGCCAGATGAGCCCGAACAGCTGCAAGACCGAAGACTGGATAGGTTCCTCGAGGCGCAAAGAGTGATGTCCAGGGCAGTGGATGAATTCAAACAACAGCACTTGCTTGACACATTAACAAGGTTGTCGGAATTTGTTGAGTCGGGCTGCCGGTCGGGAAGACTACCAACAACGCTCTTACTCAAAGCAGATGTGAACGAGTATATCAAGGCCGTGCGCAACTTGCACACAGAGTGGAGGAGCATCTCAATTCACTCAAAGGAGTGCCCCAACTTCAAGAGCACGCTGAAGCTAATTGTAAACCGCTTTACTGAAAATGATCCGCAGGTACTGACTGACCGGCGACTGACGTATGATTTCAACGTACTCATTTCTTGGCTGAAACAGCGTAGGAGCGGGTCGTCTCGGCTACTATTGATCATAGAGGACACAGACAGCTTCGACACGGAGATCATCACTTCGTTGATCTCCCACATGCACAGCCACGTCGAATCGGGGCAGCTTCCATTGCATTTGATCTTAAATCTCTCAACACCTCTGCCGCTATTTGAGGAAAAACTAACCCACGAGAACGAGGTAGGTATGCTCACGCAAGTGCTGCATGGCGCTCCAAGCACGCCTGATTTGCTAGAGCACTGTGCGCGGGTCCTGTTAGAAAAGCCGTTGGAGCTGATGCTCAGTACGTCGCTGACAGAAAGAGTGATCTCGCTAGAGCTGAATGAAGCTATTCAGCACTTACAATATGCGCTACTCGGCCATTTTGCTGGCAATCCCTTGGCGAGCATCGAGGACACAAGTAGCCTCATCATGCAGGAAGACCTTGTAAAAAGGCTGCCGTCAGTATCAGACCGCCTTCAGGAGGATCCTGAGTACCTGAGCAATCTGCGTGAAAAGCGCGACCTACCCATTGCAGCCGCGATTCCTGAGTTCCGCGTGGGAGGAAACGTTCTTGAGATGGTATTTAATCCGAACTACCGTCCCATCATTGAAGCAGCCCTAACAGATCCACGGCATTTTGTGGAGCAAGACGTTGACCGCATGTCCATTCCACTTTGTGTACTGTACCAGCTATCGCGGGAGTCCAGCATTTACATCAACATTTACGACTTCTACTGTGCATTCAAGAGCATGGTGAGGAGCATTCCTGATTGCGACAATTGGGACACCCAAAGCATGGCCATATTTCTGGAGAGCATCACGAGTCTCAAGATGGTCGGGGTTTTGCGGGATTGCAAGCGTAAGTTTGAGTGCGTCGAAAAAGTGGCTTGGAAAGGCGTGTAGCTTGCCACGCTTAGCGACCGTGTATCCCTGGAAGCATGCTTTCTTATTTGACGCTTAAAACATTCTTTTGGATCTTTTTAGTTGCTTTGTATTTTTTATTCTAGCACTCATCCACCGTTCATCGTCTCACACTGTCTTCAAAACAGTTTCCGCAAGAAGTGGAGAGTAGCGAAAAAGGCAAAGAGCGTTGCAGCGTAAGAAATAGGCTTCCTCAGCGCAGCCCCCGTGGTGTATCTGTAAGTAACGAAAACAGAGGCACTGGAATAGTCACTTACCAAATTTTGGTACTCGAGCTCTATAGTAGGCCTGCCGTAGAGATCGAGGTAGCTGTAGGTCACCGTCTCACGTACCTTGTTATAGGGCACCTCGCTATAAACCTCGACGCTTGAAGCACCTTCAGGCAGCACAATCTTTGTCGACTGCGACCGGTAACTCGTGTGGTCAGGACCACCAAGCAGAGGCACCGCCAGAATGAACGTGTTAGGACTGGGCGAGTGCACAAAGTTGCGCAGATCCGACGCCCAGCCCACTGTGAAGTTATAGAACCAGCCGCCCATGACAGGATATCTGGGAAGAATCTCTAGGATGCCAGGATTGACGCGGCTAGTCGAGACGTTTCCGACTTGGTCTACGTAGTACTCTTCACGGTGCCCCATGGGAAGTTTGAGGCCAAGATAGCGGATGGCAGCATTGTTGAGGTTGAAGGACACATGAGGTTTGCTGAAATCGGCGCGCGAGAACTGCTTGACGCGCGTGCCAGCATTGTGGAAATCGTAGCTTTCGTCGAACGAGACCGATCCACCCCAGTGCGAGACCCAGACGGTGCGGTCCGAGTGCTCGACGCGTAAAATGGCCAAAGGGTTCTCAAAGCGTAGCTCGAGCGGCAAGACCTCAAGAGGCTTTGCGTTTTCGTACGGGCCATAAGTTAGAAGGCCGCTAGAGCCAAGGCTCGGCTTATCGGCATCCGGGACGGCATTCAGCTCCTCGTGTGCTTCCGTGACGAGTTTCAGCTGTGTCTTTTGCAAGCGTGTCGGGTACAGGCTCAGCGCGTTGCGGGTCGCGTTATAAAGCAGCCACTGGCTGTCCGACTGTTTCGCGGCTGCAGGCAGGGGCGTGACGCCATCAACAAAGGCGAGAACGTACGACAGGTTCATCTTCTCGTTGGGCTGCAGTGCTTGCTCGAACCCGAGCTTATACAGCTTGTATCCGGATGCAGCGTTCGGATCCACTTGCTGCACAGGCAGGTAATTGTTTTTAGCATCGCGTGCCTCCAGGCCCGCCAAGGACGACGCCCAGCTTTCGGGAATAGGAATCGTGTAGAACGACTGAGGCTCCGAGCCAGTGTTCACGACTTCGAGCTCGATGCTCTGCTTCACGTACGACTGGGTAAGGTCGACGCTTTGCAGGACATGCAGGTTCTCAAACGTGCCGAGATCGAACGCGTCGCTAGAGCCATGCACACCAGCAAGGGCTCCAAAGAGAGCGCCGGCAATGTTGAAGAGTCTCGGCATATTCGACCAAACAACGACGCGCACACGTTGTACTTAGTGCGAGGTCGAGCTCTGGTTAATAATGGTCGGACTGGCAGGCACGACCCGCGATACTGCTGACGCGTCCGCGTCGCTAAACGGCCACACCGCCCAAACTGAGAGGAGTGCGACCCAGCGATTTGTACTACTAGCCAGCGTACAGCTCACGGCGCATCGAATGATGCCCAGGAAATGACAGGGTCCAGCAAACTCGATCGTCTTGAGAGCAGGATCTCCAGCGGTCTCGCGGACGTATTTGCGTCCTCACTAGAAGACTCGTTTCCAGAAGTGCCGCAGCATGCATGGCAGGACACAATTGACCAGCAGCGCAGAAGCACTGCTGCTGCACCTCTATCAGAGGCTCCAATGGACCGTTTCTCAGACTCTGGGTCTCATGCGCAAGCAGCATCCAGCGCAGACACGTTGCCCGGCGACGCATTTCGCCCGACGACGCGGACAGCCCCACAAGACTTCATGCTGCCGTGGGCCCAGTATGAATTGCCAAACCGCGATGAGGCCGCTAGCGCTGAGACGCTTAGAAATAGCGACAGTGATGACTGGCTCTATCTCGAGCAAATCGCGAGCTATTTAGACATCCATCAGAAAACGCCAATAGACGTTCATACAGGCTTCAATTACGTAGAGGGAAGCAACGCTGCCCGTGCTTTGGGGCTGCCAGCTTTGACTGATAGTCAGGTCATGCTTCTTATGCGTGCTGGGCTCATGGTGCACCACTACGCGTCCAGCGCAACTCCGTGGCGGGACGCCCTAAGTGCAGTCGAGTATGAGTTGCAAGCTGAGACGAAACGGGAGTCTGATCGCGAGCACGAGCAGCGCCGCTTCATGGGCCAGCGCCTCATGAAACAATTCGCACATGCCGTTATTTGCTGCAATGAGTCGACTGTGCTAAAGTATGTGCGTCTTTGGCGGGTACGTCTCATGCATGCTCGTGCTGCTGGTAGCACACTGTTAGCTTTCGATGAACATACACTTTTGTTGCCGTATTTCGATGGATGGAAGGCCCAAAAGCAGGCGGCTACGTTGAACACACAAACCGCGGAGGAGCTGCGCATGCGCCAAGTCACTGCATTTAGTCTGGGAATAATTAGAAAAGCGGTCACTGTGCATAAAGATGCTAATACGCGTGCCGTGAGTCATTTTGAGGGATTGTGCCTGAAACAGGCATTGAGAGCATGGCTGCGGAACGCAAAGAACGTCCAGCGGAACTTTTCTTCGGCTGACGACAGAGTAAAGTTCTTCATACGGTCAGAACATTTGGAACACTGGAGAACGTTACGGCTGAACAACGCCATTTCTCGGCGGCTCGAGCTCCAGCAGCTCACAGTCGCCATGGGGCAATGGAGACTGGCCCGACAGGCGAACAGTCGACGAGCCAGTCTGAGCATGAAAACTAGGCGTAGCCTCTTGTTCCGCGTGTGGACTAGCGAGTTCTCGAAGACTCGAGGTGCCGATCTGCGATCTGTAGAGGCCGGAGCAGCCGTGCAACGCAACAACCTGGGGTTTCTGCTCCGCCATGTTTGGCTAGAGAGTAAGGTCGAGTCGTCGTGTCGGAAGGATAGAGTTAGGCGTTGTCTCATGCTCATTCGCATATGGAGGGCTGAGACGCGGCTCTCGTGTTACAGGCGATTACAAGATCGCGACACTCTCTTTACCTATCTGGAATCTTGGCGCACCTCAGTAGATGACATTAGGCGATTGAACGACAAAGGCGATGAACGCTCAAGGAATGAAGGAAGAGAATTGCAAAGAGCGCTGTTACATATGATGCGGTCTAGAACAAACGAAGACGCCAAGCGCTTAGAGCCAACACTGAGAGTCGGCAAGAACGTTGCTGCGGGAAGAGCTGGGCTACGGACTCTGAGGGCCTCCTTACGCCGTTGCCAAAGCCTTTGGAAGACTAGCGAAACCTACCATCTGCGCTCCCTTCTTCACATGCTAGCTCTTGAAAATAGCCGCAAAAAACAAATACGGCTAGATGGGATGACCCTTGAGGCAGCCGCATCAATTCAGACTCGAGTTGTATTAGAGCTTATTCGTGCATGGCGTCTTCAAACTCAGGCTCACGCTCTCGATTTAGGGAGAATAGAGCAGGCGTCGCAACACGGGGACTGCGTATTCGCTCTAGGGAAGTGGATCGAAGCCACAAATAATAATTTCAAACTCGCGCACACAGCTGAGGCATACTTTGCTCACAATGCTGTGGGAAGCGCGTTCTCGACGTGGGTGGCTCGGATGGACATACAGGTCGAGGCTGAGGTCGAGGCTGCAACACAAGCAACAATAAGAAAGGCCCTGCTGGCTAAGAGAGTAGTGCGGAGCTGGCGCCGCCAAAATACCTCTATGCACATAAAGGTCGCGGAATGGCGAGAGGATGCCAACCGTCAACTGGCCACTATTTACTTCCGAACGCTTGACGGCGCGCTGCGGCTGCGGCACCGTCGCGACATGGCCAACGCTCGCAACTCAGACATTGCTGTTTTGTCCCCGCAGCACACACCATCACGGCGTCAAGCAATCAGTCCAAGAGCGCTTGAGCTTTGGACGACGCGCGACCCCGTCCAAAAAAGGAATGTCAAAACTGCCGATGAGTGGGGAGCAACGCCTTTGTCGCGCCAACCTGGTTTTGCTGCGCCGCGAATGCTATCGACGCCAACAAAGCCAGCTCGATTAATGCGTGATCTGAACCTCGAAGCAAAGAACGAGCAATAGCGTCGTTTTTGTATTTTCCTACTAACTAATGTTACGTAGTTGTTTTAGATCTAACTAATGTTACGTAGTTGTTTTAGATCTTTTCCTCCTCGAAGGTGGTCGTGGCAGGGACCTCGTAGATCATCACGTTAGGCGCGTTGGGGTCGCGCATAACAACGAATTTGCCATCGCCAAGCTCGGCGAAGATGTTCACAAGCGACTTGATGATACCCCATCCGTTGGCCATGTTGATACCAAGCTGCTTGGCGAACATGACCGGGTTCTGCGTAAGTACGGCGACGATCTCGTGGGTTTGGTTGTCTTTTGAGTTGATCCGCGACACGAAGCCAATCTTGAGCGCATCGGTACCACTAAGAAGAGAGCGCGTAGTCCACTGCGATAGCTTGTTGAGATTCTTCTTCATTTCGGCCGCGACAATGGCACCGCGGTGAGTCGCGAATCGCTTTCTCCACTCCAACGGCCTAGAGCCGCCGTACTCGTTGAGGGCGTGAACCTTCGCCAACTGGGTGCTGCCGTTCTTCTCAAATGCAGCATCGACCTCCATTCGGACCAGCAGAGGTTGGGGCTCAGCCTCGGGATCGGTCTCGAGGTTGAAAGTCTTGTAGACATAGCCCTTCGGGAGCAGTGGCGCCGACTCGGGTTCATCACCAGCCGAAAACGGGTGCGACTCCTCGAAGCTCACGCGCTTCTTCTCACCGGCATCGATGACGTTGGCCGCGAAATTGAGGTTGATGTAGCTAGCCTCGAGCGCCAGTGCAGCAGCCGCGTCAATCTTGTTGTCGGCCACATCGGCAGGAGGGTTCATAGCGTTCTCATCGACACCGGGCAAGTCAATAGCACTGTTGTCGCGCTTGTCGAGGTATATCTTGTTTCCCTTCTTCGTCACAATGATATCCCAAGGGTTGTTACTCTTTGTAGCGCACATTAGCAGGGCGATGATGGCGTCAGTGGCATACACATGGGGCTTCTCGCTACTTGGGCTCGCTGAAGAAGCGATCTTCTCGATGACCGGGTCCTCGCTTGTTGTCACATTGTACTCTGTGACCTCAACACCGCGCAGGCGCTCGGGTGTTGTGAGCTTGTCCATCTTGCGGTTGAACATTTGTACGAAGCCGTAGCGGCCAACAACCTTCTCGGAAGGAATGGCGAAGTTGAGTTTCTGCAAATCGGAGAAGCTGTTAGTCTGCAAAAGGCTCCAGTCGGCGCCAATGGGCACGCTGGGCTTGCGGACCTTCATCTTGTCCTGCTGCCACGGCTGCATGCGGCCACCGCCACGGCGGTTGTGCTGC
The DNA here is from genome assembly GCA_030705075.1 of Entelexis geochares. NCBI lineage: Eukaryota > Fungi > Ascomycota > Dipodascomycetes > Dipodascales > Trichomonascaceae > Entelexis > Entelexis geochares. The sequence goes on along the minus strand of JANIWL010000008.1, from coordinate 226,385 downwards.
GTGGCAGAGCCAATGGTCATTGTGCGTGCACCGCGAGGAAGTTGGGGCCCGCGCGACACGGGTGGAGCCGCACCACCCTGGCCGTGTGGAGCGGCAGAGAAGCCACTGCCAGGACGGCCCATGTTCATATTCGGGCCACCCGGGCGGCCACCACGCGCTCGTAGCACTGCCTTGCCGGCGCCGTTGTTTGGGCCTGAGCCGCCCTTCGAATTGAAAAACGAAGATGACGAGCCACTGCTGCCCTTCAAGGACGAGTCGACGACCGAGAACGACCACGAGGCCTCCGGATCATCATTGGTGAAGAAGCTGCTAGATTGCGCGCCGTAGGCATGGTACGGGTCGCGGAAACCGCGGCCTTGCGCGCGCTTGTAGTCCTTAGACTCTTTGGATGGGTCTGCGGCCCAGTCCGCAACCTTTCCAATCTTGTCACCCTTCGAGAAAGGCGCGTATGGAGCACCGTCGAATGTTAGTGCTGGCGGAACATCGTTACCAGGTCCCCAAAGGCTTACCATTTTGCCAAAGTACCTGTTGACCTTGCAAGCGAAAATTTCAGTATCTACTGACTGGGGGGTCAAATCATGTGACGTGCCAAAGCGGAGAGCCAGGGATAAGCAGCGCGAGAGCTCTGCCTCGCCTTAGCACGGCGGCACACACCGCCTGGCGGAGGCGAGGTGGGACTTTGCACTGTCAGCAGGCCAGCTCAGTGCCCAAGGGTTGTTATCCCACCTACGCACACACACTTCAAGCACACACAACTCGACTGTCGCCGCCCGTGTCGTTCCGTCATGTCTATGCAAGTGGAGAGCCCCTACTTTGACATGAGGCCCCTGAAGAAGGGCGAGGTCAATCTCGGTACATCAATCATGGCCATCAAGTTCAAAGACGGACTTATTTTGGGCGCAGACACGCGCACGTCGATGGGGTCGTTTGTGGCAAATCGAGTGACAGATAAGCTGACGAAAGTGCACGATAACATCTGGTGCTGCCGGTCCGGCTCTGCGGCAGACACGCAGGCGGTGGCGGAGTACGTCCGTTACTACCTTGAGCACTACCAGGTGAGCTTTGGCCGCCAGCCGACAGCAAAGACGGCGGCGTCGCTGTTCCGCAAGCTCATATACGAAAACAAGAACTTCCTCACGGCAGGCATCATTGTAGCGGGCTACGACGAGGAGACCGGCGGGGAGATTTACTCTGTGCCGATTGGCGGCAGCATGCACAAACAGAGTTACGCCATTGCTGGCAGCGGATCCACCTACATTTACGGATTGTGCAACACAAACTGGAAGGATAACATGGAGCAGGACGAAGCGATCAACTTCGTGAAGACTGCCCTCACACAGGCCATCCGATGGGACGGCTCAAGTGGCGGCTGTATCCGCATGGTCATCTTGACTAAAGACGGCGTGCAAAGGGAACTGTTTTTGCCCGACGACTACCAACTAAACTGAGCGAGCTACGTAGATCAAGTACGCCTTATTTCACCTAACTCTGTGCCCGAGGCACACACGCACACATTGTTTATAATCTCGAACACAAGTGTGACCTTACCCTTTATGGACGCACACGACCAAGCTGCATCCGCGCTAGGGACGCCTGACCAGCCGAGCCGCTTTCGCGATGCTTTGGAGCCGTGGCTGCCGAAGTCCGAGAGGTTCACGCTGATCCACACAGCAAGCTACCCGAAGAAGGTTCGCAAACTGGTCTTCACGTCTAAGCACGACAAGACACTTGACACAGTGACCACACACTACTTCGTTTTGGTTCACGAGAATGTGGCAATATTTGCCCTAGAGCTACTCTCGTACGAGTCGCAACAAATATGTACCCTTTTTGTCTCGAAAGCGGACACGTCGGGCCACTATGCGGCGGGTCGGCTAAGCATCATGACAATCACTCAAACACTTATACGTGAGGTGGTGCGTAGCTACTTCGCTCCCCACAAGACAGCGCGTATATGCCTATTTGCCAAAAAAGAGGGCCAATATCTCCTTCTTGGCTCTGTAGATAATCCAAAAAAGCACATTCTCTCCGACGCGGCGCTCGTGAAGTGGTGGACACGATGCATTGACGGCATGCACGACATGTTCGAACCTATAAGGGCCGGTAAGTGCACTTTGGCCATCCCGGGCATAGATGACTCCAAGGACGTTGCCAAATACTTCCCCACTGAAGCCCAATTGCCATGGACGGTAGGTGACATATTCTGGGTAACTGACGTGGTGGCTGAGGACGACGAAACCTTGGCAGTAAAACGAATACCTCGCTTCCCGGATGACCCGAAGTCCCGCTTTTTAGACGCACTGGTCGCCGAACAGCGCGCCAAGCAGGTCTCGCGCAAGCAGTTTTGGCTCGAATTGCAATCGCGCCAAGAATTTCGCCTCAGCAAGTCTGTCGGCATTATTGGTATTGAAGGCACCCTCAAGGCTTTTGACAGCGCCAATCCTGCCAAAACGCAGCCTATCACAAATAAGGAAATAATCCGGTTCAAGGAGCTTCTCATAAGTCTCGACTTCTCTACGAGGGAATCGACGATCGACAGCACTGAAAGGCTACTAAACAGCACGCCAGAACTTTCAAAATTTGAGCTTCTTGGCCGCAAGCAAGCCACCCTTCAATCGCCGCCTGTTCTAACTGCCGCGCCAGAAAAGCGGATCAACACGTTGAGCGCTGGCATGGTTCGCAAAAAGCAGAAGTCTTAGAAGCGCGGAGAAACCTGCTCTTCGAGGAATATAGCACTCTCGCTCATGTTGTCGGTCGTAATACTTGCCAACTCTCGACGTGACTTTTTGGCCCTTCTACGTGGAGAAGTGCCAATTGCCTTTTCCACCCGGCGTTTCACAGCATGTTCCTTCGTCATTGCAACATGATTCTGGTGAAGCCTTGGTGAGTCCGCCTCGGTAATCGTAATGCTGCTGTCTGCCAAAGACACGGGCGTCATTATATGTTCGATTTTCTTGCGAACGTAGCTACTCAGGCGCTGCGACTGATTCCCATCTAGCAAATTCATCTCACCTTTCTGGTGCATAAAAAGGCCGCGCTGCAGCTCTGTCTTACAAGCCCTGTATCTTGGCTCGTGGATCCAAGCCTTCTGTAGTGTACTCATCGAAACCCGTATATCATTGGGCGTCAACGGCACGAGACCTTCAGCATATTCCAAAAGACTAACACCAAGATAAGTCATTTGAAGGGTTTCTTGCGGCTCAATGCTGTACTCGGAGCCGTTTTCATACGTTCTCAATATGAGAATTCCGTGAGGATCTGAGTCGAATAGACCAAATACTGGTATATCCGGATATGTAACGCTCAACAGTTTAACGAGCCGTCGCGTAGCACGGTCCGGAAACCCTCTTCCAGTAATTATGACTCCTTCGGGCAGTTCATTTTGCAGATGCGAGAACACAGCTTCCTTCTCAACCACCAGTAGAAATGACGGCGTTGTTAGCGCGTTAGCGTACATTACCGGCGCCGGTGGGATAAGACTCGGACCGTTGCTACGCAGGACTTCCAGGATGTCGCCTCCATTCATCGCAATTGTGAGGTTTCCCGCAATAAGGCCATTTGGAGAAGGCAGTACGTTCAAGGCGTCGCGTGGAACGAGCAGAAGCTTTGTGATGCGGTCCAATGCTCTCACAACACTGTTCTGCGTGCGGAAGAGAGCCACATCTTGATAATAAAGGTCGCGTATTGTCGCAACCTTGCCTGACGCGATGTTGTCTACTAGCAAGGCACACAAGCGCAAAAGAACAGTGAAAGTGGCAGTCTCTTGATCATTGACCCCGGGGAAGCTGAAGCTTCTTCTGCGGTTGACAATGGCGCTTGGATTAATCTCGTATGGACGACAAGGAACACATGGATCAAAGCGTAAATTGAGGCACTCCGGCTTGGTACCACCGGCCACGTCGAGTTGAGACTTCACTTGGTTAAGTGTACGTAACAAGTGCTCGTGCACGCAATCTTGACACATAGTATGCCCAATTTGAGTGCAAGAAACGCTTTCCTAGTGTTTTAGGGGAGCGCCTTTGGATTTGTGGCTGCAAGATGCGATGATATTAGGGTAATGCCCGCCACAATCTGTACGCGTCCAGAAGTCGCGACTACAGTACGCCGGCACGTCTCGGACGCCAACTTGACGTGCTTTTCTTTACGGATGGTATAAGTTACTATTTAGCATATGTGTGTGAGATCAGATAACCTCGGTGATGACCCTTGCAGCCTCGCGGTAAGTGGCCAGCGATTCGGCGAGCTTCTGACGCTCCTGAACAACAGTCTCATCTTCGAACAGCAGGTCGTCGAACATGGCTTCTTTGTAAAGGTCCATAACGAGTCGGTTTTGGGCGGCCGACTTCGTGTAGTTCACTAACAAGTGCATAATAGCCTTTGGGACCTGGTCACTGACTGCTTCACGTACAATGTCGAAATAGGAGCCGATTAGCTTGAACATGAGGTCACACTCAAGTCGTTCGCGAGGGTCAAGACTGGCTGCTTCAGCTTCGAGTCGCTCATTGCGTAGCTTCTCGGCCTCGCTAAGGACTGGCGCAGATTCTCTGCGTCCGCTGGACCGGCCCACAGAATTTCCTCGTGAGCTGCCCAACGCGCTGAGTGGAGAAAATGGACCCTTGGCAACCGCAGACGGAAGAGCTGAAAGGTTCGGGTTCAAGCTGCCGTGGCTCAAGGAAGAGCCATTGCTGTGAGTGTTCTTGCCGAAAAAGTAGCTAAGAAAGATGTCCTTTTGAGCCTGCGTGGCCGAATCCGTTCCATTCAGAGCGGTTGGGCCCTCTGCGTATGCAGCAGACACACCAATTTCCTTCTCATCGGCCGAGGAGATTGGGTTGTCGTCGTCATCATCGTCGTCATCGATCTCATCAGTCGATGAGGGACGCGAGCCCTGAACGCTGAGTTCTTTCAAAGCATCCCCGACATTTTTGGAGACGCCAGCTTGGTGCAAACGACTGTTCTCAATGACGCTAGACATTGCGTCCGTAGGGGAGATGAATTTCGCGTGGTTAGTGTTGATGTAGGCACGCTGAATTTCGATTAGGCTCGTCACGTAGGAAGATGTGGGACCCAAACGCTCATTCAAGAGCTTGGATACTGTGTCAATGAGTCGCGACTGCAGTCGCGGGAACCGCTCTAGCTCGCTGTTTCCGCAGCTGTGGCAAATTTTCATGAGCTCCTCGTAGACAAGCTCTACACAGTGCTGTGAGGGCGCTTCCAGCAATTTGATTAGCGGCTTCACAAGCAAGTCAAAGGCCAGTTCAGGAACAAACAGGGATGCACGGGGCCCAGCACTGTTGCGAATCGCAATGCGCACGTCAGAGTAAGAAAGCTCGTTGATGGGGTCGATATCCTCAAGCTTCTTGTTGAAAACCTCGCTAAATATCTGGTAGATATGTGCCCCACCACCAAGCTCCTTGATTGTATTCAGATCCAGCGATGAGGCTGTACCGTCGATAGAGGCCACAAAAGATGTGGCAAACTTCATCATCATTGTCAGAATAAGAGGACCTTGCTGCTCGCGCGTCTCGGGAACCTGGCTCTGGCCGAAGTTAGAGAGCTCCTGCTCAGTCTGGCCAATCAGAGAGTTGAGCCGGGCCTTGATGTCGGGAAGCCTGTCACGAATGTGGTTCATGAGGATTTGATTCAGAGTCTTGGCTAGGTACGCCGTCCCACATTTGTGAGCAATGCTACGATAGGCCGGGTGGGTCTGGAAAAACTCGCGCTCGGCAGTTACGGAATCCATGAGGCTCTTCTTGTCCTGGATGTCCTGCTGCGAGCGGTTCACAATACCGATGAATCCGAGCTTTAAAGGGTAGGTCGTGCCATTCAGGACTTCCAATGCATTAGTACCCTTGTCCATGAGGTCGAGTTTTGTGAGGACACCTAGTGTGCGCTTGCCCTGCGGGTCCACGGAGCGAGCCATTTTCAAGCTCTCCGAGTTGACAAGGTCCTGGTTGGCCGGAGAAACGGCCAGGATGATCGAGTTGGGGTTGGAAATGTACTCGAGAACTAGGTCTTTCGTCTGCCTCTCGATGTCAGCGGGTTGGTCGCCGATCGGGACCTTCGTGACGCCAGGCAAGTCCACCATGGTTAGGTCCAGAACATGTGGCGAATGGACCTTGAGACTGATCGGCACGCGTGAGATTCCCTTGTTCGCACCGGCAATGCGCAGCGTTTCCTTCTCGATCTCGCTGCGCACCTCATCGAAGTCGTGGAACTTGCGGTCCGGCAGATGCAGGAACTCACAGTACTCGGTCTTGTCATTGATCAGCGAAATGCACAAGGGTCTGCGAGTTACTATACCTGTTCCGCGCGGTAAGAAGTCTTGCCGCACGAGCAACTCGATAACGGACGACTTTCCGCTCGACTGAGCGCCAACAACCACGACTTGCGGAAGCTCCAAGGATCCGCAGCTAGTGCTCGTGAAAACAATGTCCTGAATCCGGTTCACGACCGGAATAAGGTCCTCCAGACTTGCGGCACCAGAGCCGCCGGCGGAACTCATCTTATTTCCAGTTTTCTCGCTCGCGGCCAACTGACTTTTGTGGGGGGAGCAGGTTCTGGGTGTGGGCGTGCGTGGGCATGTGGTGGTGGTGTACACGAAACGGAGCTGCGCCCTAGCCCTGAAGAGTTTCTCGGACAGTTTCAAGTCATGGGCGAGCACTGTGGGCATCGCAATACTGGTGTCAAGGCAGCGCAAAATACTAATAATACCGCTGAATGCTAAAATAATATTACTGTATATCCTAAAAGCTAGATTAGAAGCGCACGCGCTGAGAAACAGCGGACTTGATAAAGAAACACGCGCAGTAAAAGGCTTGAACGCTTGATACTTAGCTATCGGAAATTCTAATAACGTTCACGTATTTAGACGTTGAATACTTGCGTTGTCACTGAAGCATTTCTTGTCCATGGCAGCGCTGTCTTTCTCTGATGGCGGCAGTCATGTGACAAGGTCCGTCACGTAGCTTATGGTACAGTTCCCAATACAAGGCGAGTGTTGTTAGGCCGAATGTCCTCTTCGCTGAGCAAGGAGGTCGAGATAATCAACTCTATCTATGAAGACTCGGTGGATTATGAGCCGTCGACGTCTAATATGTCGCTGCGGGTGCCAGATTCGAGGGCAAGGGTACGGATGTGGTTTCCAGTGCAGTATCCAGAAGAGCCTCCGCGTGTTTCGACCGTGAGCGGCACCACCAACGATGATGCCGCCGCAAAGGAACTGAACGACCTTATTAAGTACACATTCACGCCTGGCGAGGTCTATTTGTACACGTTTTTAGATGAATTGAAAGCGGTGCTGGATCCCTTGGAGCAAAGTGACACCACCAGTGTCGAAGTTGCCCCGCAACACGAAGCGCGTCAGTCCGAAAAGGCGGACAAGTGGGTCGTGACCGGGGAAATTCGCGATCGCAAGTCGACGTTTATCGGCCGCGCAATCGCTGCCACTTCAGAAGCAGAAGTTGCAGACCTTATCTCGGACCTTTTGTACGATAAGAGAGTCGCCAAGGCCTCTCACAACATGTTTGCGTGGCGCATCAAGCTCGATTCAGAGGGAAAGCAATTCGCGCAGGACTTCGACGAAGACGGCGAGGGTGGTGCAGGCATGTGCATGCTCCACATTCTGCAGATGACCCAGGCCGAGAACGTAGTGGTTCTGGTGTCAAGGTATTTTGGCGGTGTTCATATCGGACCAGATAGGTTCAAGCACATCAAAACTTGTACGCGGGACGCATTAGCCAAAGGTTTGTTCATTAATAAATAACATCAAAAATGATTTTTACAGCGGGTTCGTCCCCTCAATGCAGAGATCTTCTTTCTCAGCTTGCGCCTCATGACCTGCGTCTTTGTTTCGAACGCGAGTCTGAACGGGTTGCTTCAGTGTGCTCGCTGCTCAGTCTTTTTCGGCTCGGCTGCTTCGCCCTCTCGGCCTTTTTACTGCGCTTTTCGCTATCGCCGTAGTGCTTCACCATCTCCTCGGGGTCCACGCGCTTGGGCTTCGCTCCATAACTCCTTCTGCCCCCCAGATCAGAGCCTTTTCCATAAATATCTGCGTACCCAATTGACGGACTAGTTTTGTTAAGAGAAGGAGCTCGCGCCGTCGATGTTGGGACACCCGGCGAAAACCACTGGCCTGGGTCTTCTTCTGGGTAGTATCCGTGCTGTGAACGGGTTTCGCTGGGCTTTGCAGATTCTGAAGATGCTTCTCCGGACGCTTCAGCCGACTCACCAGTCTCTGTGGCTTCCTGCTGCATGAACTTCATGCCCAGGATCCCAGAGCTGAGCTTATTCGGCGGTTTGCCTTTGCCATTGCCATCAGTTGGCTTGCCCTGAATCCCCACAGACGGCGCCTGTTTTGCCATTGCCTCAGTCTAGAACTTCGCCTTAGTGGATCTGTGCACCTAAGCTGAGTGAAATATTATTATTATATAACAACGTTGAGCCTGGTGCACGAGGCGAGGTATGCCAAGCACTAAATGAACACGATCCCGAGTTTAGAAGCATTGCGCGATGACGCCGAGCTGAAGCACCTCACTGCCGAGCTGCGTAGGTCTCCTGAGCTTCGCTCGCGATGGGGACAGGAAGCCGCTTTATGGAGAAATGTAGTGCAGGTGCTTGAGAGCAGCGACCATGATAACGCCGGTGTTTCCGTGACGCTTTTACAGTTCCTGAACAACCTAACAGCAAGCAACGGAATCGGCCCGCCTGCCTTGTCGTGTGGTCTTCTTGCAGCATTCTCACGCGCGACTATTGGAACAGAAGTCGCCGAGAAAAGGCTATACTGGCAAGTATTGGCCAATTTCATGGCAAGTTTCTCTGAGACGGGCTCCGCAAAGTTAGACAATGCCATTGAAGATATATATTCTGTGCTACCCTTCCGTGACGCGCTCAACAGCAACGTCGAGGCCGTTGCCTATCCCTGCCTAGTTTTCATCTTGAGGGCAAACACGCTGGCCACTTCGACGGCATTTAAGCTGAGGTTCAACACTGTTAGCGGTGCACTGGGGTCCCTGCTCGATGTGTTGCCGTTTTGGTTTGAGGGAGGCGAGGAAAAAGACCAGTGCATAAAGCTTGCCAAGGACATTTTCCAGTCGTGTGTGCTAAGCGGCATTTTTGCCGACCTCATGAAGGAATTCCAACATAACAGCCACAGAGAGCTCACCCTTTTTTCAATGTTCGACGCCGTCATAACCTCCTCGAGCTTCGTCGACGCAACGTTAGGCAGCCCGCCGTTTATTGAAACGACGAGTGGACAAGCGGATCTTGCTGCGATTTGCAATCGCACCGAGCAAGCAGAGACTGCTGTCATGGAGCTTATACCGAATCCTCACCGCACGGATGAGGAGTCGTTTGCCGCTGGCCAGCGCATTCTCAAGCTGCTCGATATCCTCATAACGCTGTTGTCGTCAGTTCCGCCAACAGGGCGACGAAACCAGCGCTACCTGATCCCTTCTGTGATAAGCCTTTTGATCGAGGTGAAGAAGATCCCATCCATATCAAAGCTTGGCGACGCAAGGTCTTTTGAAGATCTACCACTCGATGATAAGAGCTTTCCACATTTGAAGACATACTTACTGATGTTCCTAGCCGTGCTGGTAGAGGACGACGTAGAAAGTCAGGAGCAGGTTCGCGAGCGCGGCGGGTTAGCTGCTGTATTAGAGTGCTGTGTGATTGACGGGAATAACCCATTCATGAAAGAGCGTGCAATTGTGTGCCTGCGTTACCTGCTGAAGGGCAATGACGAGAATCAGAAATTCGTTGCTTCTCTTGAAGCACGTCAGGTGGCTGATCCCGATGCTTTGGCTCAGGCCGGCTACGAGGCAAGTGTGGTTGACGGTAAAATCTCGCTGAAGCCTCGTTCGTCTTGAGAGCACACTTCTTGTTATTATTGACACACCGAAATTACGTATGCTGTAGCCTTTTATGGCATTGTATATAAATTATAATTGGAATGCAGAGCGCGCTTCTTGGTCAAGCGCATAACGAAGTGCCATGTATTTCTTATTCCGCAGAAACCGAAGCATGCACCATGCACTGACTGCCTGCACAGCAAAAGCAATCGTGAAGGCGTTATGGCCGAGGAAGTCGACCTGGAACACGAATGAATGGTCTATTGACGGAAGTGCGAACCAGCTGGCCAAGCTTCGAGCCAGAAAGACGCTGGTCAGTAAGAAGTACGCTTGGACGCCCAAGCACCGCACTGAGCAGCTAGTGAAAAACCATAGCAGTAAGGTCCGGCACACTCCAGTAGAAGCCGCTGCAGCTTGCCACGCGCTGGGGTAATCCAGGTACTGGAGCCCTAGGTTCAGTGAACATAGGGTAACAGCCCAAAGGTACAAAGAGCTCAGTGTGAGATACCTTGAGATAGCAAAAAAAACCGGCACAACTCCCGCCGTGAGAATCGGCGAATAGACATCCAGAGCGACAGAAATATCTGCTTTTTGTTGGGCCCTTACTTGTCCGGAAATGAGCATGAGGTCTGTGGGGAGCGAATGCGCCAGGAAGCCCAGAAGGCTGATAGCGAAAAGCTCGTATGGGACGTGTTCCCAAAAAGATGTGGGGCCTGCGCTATCTTGACTTCGTGACTGATTCAACAATGGCACCAGCTCACTCTCTAACACAACGTCCTTTGCCGCGGGGCTGAAGTAATTTCTCGAAGCATTGAGCAAATCAATAAACTGAGAATACTGCGGCACAATGTCCGAAAATGGCATTAGGAGCAACACGGTAACCAGGGTGCAACAGGATATCCACAAGTATGCTCGGAAGAGATCATCGGCAGAGCTCATCGGATCAATGTGCCATTCCAGTACGGGCCACAAGAGCGGCCCCAGCTGCATGCCCGCTAAAATGGAAACGAGGTATATCAAGATTCCGTTTCGTGATTTTATTGTGCTAGAGAGTGAGCTGATGTTGTTGAGGAGCGCAAATGGGGCGGCGGAAGCCATCAACGAGAGACCCAACGCATACTTGTCGTGGCCCCAGCGGTCCTGATTTGGCTCTGTTATCACAACTGACCCTGCAGCGAGTAGAAGCGCACAACAAATGCTCGAAAACAAGTAGCCAACGTATTTCACTGCGAAAAAGGCCGGAAACATCGCCAACGCGTAGCCCAAAGCGGAGCTCGTATAGAGATTGACATATGCAGCCCGCGACTCGGCACAGATAATTCCGTCCTTCACATCAATGAATGTGGCTGCAGAGTACGACACGGTACAGCGGTTCTCATATATGTGTCTCTGTAACATAAATGACTGTAAGGCGCCGAATCCGCCGACAGGAATGCCAATTAGCACACATATAACGCTGCTACACAGGAGGCGAAACGCGCCTACTCTGCGGTCGAGCATACAGACTCGCTAGCGTTCTTCGGGACGGTGCCGTACCGGTAGCAGCAGAAGTAAGTGCCTAATTGTGGAGGGGCAGGTAACCTAACCTCTAGTCATCCATGAGTACTCCTACTACATGCTCAACAATCGACTGTAGGCGGTTTGTGAGAGATGTGGACGGCTTGGCGCCTGTTCTCAACGTCGGCTCATGTGCTGTTAAAGCGAAATCGACTTCCTTCGCGCCCAAAGATCAATGATGAGGAAATCACAGAGGTGTTTCTCAAAGGCGGCGGGAAAGGCGGCCAAAAGATCAATAAAACCAACAGTAAAGTACAGCTCAAGCACCTCCCAACTGGCATTGTAGTGGAATCACAGTTCTCGAGGTCTCGTGAGGACAACCGGAAGCGAGCAAGAGAAATATTGGCACTTAAAGTGGACGAGTTGAACAATGGCCAACAAAGTCGAGCGGCCATTGTAGCCGAGTACTACTCACAGAAGGCCCAAAAGAAGAAGCAGCGGGCCAGAAAACGCCAGCGAGAACGTGAAAACAAAGTTTCGATGGATTCTGCGAATCCAGCATCCAATATTTCCCAAAAAAGTGATACTGCATGGAATTCTTGACTCCGCATGATTTTTACTTTTAAATTTCCAGACTAGCTCGGGCCAGTGTCTAAAATATGCTAATCATTCCAGTTTAATTACACGTCGTCTCTGAAAATACCCAATAAATTAGACCTCCTGCATGTTCGATTCCTGTATGTGAGCTTTTTGCATGAGTTGAGACATTTGGAACGACAAGACTTCACTTTTGTGAACATTTTCTTGTGCAACACTGAGAATTCTCTTGGATTCTAGGAGGAAACGTTGCGCTGCACGAAGCGGAACGCTGAGGTCCTGACGCTCGGCGGAAATGTACCGGCCATGATATTCCAGAAGACTGCGAATCCACAATAGAATGAACTCGAGATGGGGTGTGTCTTGTCCCTGATTGGCGAGGAAAGTCAGGAACCGTCCAACATACATCCGTGGCAGATTTTGCGCCAAAAGAGGGATGTCCTGCGACGGCACAGAATGGAAAGCGCGCTTGAGTAGCTGCCTGTCGCCGAGACGGAAAGCCATGATTAGAGCAGGCAGATATTCATGCTTTGCCAACATCTCTAAACACGATTCAACGGTGACATCCATGTCAAGCTCAAACGGGTCAAATTCCACCTGAGCATCCACAGAGTACACGAGAAGTCCTTCGGTGGACGCCACACTGAAAGAGGAGCTGACTGGTGAAAATTGAATTCCGGCCGACTTGATCATGGGCTGCGCCTTTCGGTAGGAAGCATGGCCTCGTTGAGCTCCGGGGACCATGTTGCTATTCTGCTTCCACTTGCGAGCTGCGAGCTCGTCAACGCGGCCACCGTCAGCAACGTAATCATCAAGTTCGTCATGGTCAATCAATCCTAATGCCCCTGCTTCGGTCATATTTCTTGAGCTCAAAAAATCTAGCGTGCCCTCAATGGCCATATTCTTCGACACAGCAAATCTGCGGAGTAGAACTCCATTGGCCACATCGTAGAGGCATAAATATCGCGAATTTCCCCCTGCGAGAATCATCGTACCATCCAGGCTATACGCTATGGTTGTGAAGTGCTTACCGCGGGCGGAGTTTTTCGCTGAGAAACGGTCAGACGTATGTCTCCCGCCGCCAATGTCGTTCTTCCCGTCTATCTCCATAACCTGTTGGCTGTCCTTGATATCCCAAACACTGATAAATCCATCTCTAGAGCTGGCCGCCAGAGTCTTGCCGTCGGGCCTGAATGTAACATCAAGCACCTCACTCTGCATGAACATTGGCTCCGATAGGGCTGTGCGCCCAAAGAAATTCCACAGGCGTGCAGTGTGGTCCCAACTGCCACTGGCTAGCAGCGAACCATCAGGCGAGAAGTCCAGGGTGACCACAGGCCCTTCGTGCCCGCTCAAACGGTCTACTAGCTGAGACGACTGAACATTCCAAACGTGAATTTCAAAGTCGTCTAAGCTACCCGCGCATACTAGGTCTCCACTGGGGTCCACAGCGAGAGAAGTGAATTGCACACGGCTTGGTGCGGTCAATGTGCGGAAATTTCGGTAGCGCAGAAGGTCCCAGGCTCGAACAGATCCATCAAGCGAGGCACTGAACAAAACGTTGCCTCTTTGGGAGAATTTGAGAGCAGTCACTGCAGCCATGTGCTGTGAAAATGTGACAATGGCGAACCCTGACGTGGAGTCCCAAACCTTGATCTTGCCGTCGTCAGAGCCGGTAACCACTTTGGTTCCATCAGGAGAGTATGCAATAGCGTTCAACGAGTCATAGTGGCTCTGCTGCTTGAGCACGTATGATTCGCTCTGCCACTCCCATACAAGAAGCTGTCCCAGTTCTGCAGCGCCGAAGAGCAACCACTCTCCGGTGGCATTAATTGTCACAAAGTCCACACTATTTTGCGAGATGGACAGTGTTTGAATCTGATTGCACGTAGGCAATTCAAAAAGTCCGAAAACACCAGAAGTGAAACCTAGAACAAGCATATTGGTCCTAGCGTGGAATGCCGCGCATGCAACCCTGCCAATGTTGCTGAGATAGTGGCGCTCGATAATGGCCCATTTATCTTCATCTTCAGTCCATTTCCACTCGAACTGAGCGCCGTCGGCAGAAATCGTATAAATAGTTTCTTGATCTTCACTGAAGTAGGAACCAACGACGGCGTCACGATGGCCCGCAAGCGTACTAGCGGCAACAGCATCCTCAGAATGCACGGAATAAATATGAGCCGTAGTGTCCTTTGATGCCGTCAAGAAAAACCTCGAGTCTTTTGACCATTCGACGCTCGTGACTGCCGCAAAGTGGCCCGTGTAAACTCTATGGCGCACAAAGGGCGCAAACTGTCGCTCATCAGTAGAACTGGGAGTTTGCCACATCTGAACCTGGCGTCCCGCTGCTACTGCAATGTAGTTGCCATCAGGGCTAAACGAGACGGCCCCAACCTTTTCTTTAAAATTCATGTGGTGCAGCACTGTCCTCATTGGAAAGTTGACAAGAACACCTCGGCCACCATCATCGATACTCAGTAATAATGTACACTGCTTGTTGATTGCAATCCGAGAAATGTTCATACGATGCTCATAGTTGAAAGTGAAGCTTTTGTTATTCACAACATCAAAACAACTGACACGGTTCCCTACCGGACTCAGCACTGACTTTCCATCGGGCGTGAACAAGAGGTTACCTTGTGAATATACAGTGCCAAAAATATTGGCAAGCTTATAGTCAATACTCATAATGAGAGAGGTTCACGAGTTCTCTCACTTCTAGAGAACTATTACGCAGCTCCAGGAAATTTCAAGATGACAAATATTTTTTTGGGATGTTAGGGTCGCCCGTCGCCGTATCGTGGCCGCAACTGTGGCTAAAACCGAGAAACCACAACGTGAGGGCAACGCAAGTGCACCGAAATGCTGTAGACAGAGATGGCAAGCGCAGGTTCTTCAAATCAACAATATCAAATCACTCGAATTTATTAAGTATTAAAAATGGTATAACTGTAGCTGATAATGACTGGATCAGACGCTGTTTGGCGCCTCATAGATTGGGATGCGACGCACATCTTCAGAACAGAGAACCTTGGTTTTCTTCTTGTCTTCGTTAATCTCAAACCAGGCTCCAGATGTGTAGGCATTCATGCCCGATTCCTGAAGCGCCACCAGTTGTTCTTCGGCCCAACCATGAGGATCTTCAGGGAACCAAATGACAGGATTGTGTTCCTGCATAGCGGGGTCATTGAACGCGTCCGCCTCGGCTGCAGAATTGATTACGGGGGCCTGATGCCAAAGGTCAGCAGTAAGAAGCTCGCGTTTCAGGTTCTCTGGCGTGTAGTAGATATGCGGTTTGAAAATGCGCTGGAGGACACCACCCCTTCGCCCTTCATCCTCTGAGGTCCTCGAGTTCGCGTCGGTGCTCCTGTTGAAAAGCGGAGTCTCGGCGTCTCGCGTCAATGTATCATGTGTTGGGGCATCACGCGCCAAAGCGCCACCCTGGAAGGGGTTCTTCTCGTTAGAAACATAGCTGTTTGTGGACGCCACACGCTTAGCAGGACGCCCCAATGAAACTGTAGAAGACTCTTTGAGGGATCCAAGAGCAACATCCGACGAAGCGCCAGAGCTACTATCAAGAAGCGACATGGGAAGAGCGAACAACATGGGGTCAAACGCGCTTCCAAGGTGGACATGGAACCACACTGTGAAAAGGAACATGACCGCCTCCAATACCAGCGGGCCCCAGGACTTCGCGAACACGAAAAGGATAATCAGGACGATTTCAGCAAGGTAGATACCGACGAACAAGTGTTGCAACGCTCGTGCATAGTAAATGCCGCGACCGTTCGTCTTTCCAGAGGTGAAAATGAGGTTGTTCAGGTTCGCATAATACACGAACAAGAATAGCGCTGCAGCGAAGGGCATGATCAGTGGAGCTATGATCGAATAACATAACATGATAACGGCCAAGTTGGAGTAGATAGGGAACACTGTTCCCCACTGAGTTCCATCAACGGCATTGCGGCGAGACCACATTTTCCGAGGCGTGTTATCAAGGAGAAATCCGAGCGCATAAAACAATAGGAGGCCAACGATCTGCAAGAGCGCACCACTCGGAATGGTGAGCGCTTGCAGGAGTAGGTAGCCCATAAAGAAATTGCTAGCGCGAGGAAGATTGTTTTGCAGTAAGCTCATAATCTTACTAGGATCCTCCAGAATCTCATGCAGCGCGGCGATGATGGAGCTAGCAAGGGATGTTACCAGAAAGACTTGCACGACTTGGAAGGCAAAGTAAACATTCTGTGTGTAGTACTCAACGTGAGTAGCTGTAGGAGCTCCAGCAATTTTTGCAGCTTTGCGAATTACAATGGGGAGCAGCATCATGAGAACAGCAAGCAAAATTTGAGGCAACAGCGATGAGATTAGACCGAACAAGACATTCGGCAAGTTGTTGAGGAACCCAAGCCAAGGGAATAGCTGCATCAGAGTCTTTATTTGTGAAATAAAGCCCACAAATGCCACAGGAATCGCCCAAAAAATAACAAGAGCAGTGCAGAATGTGCTCGCACCCAAAGACTTTATGAGCCTCTGCCACCATCTCAGAGACAGGTTGCTCCACACGACCTCATCCGGTCTCACACCAATTGTGCGCGGAGCCATTTGAAGAGGTCGGTGAAAGGCAAGCATTTGCATTGCCACCTCTGCTTCGTACTGAGAATCAAACACGAGAAAAGCCGCAGCTCGTTTATCATTCTCGTTATACCTTGCTCTAAGATCCTCGACATCACTATTGAGCTGTGGAAATTGCTCCTTGGCATATGAGATGGTTTCCACTTTCTTACCGAAGAAAGGGAGCTTACCACCAAATAGACCTAGCCTGTGAGTAGGAGGTTTCTTGATATAGGTGCTCAACTCCTCGCGGTCATTAAGAGAAACCTTTCCTTTTTTCTCTGCCTTCAGTCGTTTCTTCATGGCTTTCTTGATCATTGAGTTTTCTGTGCCCTCAACCTTCGAAGCAAGCTTCGCACGTTTGTCTACTGCATCCTGCAGCTTCTCAGCGTCTCGGCTGAGGAAAACATGTTTGACCCCAGTGAACACACTGCGTAGATACTCCTCGTCAAGGTAAGGCTTGGGGACATCGTTGATAAGGACGGTGCGATTTGAAAGAAGATACCGCTGGGACTCACTCGTGAGAACAGCCTGACGTGTTGCAATGTAGAATAGAGACTCGCGGTAAATGAAGAAGAGTGTGAGACCAAAGAAAATCCAACTCAGAAAGACATGAGCATAGTATCTGTTCGAGTTTGTGATGTTTCCGAATGCAAGAAGATCGAAACCAGAATAGTTGTGCCCATTTGTCGCATTGACTGGAAGCAGAATCGGCATCAGAATGATCATGCCGAGTACAGCAATGTAAAAGAGAAAGCGCAAGTAACGGAGGAAAAAGTAGCCGTCCAGACCAGCGTCCCTTATGACATCACTATCCGGCCGCGTGGCAAGATCAAGAAACCAGCGAATATAGCCGTCCTCCAGAGGGCGCGGCTTGTCATTGGGGGTAACACCATCCGCATAGACGCGTTTATCGTAGAAGCGTTGATGACGCGGCCTCAGAAGAATGAAGAGGCCGATAAAGACCAAGAAGATGGCCCCGTTTGCAACTAGCGAAGTTACAACAGTCTGAACGCTACCGCTGTTATTATCGGACGACGAAGACATGTTTGATCTCGCTCTTGCCTCTCCGGAAAAGGGAACACTCCATGTCTCTTAAGGATTTCGATCACGCGTAGAACGTACTTACTTAGCGGCAACCTTGCATGACTCTTGGTTTAGGGCCGCATATTTTTGCAGGCACAGTCGCGTTCTTTTCAGCGGTTCTGAGGGCTAGGTGTGAGAAATCTCGCATTGCGTCTCGCATGTGGAATTCCCAACTATCTTACGTCTATAAATACTAGAACTGGCGCGCCTTGAAAAACTCATATTCGACAGTGACAAGTTGAAGGCAGCTCAGTGGTCTTGTACCACCCTTATTGTAAATCTCAGCTAGATGTACCCGTCTTCCGACTTTATGCATCCTTAATCTGCTGAGCCTCAGAGCAACTGTGGAATGTAGAAAGATTAAACGACGCAAATTTAAGGCTTTTGCATGAGCTGCAGGAGACGTATGCCGTCAGGGTAAGGACGAGCCGACAATGACATCAGGAGCCAGCCATCATGTCGTACGTGTAGCAGGCGAGCGGGCCAGCACAACCACATGTGTGGCGACTGCGCATTCGAAGATGCAGCAGCAACAATGATTATTATGACGCAGCGCACCCCATGCTGCGGCACCCACCCGCTACGAGAACATTGTCATTGCTGCGTTTGCACATTTACACACCAATTGAGTTCCTGCAGCACCAAAAACTAGTGTAGCGGGGCTGAAACTGCGTGCTCGAGAGTAGGCTTCGCAAGGTTCAGAATGACATCACCATTCATCATGACTTCACAATCATCCATAGACACCCCTCATCATTTCCATCATCGCACGGCACAGCTTGTGACTAATCGGTGGCTTTGTTCACGTGAGCTTTCGGCTGAGAGACCAACACTCGTGACCAGAGTGATGAGCAACGGAACACGGTTAGTGCGGCTGCCACAAAGAGTACGGCTAGCCCTTGGTAGCACTCAAGCACTGTGTGTGGGGAAAACAAAGCAATTCGCATCCTCATGCTGAATGTGCGAGCGCGAGCATTGCTTCGCAGAGTATCTCATATCTCGTGCAGCTGGCCTGCATGCAAAAGATACATAGCTCGTACCGGTCAGCTGCGCTGGCTACACTCCTCGCCAACGGGCGCTAACGGCAAAATGATCGAGCCCATTTTGCCTCAGCAGCCCAGCCAGGATGGGTTTGAGGAAATGATGGATGACCGCACAAACGCGCTTTTAAACACCCTTGGATTCGACATGTCGGCGCTCCAAAAAGAAGGCAGTGAACGGGAGAAGGCAGAAGCGGAGGGCGGCACAAAAGGCGCCCTCACCGCGGAAAGAGCTGTGCCTTTGGTTGCGGCAATCGATGTCAGCTCACGGCCCATAGGCGGCAAGTCACCGCCGCCTTCCAACCACTTTTTTGACACGCAGGAAGTCTACACCGAGTTGCGATCAGCCGGACTGACGCCAGGACAAGCTGAGGTTATCATGCGCACAATGCTGGAACTGATTGACGAGTTAGTGCAGACAACGAAGAAAAGGTCTGTACCAATTGCAGCAGGGGCTAATGAGGCTTACCTTTTCGATGCTGCTTCGTCAGAGGTCAGAAACGAGATCCAGAACTCGCGTCAGGTACAGTCTACAGCGTACCGATCCGGCCTCGCTCGATTACAACGTGACGTGGAGATCCTTGAGCATGAGGCAACCGAAATCACGAGTCTCTTGAAGTCGGACCTTGATATCGAAGTCCATGAGAGGAAGAATTCGGCCCGCGCAGAGGAGAATGTCATCCAGCTCAAGATTCAAGATCTGAACAACAAGATTGCCACGCGACTGAACTCGGAGCTCAAGTCGGAAATTGAAAACCTGAGATGGCAGATCACGCGACGAAGTCTCGCCGCTATTGCCGTAATCGCCGCGTCCATTATTTGGCTCACCCAGAAAAACACAAATACTAAGACCGCGAAGAAGCAGGTGCGCCAACGACAGACTTCCGCTCTTAAGGAGAGCCCGACTGTTGCTGTCCCCATCTTGAGTCCGTCTGTCTCAGAAGAGCCGGAGTATAGTAGTCAAAGCATATTGCAGATTGATGATCTGGCGAGCCTAGCGCCATCATCCACCGACGCTCTTTCTAGTGCCCACTCATCACTCGGCAAGCCCTCTAATGAAACTGATACTGGCAATTCTGGTGTTTCTGAAAGTGTGGAGCATGGCCGTACTCGCGGCAGGGTAAACGAAGAAGACGACGACGCTACAAGCCGCACGCAACGGAAGGAGAGTTTCCATGATAATAACAATAAATCCGGCAAATAGTGTACATAGCATCTAGCCGTGATGATCGGCATGTACGTCTATTAGCAAGCTAGGACGCCAACTTACTCATTTCTGGGTAGCATCCAACCGAGAAAGTCATCTCCCTCTGTGTTCATCCAGTCAAGGCCTTCAAGGATGTGATCGATATTAGACACCGGTGTATCCTCTGGAACACCTGAGTTCTTACTAGTTCCGTTGAACCCAAGATAGTCCACGGGTGGTACTTGGCGTCCTCCTTGATCAGGCGGCATGAATGGAACTCCCACAGTTGATGGACCGACGTGGGGTGGAATCGCACCACCTAAGTCCGAAGTTATACCTACGTGACTGGGCATGTCATGCATGCTTTCTTGAACGGGCATCGAGTTACCCTGTAACGGCACCTGCGGAAGACGAGGCTCGGGTCCGTCGGCTGGAACTAAAGTTGTCAATGTGGTGCCGTTGGGCGAAACCACTGTACTGGAGAAATAGGAGTCGGAGCTGATCTTGTTGAATAACGGCAAAGGGTGCATACCTCTCACTCGCGCGTTTTCGTGTCCTTGGATCATATTATGCATCCCCCCGTTTATTGGGCTGAGAGGGCTTTGTGTACCTGCTGGGCCTTCGGGAGTTTGAGAGCTCTCCCGACTATGAGAGGCATCCGTATTTGACGCATGTGCGGCTGTCGTGGTCTCGGCATCTTCGATGTTATTCACTTTCATTGTGTTGCGACGACGTGCTTCATGAATAATGTGAACCAATTCGTAAAACAGTGAGAACGTTAGATGCGATCGCATGTGCTTCATGATTCTGCGTGAGCTGAGCATTTCAGGCCGTGTAATTACGACGTGATTGAGGCTCTCCAAGATCTTGGCTATTCGAGATATGTCATTTGTCACATTTGGCTCAAGCCAGCTTGGCGATATGTTTCTGTATAGGCGGTGAATCGTTACCACGGACTCTCTCGCACTTGCGATGTACGCCTCCGGTAGCTGCGGTAAGAGCTGGAGGCGAAACAAGAGCAGCGCGCTAAAGGAACTAGCTTGTCGAATCAACGCCGGAAACTCCATGATGCGACGGCCTCCCACTAACTGACGAACTAGCGTGACGACACGAGTACAAGTTTGGTGAGCGTCAGCTATGAACTCCGCTTGCTGAGCCATCGGCGTTTCTGGTAAGAAAGCAAAACTGTCTAGCGTGCATCGCAAGTAGAGGTAGCCAATATGGACTACAGTATCATCAAATTCCGGGTCTGGTTTGAAAAGAGCCTCGAGATCTGAGCGCAGTATAAGCAAAAGCGGGCATCTGGAATTCGGGTCAGCTAATCCATCTTCAGACTTGAGATTGCTCCCCATTATGGCCATCATTTTTGAGTAAAATACTGTGAGCTTCACCATTGCAACGGTACGTGGTGGTAGTTGATGTGCTAACTCATTTCGCAGGACGTGGTCGATAATATAATCCACTGGCATACTTGCTGGAAGGCCAGATGAGGCAGAGATAAGCTGGTGGCTAATGAACAGCTGAACCCAAGTTCTTGACCGCCACTTGACAGCATTTGGCATCAGTTGCTGGTTGCGGGAAAACTCGTAAATGAACTTCCCGCGGTGCATTCCAAGCTGCAATGCCAGACTATGGGCGAGTGACAAGTAGCGAGGACTCACGTCCTCTAGCATTTTCTCTGATGGCAGCGGCCACGTTGACAAGATAAGAAGGGCCTGTACAACACTGCTTGACCTTGTTGTCTCTAACAAGCATTTGCAGGCCACGAGCCGCTTTAAAGGCCCCACACACGATTGGTAGAGTTCTGAGGTGGGTTCCGAAAGAGCGGCTGTTGTCATTACTGCCCAAAACAAAAGCTCGCTGCGCGCATAAAGCTCGCCAGCGCTGCTGCTTTCGAAAATGGGAATATGAGGCCAATAGTCATCCATGAAACGCTGATGCAGTTTCGATGCTTCCGCCGAGTTAATTGTCAGTGACTCCAGGCTGAATGGCCCCTGCGCTGGCTCAAGACGGCCGCCAGCAGCCATCCTCTCGGCAACATTTGCCTTGATCTGTTGCACCTCTGCTTCGTGGTCATCATCAGCCTGGTCTTGAGCCTCGTCTTTGTCTACTTTGGGGAGCTCCTGCTTGAACTTCTTGTGCGGAGACTCGTCCACTGGAGCCGGCGATGCTGAGGAGCGGTTTGGATTCTTGTTCAGATGGTCTAGCTGTTCCTGCATTTTCGCGAGGTGCTCCCTCAGTAGCTCAACCTGGCCACCCTTCCGAGGCTTGAAATTCTGATCAACACTGCACTGGAGGTCGAACTTGACGCAGCGCGAGCACGGTTTCGGAAAAGTGTTTGAAGCGTCGCAGCGCACCTTGTGTTGACGACAGTGCGTGCAAGCTTTGATCTGGCGCTGCATCTCGACGCGTTCTGAGGCAACGCAAGCTGTGGTAGTTGGCACAGTAATTTTGTAAACCTCAAGGGGAGTTTAAGTACCTTGGAGAGTAAACGCCTTACACACTAACGCTAGCAAGACACACAACAACGGTTTCTGCAGCTTGTGTGCGTGTAGTTGGTACGTCGTCTGATCCAAACAAAATAAGCTCAAAATGCTGCACCTTGTGGCTTATAACGCGCACAACCTCCGTTAGTACAAGCCAAGAACTCGTCGCGTACGTAAAAAGGTGTGGGGTAATCGAGTCAGGCCAAACCTGTGCGTAAACCCTGCCCGCACAAGTCCATCGCGTAGTTAGCCGTAACGCGTACGAGCAGTGCGAGTAAGCTGGGCCTAGCTGCTTGTACCACAGCAGGGTCGCATCAGAACGTAAACACAAAGCGTCTTGCACAATAAGGGTCGTTATGGGCGTACCCAAGTTCGACGAGAGTACGCGGGCTGAGAAGCTGCCGTCTGAGGTCTTCAGATGGCTCTGCGATGCCTCGATGTACGTCAGATCGACGCCCTCGAGTGCAGCGGATGTATACGACGTGCTGAAACTAGTGCTCCGGCTGCTGGCGGTACGGAATCCGGAGTCGCAATCTCACGCCATTCGAAGGGCGCTTGGGTCTCTCATAGAAGCCATATATGAGCAGCCCGGAAGCGAGAATGTCTGCCTGGATCTGCTTGGCTTGCTCATTCGTGTCGTCGATGCAAAGCAGGCATTTCGCTATAACCCAATGAAGCACCTCGCGATTGCGGGACTCGGATACTTGTCCCAGCATATGCGTGTTCATATGCGACAAATGACTGCGAATGTGTTTGTTATTTGCACTGACTCCTTCAAGGTAATGCCCTCTGATCCCGATGTAGCGAGATACCGCAATACGCTGTTGTGGACATTATGCCAATCCGCTGCATCAAGTGTTGACGAAGTAACGGCAAAAACTGCAACAAAGCTGGTACGCAGCTTTATTGAGGCCGCTGATGAGTCTGATGTTGACGCTGAGGGTGTGTGTCGCGCCTTTAACGTGCTGACTGCAGTACTAGAGATTCCGGCTGGGCGATTCCTCAGCAAGAAAACGGACTCGCTTTACACCTTGTTCAGTAAACACGGCATCATCTCGCGGCACGC
Source organism: Entelexis geochares (assembly GCA_030705075.1). NCBI lineage: Eukaryota > Fungi > Ascomycota > Dipodascomycetes > Dipodascales > Trichomonascaceae > Entelexis > Entelexis geochares. The sequence continues at coordinate 202,965 of JANIWL010000008.1, read as the reverse complement.
TGCGGTGCGTGAGGCGGCCGCTCGCTGTTATGGCACAGCTCTTTTGAATCACTCATCCAGCGGCTTCCGCCATGAGCTAGAGGGCGTCACTGCCCAAACGATAAAAAGCTCGGTCGCGCGAGAAAGCAGCGAAAATACTCATCATAACCGCATGCATGGATTCGTCTCGCTGCTCGCGTTCCTTCTTGAGCAGCAGCGCGAGGGCCAGAACTTAGCCAGCGAGTTCAACGATTGGATGGCAGCACTGCTGCTGCAGCTTGATACCAAGCTCGCACATAAGCTGGTGGTTGGCATATTGGTCGGCCGCAAACTTGTCAGTGAGCGCGCACGCCTTGATGCTCTGGGAGTGCTGCTGCGATTGCTAGGAAGCGCTGCTCAGGCTCCGGCTGTGCCAAAGCAGAAACTTAAAACAAAGCACCTGATATCCCAGAATCCTGAGATAGCTTCCACTCTTTCGTGCCTGAGCGGTGTCGTCTCCTTGCTTGGCGGTGCAGTGCTCCCCGTGGCTGACCCAGTGCACCAAGCCTGCCTTGGGCTTGTGCTTAACAACATGGGCGCAAACATCTCCGGCCCAGCAGCTCTTGCAGAGATTGTGAACTGCTTAGTGGTCGTCGTTCGCAATGTTCCTTCGCTGCTTATTCCTACGATTGAGCTTTGCTTGAAGCAACTTGAGGCCGAGGGCGCGCCAGCACGGCAACGCCAAGCTCTGGCCTATGTCCTGAGCACCATGGTCGCCGAGAGCCGTCATTTCCCTCTGTATGGTGCCGTGGAACTTAACGCACAAGTCCTGTTGGTTGCTGCGGATCTAGTCAAGCGCCGTGAGGACTTTGCTAGCTACTCGGTTGCATGGACACTCTTTTCTGGAATTATGGCGCTTGGACCGAACGTCGTCCGGCATCATCTGCCTCAATTTCTCCTAATGTGGGAATCGCACTTATCGTTAGAGGCATGTCGCTGGCAGCCTTTTGTCGAGCGTGCTCTTACCACTCTGGCTGCTTTCATGACCCACAACTCAACGCTTCTTACCACAGACGTGGCGAAACGCATTGGAAAAATTCTACACGGTGTTTGGAGCGCTACGGAGATGCGTGTTCCTGACCAAAATATGCGCCGTCGGTTACTCCAATGCTATGAGCTTTTACTGCAAGTAGAGCGCTCAGACATATACCCGTCAAGTTTGCTCATGAAATATGTCGCGCATCTGTCTAACCCTTCTCCGTATTCGAAGGATGTGGGTGTTGAGATCCCTTCTGCCATGTCGCCAGCCACCTCGCGTGCCGGCACGCCTAATACCTCTGCTGCACACTCCAGTGCTGGCTCAACAGGGTCGTTGGGCTACCAGGTGATATATGAGGCCAAGACTGCCGTAGAATATGGTTTGGCTAGCACATGTCGAAGTAGCGGGACTATTTCGAATGACCTGGACTTTTTCTTGCTTCGCAGTAGTATCGAGCAGCCGGCACCGCTCGACGTATTCACTACCGTAGTTGACTCTGCAATTGCTGTATCATCCAAACTCCTGCCTTTGCAACCACATAGGATTCAGGAGAGCGTACTGGATGCGATATTATCCAACGCAGAGAATGCGGCCTCCAACAAGTCACTTCGGAGGTTTGCCGTCACCTTCAATGTTGCAAAGCTTATCAAACATACTCTTTCGGGGCAAATCACAGCTGAAGAGCGGGAGATCAAAGTGATAGTAGCAATTATCAAACAGCTACTTGCCAGCGAGGATCCTCAGGTGCGGGAGCTTGCTGCAGAGAGCGCAGGGTGCCTCGCTAGGAATGTGGAGTCATCCTCGGTCCAAACTTTCACCTCTTTCGTGAAGGAGATCATTGACTCAGTAGTGAGGAACAACAATGATGCGTCGGCTCGCAGTGGTGCCATTTTAGCGCTGGGTTATGTGGCTGGCGAAAGGCCGCAGTCTTCGCTGATGGAAGCTGTTTACAAAGTTCTCATGCCACTAGCTGCGGATCCAACGGCGGAGGTTCACCTCGCAGTGTTGAAAAGCTTGCGGCATACACTTACAACGAGCGACTTAGTGGATCAGCGATTCGTTAAGCTCGTTCTGAGAACCCTGACTCCCAATTTTTTGCTGGAGAGTCACAACAACGGTCTAGCATTCGAGACTGAGGTTGCCAGAATTTTGACAATACTTGTCTCGAGCTTAGGCCCGGACCTCTCCACTCCCGCTCACGAAGCAAATTTGCATACCCTCGTGAGATTGGCAGATCAAGTCAAAAATACGCCCCATGCAGAAGTGAGAGCAATTGCATGGAGGAGCTTCATTGAGCTGTACTACTATGCTCGTCAAGGCGTTAACTGGATGCTGATCATCCGCAAGTGGCGTGACATCGCGATGGATCAAGATGCTGCTGAGGTCGAAGTCAACGCGATGATTAATGGCCTGCTCATGCTGATGCGCCTCTCGGCTCGATCCATTTTCGCTATTGCTGGTAGCGGGCTGGAAGAGGCGCTTTGGTTGCTGCTTGATCGGCAACCACAAAACGAGTCCCTGCGTCTCTTATTTGCGACGTGGATGGAGCAGACAAGCCGAGATGCAGTAGAGACGGCGCATTGGATTAAGCGCTTACAAGCCGTGGTCATGAAGCCACGGTACTTTTTCACGGACAGGCTTGAAGCAGCACTTAGGCCCGCAAGTGTAGGCTCGGACGCTTCGAAGGAGTCCAATGCTGATTCTATTAGTGGTCCTACCGCTGTGGCTGCAGACGAGGATGTCTCTTTGGGTGCTCAAGTTGACGAAGCGAGCACCGAGCAATTTGTATGGGAGGCTCGCGTGTTTGCTTTGGAGCTTTTGCTGTTGTTGTTACGCATTGATCTTGTGGCCAAAGAGCCAGAGGAGCGGGCTCATGCAAGCACTACGCGTTCAGTTGGGGACATCGTTAAAATATCGTTCTCCGCAGCGACATCTCAGGTCTTGCCTATGCAATACGCAGGCTTGGCGCTTCTGAACGAGCTCATACATCTCTTAGGCGACCAGAACGATCCAGACTTCCCGCAAATCTCTCTTCTCGAGCAGTTTCAAGTGCAGATTATAAGCGCTTTATCTCCAGCGTTTGGAAAAGAAAGCTCGCCGGCCCTCGCACTAGCGGCACTGCAAACTTGTGGAACGTTCTTGAGCTCTAGCGTTGTTAAGACTAAAGAAAAACTTACGCGACCGATAAGAGTGTTGACGGAAGCGATAAAGTCAATTGACTCGGCTGAACGTTTCCAGTTGGGATCCTTAGACCTTAGCCCAGATGCAGCCGCAGTTCTGAAGATTGCAGTACTGCGCGTTGGGGCGCAGATGGAAATTCACTCAGTATCCAAGCCACACTTGGCGGAAATAGTGGAGCCCCTGAAACCTGACTTGACCCCCTTGTGGACAAACGCTTTACGCGACTATGGAGCATACATGTTGGCAGGCGAGGATGAATGGAGCCTGACGTCTTTAGCACTGTCAATCGACCAAATGAAAACAAATCAACTGCGTTTGCTTCTGATGCCTGTCTATAAATCGTCTCGGTTGGACCTTATCAGTGCCCTGGCAACGCTGATGTCGACTGACACCGATGTCAAGCTGCCTCTTGATAAAGAAGACTTTAACATGATGTTGTGTGGCCTTTGTCTTGAAGCGTTGATGGAGTCACTGCATGTCTCTTCGAAGTCGTCTGCCCGTTCGCGAAATGCTCAGTTCGTCTCTGCAGCAGAGACAGCTGCCATTCCCTCGAATCTGCACAGCTACGAGACTCAAAAGCTCTTCTCGAGTCGCGACCGCGGCCCGGCTGACAGGCTCGCAATTTTGCAAACGTTAGAAAAGATACTTTTGCCATCTGTCAGTGCGGCTGTCCTGCATGGATTCGATGGCATATTCGAGGAGACTATAGCGACTTTATATCGTGCCATGCTCATTGGGTCGCCTGAGGAGCAAACTTCAGTTATCAGCATTGCCAGAAACCTTGCAACAGGACAAATAGAGACTGATGAGAGCGTCGACTACCTCATTGACATCCTGAAGGTTGCTATGCTGCCGCTACGCCATCTGTTCCCGCAACTGTTCGATCCCCAGGCTCCGCATCGCAGTGGTAATAAGCTCGTAGATGAGCAGTTAGAGCTGCTGAAGCACACGCTAGATGCCCTCATTGACATCGCCCAAGTCTTCCGCGAAATTATTCAAACAGATCTGTGGATTTGTTTGCTCAAAATATTTGAAGAAGTGAACCATCATCAACCAGCGGTTGCTGCTCCAAGCTTCAAGAGGCTGCTAGAGATTTTAGCTGCTCAAGTTGAACAGCGCGGAATTGCATTCATTGTTGACGCACTGACGTTTTCTCTAAGGCGCGCCGTTGATGTTGAATCCACACCCGAATCCTTGTTGATAAGTACAGCGATTGTCTGCACTAACTATAGAAGCCTTGATGTTCCGTCGGCTCTTCAAGAAATAGTGAGATTTGGCGAGCGTGCCGCAAATGCTGCTACAGCTTTAATCGCGGCTGAGGAGGCGGACGAGTCGATTCAAAAACAAGCTACAACGGCCACTCATTGTATCAATGCTGTGCTCAATGTATGCTCAGATTCAGCTGCCGGAGAGTCTTTCGCTTACGCCTGTCTGCCGGCGATGGTAGTGCTGAGCGCTTCTGCTGGAAAGGTTGGACCGGCATTGCCGAAAGGAGCATGCGATGCACTCAGCACATACGCAGTAGCATCTGGTACGCCAGAAACATTTGCATTCGTGATCCCAACGTTACTTCATCTTCAGGCAGACGAGGACTGGTTGAGCGCAGAACAGCGCCAAGCTTTTGCTCGCCAGAAGCTGCTACAGCTTGTTGCCGCACACCCGGTGGCTTTCAAGCAGATCGTTCAAAGCATGGAAAGCGACCGCGATGTGCTGCAGCAGCTTCTAGTCCAGTCTTCAGCGGACAGAGCTGACTATTCTACTGACGAAGATGAGGATGAAGAAGGTGAGATCACTCTTAAATCATTTGTCTGAAGATAGAGCAACAAAATAGCGAACATCGTTACATCTGAAGTTTGTACTCGAATTGTATGGCTGGTCAAGCTATCGTCTGTTCAAAGACCGGATGCGCTACTTAGCTTGTAACGCGCGCGCCGCTGTATCAAACCTTACCCTACACACACAGACATCTTTACTAGAAACGTTAACTTTGTGTTTCAAAATGTGGTTCGGCGGCTCTGGCAAGAAAGACGGGCAAACAGTGACCGCTGCACCCCCGCTGGCCCCAGCAGTGCCGGCGACGCGACCCTCTCTGGGCACAAACGCGGCCTTGTCTGCTGTGAACCCAGCTGGATATTTCGGCCGTTATGGGTATCCTATCCCCATCCACGATATCGAGACTAGACAGGAGTTTGTGAGCTGTTACAACCGAGCTATGCGCAACCCCTCGTGGGTTATTGAGCACCTCACCGCACAGACGCGCAACATTAGTGACGGCGACCGTTCTAACTCACATTTCATGGAGGACACGCAGATTCCAGTTCCATTCCGTGCTCGCCTCGCAGACTACTTCCGAAGCGGGTATGATCGTGGACACCAAGCGCCGGCCGCGGACGCGAGGTTTTCGCAGCAAGCCATGGATGAGACGTTCTACCTCACCAACATGGCTCCGCAGGTTGGCGAGGGATTCAATCGCGACTACTGGGCACATTTTGAGCGCTTTGCACGCAACCTAACTAACAAGTACAACTCTGTGCGAGTTGTGACGGGCCCGCTTTACTTGCCGCGCAAGGACCCCGCTACGAACAAGTGGGTTGTCAAATATGAAGTGATTGGGAACCCACCCAACATTGCAGTGCCGACGCATTTCTTCAAGATCCTGATTGGCGAAAGCCCAATAAGTCCGAGCCTTCCCCGCGACGGTGTAGCGGTCGGCGCCTTCGTGCTTCCCAATGAGCCAATCAACAACTCGGTGCCGCTGGAATCATTCAAGGTACCCCTGGACGCAATCGAGCGTTCAGTTGGAGTCGAGTTCATGCCGAAGCTGCCTGCTAACCAGCGTCGTGAGCTTTGTCGCGAGATAACATGCGCGATCGAGATTCGTGAGTTCAATGATGCTGTAAAAGCACTTCCAGCCCCGAAAAAATAAAGTTTTTGAATTGTGCATTGCAGTAGTATATATAACCAGTCTATCAAGATATAGAAGCTTTGTTGCTGTGCTCATCATGCAGTCTTTAACATGTGTGAACACCACACACATCACGCAACACAGGTGATGATCACCCAGGAGGAGTATGCAAGCCGATTAAGCCTCGCACAACCTGCGAGCTCATCGGGATGTGAAGGGACCTAGATAAAGAGGGGAATAAAGAGCGAGTATATTAAAATTAAGAGAATAAAATGCGAGGTTGGTGAAACGCCAGGCAGCCTAGTTATCCAAGTCTACGGCCTCTTTTTCCCGAGGATCATCTATGCCTTCTTCGTAGATACCAAACTGGCACTCGCTTTCGGGGAGGCACGGTGAGTCACAGATTTTGCAAATGCGCTGCTCAGCTCGGCCCTTGCGGAACTGGAGCCTTGTCGTCGACGAATGTGCCATGATGTTACCGCCGATAGGCTTCTTTGGATCAGGCGCGAAGCTCATGCCGTCGACCTGGGCGACAACTTGATTGGTATAGACCACAGCTACACCAAATTCATCAGCGAGATTTCGAAGCTTGCGCAGGAGAGTGGCTAAGTGCGTCTGGCGTGCGCTCAGCTCACCTCGCCCGCTGTAGTCAGTACGAAGTTGCGCCATGATTGAGTCAACAATGATTATTGCGAACCGCGTCTGCGACATCATCTGCGGAGCCATATCGATTAGTTTGAGTAGATGGTCACTATTGTACGAGTGAGCATATGCAATTTGCTTCATAGCGTCTTCAGGGTCCAGCCCGTAGCGCAGAGCAATGGAGCGGATGCGGTCGGCTCGAAACGTGGCCTCGGTGTCAATGTAGAGACAACGCCCCTCCCCGCCGCCCATGTCCATTGGCAGCTGACAAGTCACGGCCAATTGGTGGCACAGCTGCGACTTGCCCGTGCGAAACTCGCCGTATATCTCTGTGAGCGAGCCGGTCTCGATCCCGCCATGCAGAATGGCGTCCAGTGACTTCGATCCAGTCGTAATGGTAAGCAACTGCTCCTGACGCGTGAACGTCTCCGCCGCCGTCGTGAATCCCATGGGAACTAGAGCGTAGGCCGCTTCCTGCAACTTGAGGGCCTTCGCCTCGGAGATTCCCTTCACAGACGTGATGTTCCGCTGCGTCGCAAAGGCCACGGAGGCAACCGTATGGAAATTCGCCTCCTTGAGCTTGCGAATGTCGCCGGCGCTAATGCCGTTGCCCTCCAGCTCGTCCACGAGCGCCTGTCGCGGAAAAACGCCGGCCTCGTCATCGGCAATGTGTTCGAAACTCTCAGGCGATTGCAAAGCCATGTGTGCGGCAGATGTTTATGCTTTCTGCAGGTGGCGAATTGAAATGGTCAGTGAGTAAGAATTTCGTGTTTGTGGCTTCAGCCTGGTGATGGGAAGGTATTTACGAGGGCAAGGGCAGATGCGCACTTTGGCGCCGACTGCTGTAAGAGACGCGTCGTGGCCGGCGACACTACCACATACCGGCTGTGGGTTTGTCGCGAGCTGGGGCGTTGTGACTCTTGATGCAACGCGTCGCTACCAGTTTGGGACGCTCATTTAAGAAACCCTACAGCACCCTTAATTAGAAGGAAGATCTGCGTCTCTAGTTTACACACCGCACCTACTACTACTACTACTACTACCACCACCACGCCGAAAAGATCTCATGTCATTCGATCAGGCGCGGGTGTTCACAACTAGCGTGGGGCTTCCCGGCAGGGAAGACCAGGAGAGTACTGAAGGAGCGCCCTATTCTGAGGTTGAGAACCGTTTTCGCAGCTTCATCCTCGGGTTCTACACAGGGAACACATACATCTATCGTGACCAGCTCCGCGAGAACGTTTTAGTTCGCAAATACGCTCTTGATGTCGACGTCGCACATGTCATTGCCTTTGACGAGGAACTTGGGAATCGCATTTCTGAAGAACCTGGAGAAATTTTACCCCTGTTTGAACGGGCCGCCCTGAATGTGGCCAAACGGATCGTGTTCGCTTTCAACGACGAGACGAATGCCCCGCCCGGCACGACCGATGAAACAGCTGCGTTGGCGGACGCGGCTGGCGGCGATAACATGCCGCGCATCATTCCCACAGGTATCCAGATCGTTCTACGGTCATCGCGCAACACGACGTCCATCAGACAACTGAACGCGAGCCACATCACAAAGCTAGTGCGAATCCCGGGCATTGTAATTAGTGCATCGCCTCTCACGTCGAAGGCCACAAGTCTGCAGATTATGTGCCGCAACTGTCGGCACATGATGCGCATCGAGGTTGGTAGCGGCTTCGGTGGCATGCAAATCCCCACAAAGTGCCAATCCCAAACAGTAACCGGCCGCGGTAACGAGTGCCCGCCCAATCCTTACGTGGTTGTGCACGACAAATCGCGTTTTGTTGACCAGCAGGTCCTCAAGCTGCAGGAGAGCCCTGAGGATGTGCCGGTGGGTGAGCTTCCGAGGAACATGTTAATTACAGTGGACCGCACTCTGACGAACCAAGCTATTCCGGGTATGCGCGCGACAGTGCTAGGAATTTACTCCATCTACCAGAACCGTGTAAAGGCTCCCGGAGCCGTAGCAATTCGCAATCCCTATATTCGTGTAGTGGGTTTGTCGCTGAGCACGGGCCAACAAACGCGTGACAACGCGCGCTTCACAGAAGAGGAAGAGGAGGAGTTTCTCAGCATGTCGCGAACACCAAATTTACTGGACGTATTTGCGAATAGTATTGCGCCGAGTATTTACGGACACGAGGACATCAAGAAGGCTATCGCCTGTCTTTTATTGGGAGGCTCGAGGAGACTCTTGCCTGATAATATCCGCCTCAGAGGAGACATCAATGTTCTGCTATTAGGTGACCCTGGCACGGCAAAGTCGCAGTTGCTGAAGTTTGTGGAGAAGGTTGCCCCAATTGCCATTTACACGTCTGGCAAGGGCTCATCAGCGGCCGGTCTCACGGCGTCTGTGCAGCGCGACCCAACGACTCGCGATTTCTACCTAGAAGGTGGCGCAATGGTACTCGCGGATGGCGGCGTTGTGTGTATTGATGAGTTTGACAAGATGCGCGAGGAGGACCGGGTTGCTATCCACGAAGCTATGGAGCAGCAGACAATCTCCATTGCCAAAGCAGGCATCACCACTGTACTGAACTCACGCACGAGCGTGCTCGCCGCAGCAAACCCACTGTTCGGCCGTTATGATGACCTGAAGAGCCCTGGTGAGAACATTGATTTCCAAACCACCATTTTGTCACGGTTCGACATGATATTTATCATCAAGGACGACCACAACCGCGAGCGAGACCGCAGCATTGCCCGCCACGTTCTCAACACACAGTTGCACGGCGGTCAACCGGGGCATAATGCTCAGCTTGATGAGGAGGGCGAGATCCCGCTTGCGAAAATGCAGCGCTACATCGAGTTCTGCCGGGCAAAGTGCGCCCCGCGCCTGTCTCCAGCCGCAGCTGAGCTGCTGGTCTCTCACTTTGTCTCGATTCGTAAGAGCAATCACGAGCAGGAGCTGCATACAAACGTGCGCTCGTCTGTTCCAGTAACAGTGCGGCAGCTCGAGGCAATGGTACGTATCGCTGAAAGTATTGCAAAGCTTCATTTGCAGCCCGTTGCTACTGAAGAGCATGTACGCGAGGCCATCCGCCTATTTGATGCTTCCACAGTCAACGCGATTGGCCAGGATGTGCATAGTCGTGAGGTGTCAGATGAAGTTGCTAAGGTAGAAGAGAAGCTGAAGCAGCGGCTTCCCGTGGGCTGGCATACGCCTTATAACACGTTAGTCCGCGAATTTGTGAATGGTCGCTACGAGTTTAGTAAGTTCGCATTGGATATGGCGTTGCATGTAATGGAGCGTCGCGACACTCTGCAGTTCAGGCAGCAGCGCCAGATCGTGTTCCGCGCGTCACCTTAATCCATCTACGTGAATGAAATACTAGATCTTATTTCAATCTTAATCTAATTTATTCTACTCTAAAAGCTTTACGGACTCCTTTGCCCTCATGGAGTAACCTTTTGCCGTTCTGCACCAGCTCAGTCGTGTGTGTTGGTGGTGTGTGTGTGTGTGAGTAGACATGTGTATGTACGCGATTGTTTTTTATCATCTCGCAGAAAGGGTAGCCTCAGCAGCACCCGGGCAAGGGCGGGTCTCTTAGACGTATCGCGAAACCGCCGCCGATGCTGATGCGTCATCAAGAGCCAAGGTCTCCATCCGAGATCGTGAGCGACATCAATAGGTAGCGGACCAGCGGTCATGGAGTGGCAGAATAAGCGCAAGCCGACGGATCGCACACTCGAGCCCAAGGTGTTTGAGAAGGTGCCTGATGCTGAGCTCTTTCAGCGGATGCAGGATGTAGAATCGAACCTCGACGCGCTTGTTCAACGAAAGAGGCTTGATCTGCAAGATATGATTGGCCGCAGCATGCGTAAGAACGAGACACTGCGCATTTTTGTGTCCAGCAGCGTCTTCAATCAAGAGTGGCAGAGGGGCACGCCGCTACACTTCGAAGGTGGCAAGCCGCATTGGGCGCTGCGTGTCGAGGGCCGTTTAGTGAACGACGACCCAGCCAAGAGCCGCGCGTTCAGTTCTATGATCACATCAGTTATTGTTGAGCTGAAGAAAATTCCGAAAGAAGCTCCTGGCTCTGAAAACCATATGGAAGGTGTTGAGATCGCTCCCCACAATTTGGATAGTGATGTGAAGCCGCAGCAGACGTCGCCCCAAGTCGGCCCAGGCGACGCAGCTACGCAACACTCGCCTTCGCACGATGGATCCGTAGGCGCCAACCCGCCAGCATCGGAACAACAAAAGGAGGCGGCCAGCGACAGTGGTGAGGAGATTGTGGAGTGGCACGAGGCCAGCGTTCCGCCTGAACAGCGCGTTGATTTTGACGGGCTGGACGTAAAGCGCTCTGGCGACGAGCCCGTGCGTGCACAGATCCAGATTCAGTTGAAGGAATATCCTGACAAGTTCAAGCTCTCCCCACAACTCGCAAACATCCTTGGTGTCACCGAGGAATCGAAACCGGGCGCCGTTGTGTCACTTTGGCAATACATTCGCTATCATAAGCTACAAGATGTGGATGAGAAAAGAATGATCAAATGCAATGGTCCGCTGTTCAACTTGTTCAAGCGGGAGAAAATCCCATTTCCGCAACTCGTGCAGCTTCTCGGACCGCACTTGTCTCCGAGGCAGCCGATCACAATTGACTACACCGTGAACCCGGGTGAGGATGTTGGCAACCGCGACGTGGCGTTCGACGTGCCGATCCAGGTTGACCACCCGCTGCGCAGCGAGTTGCTTGTCATGCTCAATTCATGGCAGCACGACACTGGATCAATTAACAAGCTAGAGGACCTTCTTATGCAGGATGTTCAGGCGCTGAACCTGCTTGCCCACCAGCACGATTTCTATGAGGAGCTGAGCAAGGACCCCATCACGTTCTTGGACAAGTGGGTAGCTTCGCAGGCCCGCGACCTCAAGATTATTTATTGCGACCGCCGTTTCAACGAAGAGGCAGCAAGACATTCGTCGTTCTACAGCGATGATCTGCTGAACCAGAGTCTCCATCTCTTCTTGAGTAAGCATTCGTAACCGTTGTACGACGAGTAATTATACGGACGAGACTGCTCTTGCTCTTTGCGAGGCCTGGCGCCGTGTCCCTAGTGTAATATTTGTTTTAATGAAGCGACCATTCTTAATCTTTTGTAATGTGGACTTCTCTTCTAGGCACCGGCGCGACACGAGAGATCTTTCGTGGTCTCCGCAGACGCACGTGACACAGGTCGACGAACAAAATCATTGAAGTGTTAGTAGAGTCATCGCATCGTGGTAAATACTGGCGCTGCAGCTAACAACAATGCCGTTCGAGTACTATTCAACGCGTTCCTCGGCCGAGCCTGTCTCCTTTGAACACGCCATCATCGAGGGTCTTGCCCCTGATGGAGGTCTGTACCTGCCGGAAACCGCCAGCCAGCCGCCAACAGACTTCCTCACGAAGTGGTCCGACCTCAGCTTCCAGGACCTAGCGTTTGAGATTATGTCCTTATACATTCCGGAGAAGGAGATTTCGAAGGGCGACCTCAAGGAGATCATTTCCAAGTCTTATGCGACGTTTAGGCACAGCCAAGTGACGCCAGTGCGTGAGCTGAACAAAGACAAGAATCTCTACGTGCTGGAGCTGTTCCACGGACCGACCTACGCCTTCAAGGACGTGGCACTGCAGTTTCTGGGCAACCTGTTCGAGTTCTTTTTGACGCGGCGCAATGCGAGCAAGGGCGCGGAGGATGCATCGCGCGAGACGATCACCGTCATTGGCGCGACGTCGGGCGACACGGGTTCGGCCGCCATCTACGGGCTGCGGAACAAGAAAGATGTGGACGTCTTCATTTTGTACCCGACCGGCCGCGTTTCGCCCATTCAGGAGCAGCAGATGACGACGGTGCTCGACAAGAACGTGCACACAATTTCCGTGCCGGGCACTTTCGATGACTGCCAGGACATCGTGAAGGCACTATTCGGCGATCGTGAGTTCAACGACAAGTTCCATGTCGGCGCCGTGAACTCCATCAACTGGGCACGTATACTTGCCCAGATAACGTACTACTTCCGCGCCTACTTTGCGCTGGGCCTCACGGGAGAGCGCGCGCGCTTCGTGGTCCCTAGCGGAAACTTCGGCGATATACTTGCGGGGTTCTACGCCAAGCAGATGGGCCTCCCCATTGACCTAGTGATTGGAACCAACTCGAACGACATTCTGCACCGGTTTCTGCAGTCGGGAGCTTATGCTAAGGACGCCGAAGTCCATGCGACGTTGTCGCCCGCCATGGACATTCTTGTCTCAAGCAACTTCGAGCGCTTTTTGTGGCACGCCGTACACGAGACGGTCGCGAACGGCAACAGAAAGGAGTCTGGCGCCATTGTCAACAAATGGATGCAGCAGTTGAAGTCGCAGGGATCCTTTGAAGTACCGCGCGAGGTGCTTGATAAGGCACGGGCGACGTTCAGCTCACAGCACGCGTCGGACGAGGACACCGTTAATGCCATGCGTCTCACTTACGAGGAGCTGTCTCCCAAATACGTAGCTGATCCGCACACGTCTGTGGGCCTGCATGCTGCGCTGGAGGAGCAGAAGACGCAGGGAACGAAGCTGCCGCACATTGTGCTTTCCACGGCGCACCCAGCCAAGTTTTCGGAGGCAGTGTCACAGGCGATGAAGGCCGAGCCTGACTTCGACTTTGACGAGGAGGTTCTGCCTCAGGAGTTCAAGACCATGATGAAGGCGGAGACGAAAAAAATCTTTGCCAAGGAGGCGACCACGGACGAAATCAAGCGCATTGTTGTCGAGAATGTGTAGAAAAATCAAAAAAAATCTAGTGCTAAAAACAGGAAAAAACCCAATTAATTCAGGCATTAAAGAATACAACCAAAACAAGATCCATCATACATTCATTACGATTCAGTTTTTACCTCAGCCTTGGTCTCGGCACTAACACCGCCGGCTATTTCAGCAGGGCCTGTATCATTGCCGGCTTCATGCTTGATGTCCGCGCCGGCCGCGTGGTCCTCCCGCCGCTTACCCGATAATGGGTCGACAATGCTGGCACACAGGCCCAGTATATGCAAGACGCGCTGCTTCAGCGTGTTATTACTCGACTCAACGCTCATGTCCGAGAAATTTATTTTTGCAACGTTGCCGTCGATGGCAACGGTGGCAGTCGGGGGCTCTGAGCCGTTGTCGAAGGTGAACGAGTCTCCAAAATGCGGCACCAGAAGCGAGCAAAGCTGTGCCGTGCGGGTCAGCCCGCGCTTGTCGCCGAGGAGCTCGTCTTCAGGCCGCGATTCGTGGCTGTGAGCCTCGCTGGTGGACAGCTTGACCGAGGCCTTGGAGGAGTCGACACCAAGGAGCACGCCAAGAATGCTGTCGGCAAACATGTCGTTCATGTCGCCGCCCTCCCACTCGACGGAATAAATATTTTTGCCCTCAAACCTCACCACGATGTTCTGCATGATCGTCCACTGCGAGGGCGTGTCGTCGCTCATGTCGTCGCCGAACATGTTCAGGAGGTGGTAGCGCACGAGGTCGGGCACGGCATCCACAACCACAGACTGCTTCTCCATAACAACAGAGGTCCCGAGGCCGGTGTATTCGCGCACGTCTGCCTCGGTCACCAGACTCAGCTTGAAGTCGCGCTGGTTCTGAACGAGCAGGCCGCTGACGAACTCGCCCGGTTTAGGGTCGCGGCTGGCAAGGGTTCCTGCGGTCCGCGCGATCTTTTGGGTTTGGAAAGGAATGTAAACATCGACGCAGTTACGCGGGTTGTAGACCTTGATTTCCTCGTGGGTGCCCTTCTGCTTGGCATATTTCGAGAGTAGTGCCGACTTAAGGCGCCCCATGTTTGTCGTTTCGCCATGTACGAGAATGATGTGCGGCGCAGCCACAAGGTCGATGAACTCCGAGTTCTGCCGGAAGTCTACATGGGCGGCAAACGAGATCTCGTCAACATTGATGCGGCGAGGAATTCGCACGTCCGGGTTCGACACGGACGAGATGTCAACGGGCTCCGTGATGATGTGCTTGGCCATGGTGCCCTCGACAGAGTATCCCGTAATGATCAGTGAGTTGCGCTGGTCCGGGGCCCAGCGCTCAAGCAATTGGCGTGATACTCCATTCTGAAGCATTCCGGGGCTTGCCAGCATGACGCACGGGCCAATGTCGTCGAAGCGGTCGAGAGACCGCAGCGACGTTATGTGCTTGAAGTTGAATGGGTTGACCTTTGTCTCGGCAAACCGCTGGCGGATGTGGTCATTCATCATGTTGATGAATGTCTGGTAAACAGCCATGCACTTGCGGGCCAGCGATGACGCATAATAGATGTTCACGCCCTCGAGATCAGGATGTTTGTCCCAATACTCCTCCAGAATGAGCAGCAGTTCCTGCGTGCCGCCAAGCGCGAACACGGGTAGGAGACAGCGACCCCCGCGCCTCACCGTTGAGTGGATGAGTGAGAGCAGGCGAGTCTCCTTCTCGTCGCGCGGCTGGTGCATGCCCGTGCCATACGTGGATTCGCAGATGAGCACGTCGGGTCGTTCCGGCGGCACCTCGGCGACGTGGAGATGTCGGTCCTCCTCACGCGAGTAGTCGCCCGTGAACAGGATCTTGAGCCCACTGATTTCAATCAGGTACATGGCCGCACCCAGAACGTGGCCCGCGTGGTATGCCGTGAAGCGGATGCCGCCGACGTCCATCGTGCTGTAAAAATCAATGGCCTCGATCTTGTTGAAGGACTCGTTCAGGTCCTCGTCCGAGTACAGCTCGCTGTTGTCCTCCTCGGACGGGCCGGCGCTGACCTTGACGAAGTCGCTCAGCAGCCAGCGGTAGATGGCCTTAGTTGGGTGCGTCATGAACACACGGCCCTTGAAGCCCGTGCGCTGCATGACGTAGGGAAGGCTAGCGGCATGGTCGAGATGGAAGTGGCTGATGAGCAGCACGTCGACCTCACTCAGGTCGTAGTCGTCGTAGAAAGGCAGCGACGCGATGCCCGTGTAGGCCGGGTGGACGCCTGCGTCGAGCATGACTGTCTTGCCCTTGTATTTCAAAATGTGGCACGAGCGCCCGACCTCGGAGCCGCCTCCAAGGGCCACGAACTTGACGGCCTCGTCGTCGTCGGCCGGCCGTTTCGACATCTTGAAGAGCAGCCGAGGCAAGGGTTCCCAAAGGCGGTTTTAATGCATTGAATTGGCTCTGCTCGCAGGGCCAGAAAACACAGTTACCACAAGCTCTCAACCGCTAAATTATATTCACATAAAATATTGCCTTACTGAACATAAGCACGATGAATTACAATAACTTGAGTTGTATTATTGGCGTCTCGTCGTATCTTGCATTGACTTGGTCCCGCCATGCGACGCGCTTGGCCGCCTGGTGTCTACTCCGTGTCTGCGCATGGCGCTTGGTTCAACTCTGGCCCTCAAGGGCTATAGTACTGTTACTCGGCGCTCATCATCTCGGGCGCGCCATTACACCAAGCCTGTGTGTGGCAACTGCACTAGGGCTAGGTCGTGTGTGTGCACAGCACCACCAGCACCACCACTACTACGTTCTGTTGGCGTGCAGTGAGCACTCGCAAGCATGAAGATTCTCATAGCCGGCGAGCCCGAGTCGGGCCAAAGAGAGGTCATTGAAAAGCTCACCGGCAAGGAGCTGGGCCGCGACCAAGCTCTGGCTGGCCTCGTGCAGAACCACACTTTCGAAACCAAATACTTCAACGCGGAGTGCGGCCTGTGGGTGGACGAATACGACGACTTAGACGCTTGGGCCCGCGAGTTCTCCTCAAGTGAGGCCAAAGAAGTGCGTGATGCTCTCGTGCTGTATATTCACACCTTCGACAGGCCCGCGGACGCGAGCATTGGCTCGTTTGTGGCTGCATTGGATCGGTCTGGCATCAGCGTGGCCGTGCCGAAGCCGGGTGCCGATGTGAGCCGCGAGACCACAGAGTTGTACGAGGATCTGGGCTTTGAGGTGGTTGAGATTGCCGAACTCGAGCGGCTTGTGCATACGGCGCTGTTTGACGCTCTTGACGAGGACGGCGAGGACTTTGGCACCGACGGGCCGCACGGCGAGCAGCACGAACCCCCGCGAGACCTAGACGAGATCATGGAGGAGCTACAGAAGGCGCGCGACTCGCAGTCGATGTCAAAAGAGGAGAAAATGGCTCTGGCAGAACGCTTGGCCGAGGAACTCATCTAGTCATCTAGGCTATTACGCTTTTCAGCTCCTGCAACCACGCTACTTAAGGCCAGCTTGTTTGCCATAATTGCATTATTTTAGCATTTAACAAAAAAAAAAAACAGATCTATTTCGGAGTCGCAGCCCGCGGCGCCGGGGACGGCTTTGGGCCAAGAACCTTACGACGCATGCGGAACATGTGCGAGTAGAGCACATAGAAGGACGGCGGGTAGATAAGCAGCACGACTTTCATGACCAGTGCCCAGTTTGGGTGGTAAAAGTTCGCCGCCGGCAGGGAGCGCCACGCCAGGTACGCCTCGGACGACGCGCCCAGCGGGTAGAGCACAATGAACAGATTGTAGCGCAGCCACTCGAGCCATTTTGGCGTACTGCCCCGCACCTGGGACCAGTAATATGGGTAGCGGATCATCTCGGTGACGCACCAGGCAACAACCATGGTGCTGAACGCAGGGTGCGCGGCGCTCTGCGGAAACAACCGCACGACGCCCCAGATGAGGAACAACCGCGAGGCCACCTGCATAGCCACAGTAACCGGGCTTGAGCGCACTAGTCCCACCACGGAGTGCACGACCTCGAGCAGGGCAAGCGTCTGCACCCACGACAGGAACGGCGCAATGCCTTCGCTCACGTACTCCGAACCAACGAGGGGGTACAGCACGAGCCAGCGCACCAGCACCAGGCCCCAGAGCGCCCCGCTACCCGCATTATAGATGCGCAGATATTTAGCCGTAAGCCCCGACATGCTTGCGGGTCCTGGATTCTTAGTTCGCTGTGTAACTAGTTCACTTTCTCGACCCGCGTCACGCATGACTAACAATACTGGGGTTGGATGCTGCTGTGTGGGGGGTGAGTGGGCAGAAGCGCGCTGCAAGGCTTCGTGGTTGGAACTTTCTCTCACATAAGTAGCATTTGTGGAGTCCTCACATCAGTGGTGGCTGCTTGTCCAGCCAGGAAAAAAAATTTAAATAACATTTGTCGCAGCGACGCAGGCTAGCGACGCGTAGACAGCGGTGGTGTGCCGGCAGCGCTGCAGGTAAGGGTAGTTTCCTGAACGCCAACAACGCGGAATCGGAGGAAGCGCGCGCGGCAGCTTGGCGGTCTATGAATGGATGATTTGCAGTTCGACGTGCTTGAGCCGCAGCCCTTAGGAGGCAGATTGGCTCAAGATATCGAGAACCTGCTCAACTTCGACGCTCCATTGGTGGCAACGCAACCCAGAGACGCGAGCAATGAGCCCGCAGTGTCTAGCCCGGCTCTGTCTCCTAGCCGGGGGCCGCCTAGTAGAGATCCGCAAAGCCAGGAGCCTGGGAGCCAGGAGCTTCGTAGCGAGGAGGCGCAGGGCGAAGAGCCAGCTCTGCTAGCGGAGCAGGACGACGAACGCAAGCCCAATTTGATCTCGCTGGTTGCGCCATACTGCAACGTAACAACGCTGTTTAGTTTCGCCGCCGTCTCGCAGGACGCGAGGCGTATCGCTACAGATGACTCAATCTGGAAGCCACTATGCCGCGAGCTCGGCGTTGCCGAAAAAACGTCAGATCCAGCCGATCTCATTAGCTTTGCCTCGGCATTCAACGTCCTGGATCTCGGGTATACTTCTGACGAGCGCTCGGCGTACACTACGTTCTGTCGCGCATATACTTTGCTACGACCTGTGGTCGCCAATGCCAAGCAGGCTGTCTCGTCCACTAACAGACAGGTTCCCCTGAACCACCTTGACAAGGCGCTCCTGCTCACTGGAGCAATGAAGCTAAGCGAAGTTCTCTGCCAGGCGGACGAGATGCCGAGTGAGGAGCTCGCTACTCTAAAAGCGACCATTCAGGAAGAAGAGGAGGATTTGCACACCGACCTGGCGCAAGTTATCGACAAGCAGGAGCCAGTGGGGCCTCTTCTGGTGGCGTACAACATATGGTGGCAGCGGCTTGGGCGAAACGACTTGCGCCAAAAGGCTGTTGACATCTATTTCTCAAAGCGCGCCCTCGAGTGGGACGCCGAAGAGGCGTTCTCGTTCGACACGGAGTCCGACTCAAAGACAGCTAGCGCCCGCAAACTGTCTATGTTTTTCCACGCCCTCGTAGCACATTTCAGCGGCTCACGCAGGGCACTACAGGACCCGAACGCCGGAATCCCTGCTGGCTGGCAAGAATTCATGAGGTCCGTGTTCTTCGACAGGTTCACGAGGCTTGTGAATGACTACGTGGAGGAAGTCCTGCGTCTTGCGCAAGCTATTTCTGAAAATGAGTATCTGACAACAGTTCCAAAAGTGTACTCCGCCAGCCGTACTTTACTCGATAGCGACGTTTTGAACTCTTCTGGCGAATGGAGTGGGAATGTGATAAAAGAGATGCTATGCACTCATTTTCTTGACAATATGGTGGATGAGTTTTGTATGAGACAGCTGAGGTACTTTGAGAGCGATGCTTCCGAGAAAGTGCGGTCTTGGACAAGCTCGGTTTCCGAGCGCGAATCAGAGGCCGAGAGATTTATCTGGAGCAGCGTTCCACGCAAGCGCGACAAAACCAACTTTGTCACCGCTTTTAAATGGGCCGTTTCGTCTCTTAATAGGCAGGATGACGAGAGTGAGGCCGACAATAGCCTCGAGATGGATGCGACTGAAGCTCTATCCACGCCGCAGACAGAATTCGAGGCGCAGACGGCTGTGCTAGTCTCCAAATTCAAAGGTATGGAGTCGCTTGTCAGTCTTGAGCTCGTTATAAGTATATTGGAGAGCTGTCGTGCAGCCTTCCACCGCTTAAAGATTGTGGAGAAAGAGGAGGCGCGCCTGTTCGAGCCTATGTTTGTGACCCTGATTGAAATTGTCGGCCGTCAGCATATCAAGCACGCTTTCGATAAGGCTATCAAGGTCCTCAATGCCTATGATCCAAAGCGATTTGGAAGGCTCGTCATCTCATTGGGAAATTCTGGTAAAGACACTGATGACTCTGAGCGCAAAGGCGGTGGCGCCGTGGAACCGCTTGTCATGTTCACAGAGCTCGTGAACGTCGGCGACCTTGTGCAACAGATGGTACATGTGTTCTTCGAAGAAGAGCTTGTGTCCACACATCTCGTACGTAAGAGCAACTTCGGGTCATCCAGCGTGAGTGCGAAGCGCAAGTTTGAACAGATGCTTGACGATATGCTTGCCGAAGGGCTAAGCCGTGGCATTGACGTGCTCATGGACCAAGTCGAGTTCACTCTAGTCACTGAGCAACTGGGCTCTGATTACCTGCCTGTGCCAACACAAGAAATAAATTTGGGGCCTACCGTCGCTGCGCTAAAAGTAATTGGTCTTGTGAAGTCGCACCTGGATCTGTTGAAGGACTCCACAGAAAAGACATTATTTGACGTGTTTCAGCAAGAAGTCGGCATGCGACTATTCACGGCCATCACGAAGCACATAAAATCCCAAACAGTGAGCGTAGAGGGCGCCGTGACGTTGATTTCGGATATTAACGCGTATTATGCATTCATGCTGACGCTCAAGCAGAAGACGCTGTATCCTTACTACGAAGCCCTCAAGCAAGTCGGGCAGCTCTACTTGGTAGATACCAAGGATGCGAAACAGCTTGGCCTGGCCGTCAGCGACGTGAGCCGTTATAACGGCGTAATCTCCACCGAGGAGCTTGTAGAGTTTTTGAAGAGACGACAAGACTGGCTGCTGGTCCGCAGCAAAGTCGAAAGAGTGCTCTATGGAGTCTTTGAGTGTATCATATCCTAAGTTCATGGCTATCCTAAGTTCATGGCATCAAACATATAAATAATAAATAAAGGCTCAGCTGGCAGTTCAAGTTTCCATGAGGAATTCAAGGCGCGGGAACTTAGCAGCTTCACCTTCCGTGGGGCGGTACTTATAGTCGAATCCGTGCAGTCGAGCACTCTTGAGGTTCGGCAATCCGTTCGTCTTCTGTAGGGGATTCCAGCTGATACGTTTTCCAACATCCACATGTATGATCAGCGATTGCAGCGTGCATGGCAGTGTTGCGATTTCGTTCTGCAGCCGTTCCGAGAACGCAAATGGATGCATGTGCTGCGTTATGCAAATTTCCAACTCCTGCAGCTCACTATGCGAAGCCGCCTCAGCTAGCCTTGCTGGATACTGCCATTCGCAGTTTTCTACCTTGATATGACGTAGGTGTGGAAGCGCGACTTGCGAAGAGGAGTCGATCATAAAGCCTGCAATGGAGTCTCCCAAGGATATCGACTCCAGACACGGAAAGTTGTATGCTATGTGTTCGAAGTCAAACGCGTAGTTCACGTAGGGGCCTGCTGTCACAAGCTCGAGTTTTGTGACGCTAACGAGCGGGTGCTCAACATACTTCAACCAGCCAGATGACCGTAATGCACACGAAATGCACAACTGTGCTAAGTTGAAGTTACTCCCTGAAACAAGAAGCGACAAATTGGGACTAGAGTTCCACTCGCCCCGCCCGCTCGGTGCAATGAAGACCTTCCGCATGTGCCGAACGCGGTGGTCGCACTCGTCGGACGTCAGTGCGCGGGATATATAGTCGACATCCTCCCACAAGAGATGGACTGTGCTGTAAACGAACGAGTCGCTCAATTCGCGGAACAAACGATTCGTCAAGTGGACATTGAGGAGATCGGGGAGATCCAGAAACTTGAATATCTCTTTGAGCACGTCTCTCGAAAGAGCACACGTCATTCGCTGGCCATGGAAAGCGGTTACGACCGTGCGCCGTGGCTGCCGTGTGCCCAATCGCTTACGAAGAAAGTTAATTAGGCCGTGCTTGGGCTAACACGCGTACGAAACATTAAATCGATAGAGAGCTATGGCGCTCGCAAGGCACGAACAATGGCCCTAAGTGACGCTTTAAATAGCGCACCGCAACAGCGCTAAGAGCTGAAACTGACAAGCCCCCGTGACTTCAGTGATCGGGTCCGGGTCAACTAAGGCGGCACAGGGCGGCAGTGGATAAGGAACCACAAGGGTGCTCAGTTTGTAATCCTCCTGCATCTTGTAACCGAACCGGTACTCACGGTACCCTAACCGGAACTGGTACGGTACTCACTTTGACCGGAGTTGTTGCACGGCAGGGCGCGCCGTTACGAGCAGAAGTTTCTCTGCATCAAAAAAAACTGTGACCAGGAAAGTTACCTTGGTTTATGCCACGTACGGTTATTAGCTGATGAAGCAACAAAGAAACTAGCTATGCGTTTTGAATGCGATGAGCGCTTTTCGCTTGCTGCTAATCTGACTCGAACCACCTGTTTTGTCGAATGTTTCAGTAAAGAACTCGCGAAGGACAAGGCAAGGGATGCATGATAAATGCATGCGATGAGCCTACACCCAAACCCTGAAATGGTTGGCAGGTGTGAAGAATGACCATTCAGAAGAGTAACAGCGGCAAAAAAGCGGCAGATACATCAACCTTGAACCTTATCTTGACGTATCAAGAGTTTAAATCTATTAGAAAGTCGTGTTTCGCCCGCAAATCGCGCCAAGAGTCTTAACATTGGTCGCCTATTCTATATGCGGGTGAATGCATCCAGATGAAAAATTATATAATAAATAGTGAGTACCGTGGGGGCGCCTGTCCAATTGACGACGGTGAATATATAATAAAGCTATCCGGAGGAGGGCGACTTTCTTAAAAGCAAGAAGAGGGTCTGCTCATAGTAAGAAAAAAAACAAAAAGATGAGTGACTGGTGGAGAGCTTGGGATCCTTACAATGTCACGGTTGCTCCAGTCGGCGACGACACGACGCCAAGCGACGCGTGGAAGACATGCGTAATACAACAAGTCTACTTCGGAGATAATACTTACAACGGTGATCTTGGCGGCCGTATTTCGGCCATCTTTGTTATCTTTGTCACATCTCTTATTGTGACGCTTTTCCCGTTGCTTGCGAAACGTGTCAAGCGACTCAAAATTCCTGAGATAGTTTACACAACAGCGAAGATGTTCGGCTCAGGTGTCATCATAGCAACTGCGTTTATCCACCTCATGGACCCCGCTTACAGCGAGATCGGGGGCCAGTCCTGTGTAGGCATGACTGGAAATTGGGGCATCTACTCGTGGTGCCCGGCAATTATGCTCGCAACGGCAGTGCTAGTCTTCTTGATTGACACATACTGCGACTTCTTCGCAGACATATGGTATGGTACTCACAGTCACGCACAGGCATTTGACACTATTAATGGAGGCCCAAATAACACACACGAGCACACACACGCAGGCACGGATCGCAACGCGGGCACAAACTGGGACCCCGAAACTGCTGTGCCTGCGCCGGGTGAGACGGTCAACTATCACGAGGTAGATGATAACGGCAGCTTACATTCGGCCTCAATGCAGAAGAAGGCCAACGGCGAGGTCGATGTTAGCTCGGTGTCCACAGACGACATGGAGTACTACTCACAATTCGCTGGTTTCCTCACCTTGGAGTTCGGTATCTTGTTCCACTCCGTGATGATTGGTTTGACGCTCGGCTCGTCTGAGGAGTACACAACTCTCTACCCCGTGTTGGTCTTCCATCAGGCGTTTGAGGGTCTCGGTATCGGTGCTCGTATGTCCAACATCCCCTTCCCCCACAACCGCCGTTGGGTGCCTTACTTTTTGGCCTTGGCCTACTCGCTGACCACGCCGATTTCCATTGCCATTGGTCTCGGCGTCCGTACCACCTACCGTGATAGTGGTTATAACGCGCAGATCGTATCTGGAGTCCTTGACGCGATGTCGGCGGGCGTTCTTCTTTACACAGGGTTTGTTGAGCTCCTGGCAAGAGACTTTATTTTCAACCCCCATCGCACTAGAAAAATTTGGATGCTCAACTATCAGCTATTCATCTTCCTCTGGGGTGCAGGCCTCATGGCGCTTCTTGGCAAATGGGCTTAAATTCTAATTACGATAACTCGACAATGAACCTTATTCAATAATAGATTTACGGTTAATGCACTTTTATTATATATTGCAGTGAGCGCGCTCCCTTTCACCATTTAGGGGACTAAGGCAGCTAGAGATTATCTCGTGATAAGCTTTCCCTTGCAGTGCGTGCGTTGCAATGCGACTTGTCGCGTTACGTAGGCAGGGGCAAATGTCGATGCGGATGAATGGGGAGATGCACACGCCCTTGCTATCCGAATGCGGCGGCTATTTCTCTCTAGCGAGCGCCCTACGCCTCTCTTTCTAATCATCGATCGCAGGCGGTATGCTTGAGAGTAAGAGGCACGATTTGGCGGCACGCGGTTAACGCGAAGCACGCTGCTGCTCTTTCTCTCGGTCAAGCGCGCGGATTTAGGGGCTTACAAGCGATGTTAATCTATGGTTTTCCAAAATTTTCAGGTTTAATATAGCGACACATAGTTTTCTGTTGAACAAGCCTCTTCAATTCACCTCATGGTGATTACCAGCATGCGTAGTTGTAGCCAGGTGCTGCTGGTGGGACGCGTCGCGTCTGCGCCTCACAGGGCTTTTGTGGGTAAGGGCCAAATTCCGCAGTAAGATACTATGCATTGACCCCGGCCCAATCCAGTTTTAATCGACGCAGCCCAAAGATCTAAGCTACAGCATAGATTTGCTCGAAGCCCCTAGTACAGCCGTGTGTACTGTTTGAGACAAAGCAGTAATATCCGGGATTTTTGCCTTCCGCTCTGAATCAGAGAAGAAACATAGCGGCAATTTGAAGCGGCGAGCGAGGCATTGCAGAGGAGAATACGAGAAGCGAGAGAGCTGCGCTTGGCACTCACAGCACTGAGCGTCGCTTTTCTGTTGCTAATTGCAAACAATCATAGGCCCAGCGGACTGCACTCCTTGTCTATAAATCGCCTCTCGTCGTAGATGAGCGAACACCCGCCAGCGGCTAAACAGCAAACGCAGAGCGGCCAATCTCGGGCTAACCCCAGCGGCTTTAGCCACAACCCGCTTGAATCTGTGCACCTGCCGCCACCG
Organism: Entelexis geochares; assembly: GCA_030705075.1. Taxonomy (NCBI): domain Eukaryota; kingdom Fungi; phylum Ascomycota; class Dipodascomycetes; order Dipodascales; family Trichomonascaceae; genus Entelexis; species Entelexis geochares. The sequence continues at coordinate 178,179 of JANIWL010000008.1, read as the reverse complement.
CCGAGCACCGCGTGTTACACATGGAAGGCGGCGGATTTCGGCCAGGGACCATCCGGTTCAGAGCCGGTTAATGTTCTGCGCACGCCCCAGAGTATCGGGCGACCAGACCTTCTAGCAGCTACGGCTCGCGGAGATGCATTAGAAATGAAGGCGACTAGTAAGAAATCTAGGCCGTCTAAACCGAAGCTGGCCAAGGGCGTGGGTGCGCGAACTCCAGACCCAGGGACTTCTTCTAATTTGAACGATAGTGCGACGCCTGGAGGTCGTTTTCAAATCATGCAGGGCCTCGGAAACCCCTATGGTCATTATTATGATGAGCATACGCCGGTGATGCCACCCCCTAGAGGGCAGGTGCCTATGCACCCGGCATTGGCGCGCACAAGTATGCTCCCGTCTCCAACGGCGTCGCCTCATGAGCGGCGTGGAAGCGACTTCATTTTGTCAAGCACAAATCCCGTAGCACACCTTGGATTCGAGCGACCGCTGAGCGCCCCCACTTTTGAGGCGGCACGAGGTAGCAGCCTTGCTGCGACACCGCACCACTTGCAATCACCGTACGGACCTTACTCTGAACGAGGCATGATGGGCGAACCACACAGGCGACATTATAGCGAGTCAGAGCCAGAGATCTTAGATATCCCTTCGCCACGAAGCATGCCCAAGGTAGAGGACACGGGAGCGAAACCCACTTATTCGTATGCGACACTAATTGGAATGGCTATTCTGCGATCCCCAGAGCGGAAGCTCACGCTCTCGCAGATTTATGCATGGATAATGGACTCGTTTACCTTTTACCGGGAAACGAAACCGAGCTGGCATAATTCAATCCGCCACAATTTGAGTCTGAACAAGGCATTTGTGAAACAAGAGCGCCCTAAGGATGACCCCGGTAAGGGAAACTACTGGACGATCGCCGCGGGCCAGGAGCATCAATTTGCTCACCCGCGGCCGCCCAAGCGCAGCTCCGAAGTGAACTTGTCTTTGCCTCAGGACTCGCCTAATACGTCTACGTCGGGCCAGAGTGCTCAGGGTGCCATGGTGCGGCCAGCAATGCCCCCAGTTCCACCACAACACACACAACCGCAACAACAGCAGCAGCAGCAGCAGCAGCAGCAGCAGCAGCAGCATGCACAACTGCAACAGGCGTCACAGCAAAGCTCTTCGGAGCAGACGATTCCGTCAGATGGAACGGAGCCCGATGATAGACTAGAACAGGAGATGTTGTCAAGTGAGAGTGCCAGGCCCGAGCTGATTCCGGAGGCTAAAAAACGCAAGAGAAAGTTGGAGTCAGATTTGCCGCAAATGCACAACATGTCTGCTGCGTCTTTATCGGGCAGCGAGTTCCGTAGTGCCTCGGACTCTTCAGGGTCTTCATCTAGCTCCGCTGGTCCTCCTCCTTCTCTGCAATCTTCTCGATGGCATGGTCAGGGGCAGTTCGAGTTCCGCTACTCTAACGCGCCTGATCAAGGAACGCGGAACAGTACGCCTCCTGTTCACACAAGCTCGATACCGCGGCTGATGGTACACTCACCGTTTGATGGCGGTTCGGCCACGGATGAATCAAACCGCAGCGAGTATAAGCTAGAGGTGAGCGATTCGTCATTTGCGCCGAAGGAGGTGACGGCACATCACCAGGGTTACTTGCCACTACCAACTTTCCAGCGCACAAGTTTGGGTGCGTTGCCGAGGACATCGAGGACCGAGGCATCTGTGCCATCGAAGCGACAGCGCAGGGCTGATGAGAGAATGCAAGCAGAGCCGCAACCGAAAGTCGAAGAGCCGCAGCAGGGACTCAAAGAGCAGCGGGGAAGCCGTGCTGCTCATGCTAGCGATAATGCAACAGTCGAGACAGTTGCGCCGAGTCGCATCTTGCCACCGAAGAACGAACCCTCTACTCTCAACGAGCTAAGGCCGGCTGAGGGCATACCAGAACAAGTGCAATACCACAAGCAAGTCTCATATGCCATGAAGCTGCTTCCAGAGACGCCCGATCGCGATGCTAGGAGACTGACCAGTGACCACCAGTCAATATTAGATCCTCCGCTTCTGCTTCCAGCGCCAGGACCGAACTCAATGGGAAGTGCAGCCATGAGTACCTTTGAACTTAATTCTACTCGCCCTGACGCGGCGGGGATCGTTGCTCCTCGCAGCCACCGACGCCAGAAGTCCAGCTTAAGCGCGATCTCGGACATCATTGAGTTTGAAGATTGCAAGCACCAGAGCCCCAGCCATGACCGCAGTCACTCTAGTGGGTCGGGCAGCACGGACATGAGCTCGAGCGGAAGCCAGTTGAGCGTCAGTGATAGCAGCATGGGCTCAAGCCAGCAGCACCTGCCCGTTGGCGTCAGCATTTTCGATGTTGATATATCGCCTCGTGTGATGGTAACCCCAATACGGCGGCCGTTTGACACTCCAATCAGGGACCAGTCGCACGTCTTCAGCCCGTACCGTCCAGTCAGCTTTGGCTCACCACAGCGACGGACCTAATTTATTTCATTATCTATTATATTTCCATGCACAAGGTATTATGTTACCATAACTTGTGTTACTTGTACTTTATTCTCCTATTTTAAATTCTTTTTTGACGATTAGCGAGTCTTGTGGTCAACAAGTCCGGCTGCAGAACCATCGTTGTATATGCCAAACCAATATGCGAATCGCATGGACACTAGGTCCACGGCCATCTTGATGCTGTCCCGAGCGAGATCGATTTTGGAGCCAGTGACCTCATGCCATGAGATCGCAATTTCTCGGACTGTGATGTTCTTGCGAATGGCAATGAGCAGAGCCTCGACGTCAAAAATCCACCCTTCGGTGTGCATGAACGGGAACACGCGTCGAGCCGCGTCGCGTGTGAAGAGCTTGAAACCACATTGCGTATCCTTGATAGTCCGGATACCGAACCAATAAACGAGCGTATGGAAGCCGTGCATGAGAAAGTTGCGAAGTTTACTGCGCTTGATGACGGCTTGCGTGTTCACGAGATGCGCGCGGCTTCCGATCGCTATCGAGGGCCTTCCGACTGCGACGTCCGTCGCAACAGCGTTCGTGAGGTCCGCCAAGCACGAGAATTCCGACGCGTTGTCCGCGTCGGCGAACAATATGAGGCGCCCGCGCGCCGTCTTCATGCCATGGGTCACGGCTCCGCCTTTGCCTCTGTTGGCAACAAACTTGCAGTACCTGAGCTGCTCATCGAGCCCGTGTTCGGCCGCCCAACTAAGCGCTGTCTGCATTGTGCGGTCCTTCGAACCGTCATCCACAATGAGCAGCTCCCAGCGGTTCTGGTAGGTATTCTGCAGGTACGGTACGGCCGACGCAAGCAGCAAGTGCAGGCGCGCCTGCTCGTTATAGCACGGCACAACGACGGAGATATCGAGCTCGGCTGGGTCCGTCTCTATATTGGGTAACTTGCCGGTTGTTGACACGGTGCGGTACTCCAGCTCACTAGGCAGGGCTGTGCGAGGCTTGTGGCTGAGCCACGACACCAAGGCATACAGACAGGCCACACCAGCAGCGACGAGCATCAAAAGAAGCGCGGCGAATCTTGCCACATCAAACAGTCGCATACCTGCAGGAGGAAACCGGCTGGTGCACTGCCAAACTGCGTTTAGGTCAGCGGCACGGAAACTTGAGGACGCGTGTGCGCACACAAACAAACCCCAGCCTCAGTAGCCACACACACATCATCACCTGTTTCGGGTCGTACAAAAAATAGGCACCTACAAAAGAACTAGTTGACACCGAGGCCGCGGGCAAAAGCGCTAGAATGCAGGCTAGAAACAGGAAAGCGCCTAGCTCGAGTCCAGGCAGCGCACTATCGTGTCTGAGGCTACGTCATAGATCATCATCATATACTTAGGCAAAAAAACGAAATGAGGTTCTGTATATACACTTGCACACTAAATAACGATTTGACCAGCGTCAATGTATGCGGCTCTGTTTTCACTGGCAGCACTATTCGAGCTCGGCGAGTACAGGTACCAGCCTTGCAGCGCATTCACGGCAGCCCGCGTGCGGGCCTCGCGCAGGGAGGTTCCCTGGCCCTCGCCGAGCTTTTGCGGGCCGGAAAAAACGCCCACTACAAACACAGCCTGGCTCGAGTAACGGCCACTCTCGGCCAGGAGACGCGACACGGGCGGCTCCAGGTTCTCGCGAGCGCAGAGCACGGCGAGCTCCCGCGTGGGGCGAGAGAACGCCATCAGCTTTGTGACATCAATCTTCCGCGGCGCTATGATGTAGTTTGTGATGAAGGCGCCAGCGGCATCGAGCCCGCGGTGCGCGTATACAGCGCCTGCCAGAGCACGCACAAACGCACCCATGGCGTTGCGCAAATCCGTTGCATCGCTGCTGTTGCCAACCTCCACGATTCCGTCCTCGATAACGCGACGGTTGTCGCTGAAACTAAGGCGGCCCAGGGCCTGCTCGTCGCTGCTGTCACTGAGGTAGCGCGATAGCGAGGATCGGCTGTCTGGCTGCACACCCCACATTGTGCCAAGCTCGGCCAGCGCGGGGACCCCAGCATACGTATCGACGACATGCCGCAGCACTTGCGGCGGTAATCGTGGATACTTGGCCATGAAATGCTCGAACACGCGGTACGAAATCAGCGTCTTGCCGAACCTCGACAGCCCACGGTTGTTCACATACTGCAGCGTGCTGGTGGAGTCAATCAGCGTCCGTGCAAGCGAGCTTGCTGGAATATCTCGAAGCTCGAGGCGGGCGGCCAGCGCCTGTATTCCTGGCGCATTAGCAGCAGCTTCTGCATCTATGGGGTTGCCCTTAACAGCCGTGTGTTTCTGAGCATAGGATGAGTTGCACCGCGAGAGCGACGGGGCTAAAGGCGCATAAGTGCGTAGTAGCCGTCCCTGGAACAGACCACCACATTGGTAGAGGTGCAATCTGGTCCGACGCATACCCGCTGGCTTTCTCTAGTCTGCGATCTGATTTTTCAATACTCCGGCTCTACGCTTCCTGAAAAGGCTGACTCATACACGTGACGCGCGTCGTTGTCGGTCGCTCGCGCCAGCGCGAACAACCACCACGGCAACGTTCGGGGTCTGGCTGATTTACTACGAGAAGTTCAAGAAAGATATTGTTTGTGGTCAGCTGGAGCTAGAGAGCTGAATTTACTTCTCAGACTCTTCAAAGGCCAATTGCATGCACCTACCTGCTTTAGTGGCTGTCTAGCGCCATGATACTTCTAAGGCAGCGCACAAGCACCAAGATACCTCTCTCCGCGCGTGAGCCTGACTGACTGGCATGCATGGCTAGCCTCATTCTTGCAAGAGCCCTCGCAATCTAGCTACACAACACTCACTGGGTTCCCGCCATCTTCTGAGAATACTATTAAAATGATTAGTTGTCTTATAAATATGCTATGTCGTCTTCATCGGTACAAGCTAAGCTTGGCCTTGATGCGTCGACCACGGTGGAGCTTCGCGTACTCATGGCGGTCACTCGTGATGGGCTGTGCGCCTTCCAACGACAGCTTGCGCCGACTCTGCACGAACGCTCGCAGCATGGCAATGTCCTCATTAGAGATGTGACCAAATCCGTTGGATCGCTTGAAGCACGACTTCATGAGCACTTCTGGATCGTAAAGCTTACGCGGGGCCGCTTGCACAATCTGAAATACCTCAAGCTCGTCGCTTGCTTGGCAAAGCTGTGGTTCAACAAGCTTGAAAATGGTCAGGGCAATGCGATAGAGAGTTTTGGGACCTTCGAGGAAAAAGCAGTCCCAAACCCGCATCATTGTTTCCGTGGGCAGCACATTCACCATAACGCTCATGAACCAAGGTGCAGTGCACAGGCTGATAGGAGGCAAATTGGAAATAAAATTATCCTCAAAGGACTGCTCCAAGTTCAATGCAGTCCAAATTTTGGGCAGCCGGTCCCGAACGCTGATCATGAGAATGCCCTGGGATATGTTCACCTGCTCAAGGTTCACGTCGTGCAGTCCGGCTAGGTAGTTTTGCGTAACAATGACGAGCAACCAGAACGCTCGTTCTTCGTCAATAAATAGTAGTAGGTTCCCAGCAATGAAGTTCAGGCTCTGGCAGTAGCCAATTTTGGGTTGGTAGAGCGAGAAGCTGCGCAAGACTCGCCTCAGCGCCTTCAGGTGGTGGCTCTCCTGATTTGTGAGCGGATCATTGCGAAAATTAATATTATCGGGAAATGTCCGGTGCAAGTCGCGCTCTATATGCTCAGTGTCGCCGTTCTTCAATGCTTCTGTTTCTATCACAAGCTTCGCATACAGGCCTGGGTGCGCATTAAGCTTCTCGTGGCCCCGCGCGTACCAAAACCATGCGTTGCCTCTCCACTCAGGCGGAATACCCTTGCGCACATAACGCTTCAAGCGCTGGCTTTCGGGAGGGAAACGCACGGGAGGCTCAGCATCGGAGCCGCTCTCCAAGCCATGCTCACGAAGCAAGACTTGCCATTTTGTTTTCCGCCGCTCACAGTACTTCACGTACTCAGAGGACCAGCTGTTGAATTCTCCGTCGCTGATGTAGGCGCTCTGGCACTTGAAGCCATAGCGGTCCACACCCCCGCTGAATGAAGTAGTCGAAGCCAGCCTAGCTTGAATGGAGGTTTGAGGCTCTTGAGATGCACTGCGACTTAGGGCGGGCGTGCTGGCGGTAAATTTCGCGGACGCCGGAGCTCGCTGCTCGCGGTAGTAGTTCTGGGCCGAGATAGACCGTTTCGGCAACGGCACCGCAACTGCAGCATTCTTGAACAGCTTGTCGGACTCAGCCGACGCAGAAGGCGCGTCGCTTCTTGTTGAGTCATTCATGGATGACGCCATGCTCTGCGGGCCACTAGGCTCGTTATCAAAGTAGAAATAGTCATCATCCACATTTGTCGCATCAGTATTCGGGGTTTCCGCAGAAGTGTCCCCCTCTTGCGAATCCGAGCCGCGGTCCAGGTCGTCGGCCTTCACGTCAACGGACACGCGCATGGTACGCTCCGGCGCCATTTCCGCGTTGGGAAAGCCCAGTACTTGACTCCGCTGCAGCGCCACAAATGCCGCTGGCATGCGGAAATCGTGGCCCATTTCCCCAAAGCTCTCAGTAGGAGCAAGGGGGTAAGCCAATTGAATCCAGTTTTGGAGTGTTGGTGAGGCTTGACAGAAAGTCTAGGTAAGAATGGCTTTTGGAGGCCTGTGTGACGTAAGGTTGACTCAAGCTTGGGAAAGGTCCCGTCGGCTGACAAGGGGGGAGGAGTAGAGTAGGGGAATCAAAGGAGCGCCCGAAGGAGCGCCGAGGGCGGGTCACATAATTCTTAACGATTTGGGACGCGCCCCTATGCATTGTTAGAATGCGTCAATGAACGAAAATGCGAGAGGAAACAAGCACACTATATACAAAGATGACCAGCCTACGTTACTTGTAATCTATTTATTGAGACGGCGACGCAGCGTGCGCTGCTCCTTCAGACGCTTCCGGTACTTATGCCTGTTCATCTTCAGTTTCCGCTTGCGGCGGACGCTTGTCGCGTCGACCTGGTTGTCTGCCATATCCTCCATGATAGGAACCTGCCCGTCATTGTCTACGCACAAGGGAAGATGTATGAAGCCGATGCCGCCAGGAAGATTCTCCTCAGTGATTTGATTCATCATTACTCGCAAGCGCGACAGTGCGGCATTGATTTCCTTGGGATTTGCCAGCCCTTGGCTCATGCCACCAACGGCACGGTTAGGCGGAGCTCTTTCCGCTTTACGTGGCGCGCCAGATTGTCCTCTTGAGAACGGCCCCAGATCATTCGCAACAGCTTCTGGAACCGGGTTAAGCGGTCTGCGGTCCAGGCCGGTCAAAAAGGGTCGCTTGCCTGCGGGCGACGCCACGTTTACCCACACGGGTTCGTCGGCCTCCGCCTCCTCCTGAGCTTCGGGTTTTGGCACTAACATGAGAGGACGGTGCTGAGCGAAAAAGCTGCGCAGCGGAATTGGCGTAGAGTACTCCATGTCGGCGCTCATGTGCTTCATGTCCATGACAGTGAGCCGCTTGTAGGGAAAGTCGTCCACCTGCAAAGCATTTGCGTTCTCGCTCTTGAATCGCGGTAGTGGCTTCGTTGGTCTGCCCACATGCAGCCGCTGCAGGGAGCTCGGGACCGCCCCCGGACGAGCCCTCAGTCCCACACGCGCACCAGCAAACATGAGATCGAACTTTGCTGCGATGGCCCGACTAGCACGTTAGAAAGTTCTCAGGCGGGTCATCCTGCTTACTGAGCTAGCCGCTTAGGCCAGGCTAGGTCGAAGCTTATCGTCATGTGACCGAGGCGGGCGCTACAGCGTGAACACCTGGCTAAGGGTAACACGAGAGAGAGTGCAGGACAGGCCTGTGCAGTGAGCGCGGGGGAGGCCAAAGTTACATGTCGACCGTTGCATCACTGCAATCCGAGCTCAAAAACTTGAGCTCGCAGTCGCGTAGGCGTAATACGGAACTCACTAACTCCAGTGACAAGTCTCTTGCTGTCCTGGATGCCGTGAATCAGTCCTACAGCTCTGATCGCGAAGCGATTAGCTCACTTCGCAAGTATCCCGACTTTGTCACTCCGTTTATACTGGCATGCTCCGAGGCCAGCGCGAAATCCTGCGCCTCGGCTCTCCAATGCGTCCAAAACCTGGCCACTTATCGAGGCATCGCGCCCAGTAGACTTCACGAACTACTGGCGGCTCTGATGGAGGCAACACAGCTGGGCCTCGGAATTCAACTCAAAATCCTGCAAGTGCTTCCTGTTTTGCTCTATGAGTTCTCCGCAGACCTTTCTGGAGACCTTATTGTGGAGTTACTACAAGTTTGTGCCCAACTACTCAGCAACAACAAGGTCGCGATGGTGCACAATGCTGCCTACGCGACGCTGCAGCAATTAGTGACCGGAATCTTTGATCGCGTGTCGATTGAAGAAAACAACGCCCCGGACCAGGTCATTACGATCGATGCGAGTGAAACCATTACTTTCACAACCCCTCCGCATCTTCACGATGCGGCAATGATCCTGCTCGACCTGTGTGACATTGCCGAGAAGCAACCGCCGCGATTCATATCTATTCAAGGATTACCACTCACGTTCACATTGGAGCTGTTAGAGCTAACGCTCACAAACCAGGCAGCTCTGATCCATCAACACACAGAGCTTGCAACGATTTTGCGCGTTCGCATCACACCGCTGCTGCTGAGGCTTTTTTCAGAGGTCCTTGAGTTCCCCATAGTGCTTCGCGTGACCCGAATTTTCTATCTGCTTTTACGACAGCATCTTGACATTGTTACAACCGAATCGGAAGTTATACTATCCAATGTTACTCAAAGTGCATCTCACGGCGCACTCTGGAAGCGGTGCCTTTGTCTGGAGGTCTTGCAAGGTATCTTCCTTGAGGTGAATTTGGTGCTAGAACTATACTCTCGCTATGACGGAGAACAAGGGCGCACCGACGTCGTCAAGACTGTCGTGAGCAGCTTTGCAGACCTTTTGAGCCAAAAAAGTGGCCTGAGGCTCGCTGCAGAGCTGAGCCCCGAGGAGTATGACCGCACAATAGGTAACGACTTTAAGGGCTCGAATTCGGAAACAGCTTCAGTCTCAAGTGCAGCCAGCCCAAATTCAGCGCTAGTGAGAGCAGAGCAGGGGATTATTCTCACGCGTCAATCAGCAATGAGACAGCCCGTTATTGATATGCTAGATCGCGTTGAGCCGCCACGTATTTCAAGCGAGTACGCGTACCTCCTTGTCTTGAAATCCCTAAATTCCCTGGCCGATGATATTCACAAGGAAGCTCCGACTCATCCCCAGGCGCAAGGTCTATCGCGAAAGCTGTCAACGCCGTTGCTAAAGTGCTTCTCAGTGGCGCTAGGTGCCGCTATGGACCTCGAACTCTACCGGTCTGTCGTGCGATCGGTGCAGCGTTTGGCTCACTCAGCAGGAATCCTCGTACTCAAGGAGTCGCGCGACGACTATATCGTCCTCCTCAATCAATATAGTTACCTCCCTGAAGATCCCGAAGTCCGACAAAGGCTCCTTGGCCGCATAACGCTCTGTGTGCGTGCGCTTTTTAACCTTGGATATGCATTGGGTAACCAACTCGGCTCTTCGTGGTCGCTGGTAGCAGACGCTATTACTCAGTTGTACTTCCAAGTTGGCGGTTACGCTCCGACCGAGCAAAATCTACTAGGCTCCAATGATCCGGACTATAAAATCATCTCGGCTGCCCTGCGCAAATTGATGGATGGCACGCCAAATCTCTCGGATGAGGCAATAATATCATTCATGACAGCTTTGGGTGAGGGCGGAGAAATGATTCATTTTGCTTTGCTTGAAGAACTAGTGAATGTAAATGTCACTCGTTTTGCGGAACCAGAAACGCGCTGCTGGTCTACCTTGGCCGAAATTCTGCTTCAAAATTTACTTGCAAAAGACCACACAGTAGCTGCTACAGTCCTCAACCGCGCGGCGTTGGTTGTTATGAAGGAGGCGACTTCAGGTTTGGGCGGTGACCAGGATCAGCATGTTTCTACATACTCCAAAGATATCGAAAATGCTGCGCTAGCCCATGGTTTAATCATCCATTCTCTGTGTAGACAGATGGAATTCCGCTCGCTGGAGGTGCGCGTGCATACGATCGAAAATCTCAACAGTCTCTTGGACAAGTTCGGCGCTAAACTTCGCTCAGGATGGGAGGAGCTTTTTGCTGTTGTATCTCCTGTTCCTTCAACTGGAGAACTGGACCTCATGCGGTCAGCCTTTCGTACGTTGGAGCTCATCTGTTCAGACTTTCTTGACAATTTGCCGTATTCGTGTGTGTTCAGTTTGACGCTGTGCCTCGATGAATTTTCAACGCAGACTACCGACTTGAATACCTCATTCACGTCAACATCTCTTTTCTGGCGAGTTTGTGACCATCTAATGAGTGGCAGCGAGCTAGGAGCCGATCTCGAGAGTCCTCTTACGATCACAGACGACCAACTCGTTGCGCTGGCAAGGGATGAATCCTGTCCTTCGAAACGCTATGCTCTGTGGCTGCTGGCGGTCATCAAATTGGCGGGCATAGCTGGAACTGTGCGCCAGCATCAGGTCTGTACTAGCGCCATCCAAATTTTCTTGCGCTTGTTCAGTACCCACGGACATAAGTTACCTCTGGGAGTTTGGTCGCTTGCACATAAACTTGCGTTTCCTGCCCTTTTGCAATCAACGAAATCGTTAGCCTCAGTTGAGGATGCACCTGAGCGCCAAGAAACGCTATGCCTCTTGATTGAGGGCGTTACCAAAATATACGTGACCTTTATGGAAATATTTGTCAAGCTCGACGATTTCGAACGTTTTGCTCGAGCCTGGGTAGACTTTTTGGATTCTTGCGTTCCGGAATCCCCCAAAGTATCGCTAGCGTGCTACAGGTCAGTGTCGTCTATTCTTTCAACATCTGTAGCCGACAAGGTCCCCAAGGAATATATTTGGAATTTTTGGATCAGCCAAAACCGATTGCCTAACAGCGGCAAACAACACCCAAAGCTTACGGCTGACTCGTTGACGGCACTTGTGGATCTCTATCCACTTGTTAGACCCTGCGGACCCGTTTCAGAAGCTGTACAACTAATTTCCGATTGTGCGCGGTTCCCTTATTACCGAGCTGGTGGATCCCGGAGTTTTGCAATGTCGCCGCTGCAGCACACCTGCACAGAGCTTCTCGATGGAATTGATTCTCGGGACGACACAGATCTCTTCGCTTTGTATCTTCGCTCACTCAGCGTCATGGCCCTCACGCCTTATGAAGAACCGACCGCAGGTAACCCGAATTTCACAGGGCTATCTGGATGGGCGCAAAACAGACTTCGCGCCATGCTCAGTTCGCTCGAGGAAGTAGACCTCAAGATATCCTCAGTTATACCTGACTTATTGTGCGACGTGACCAAAATGCTGCATCTGGGTGCCAGCGAACCGGAACCCACGGAGATCTTCTTGCTGTTGCTGGAGATTGCGCCGGATGATTGTGCGTATGATGAACGGATTCTCGTCGAAGGCGGTCAGCTCATTTTGGCTGGCGGCGGCCGACTTGGCGACGCTGAAGAATCTCAGACCATAAGATTTATGGAGAGGTTCGTTTCTATCACTAGCGCGAAACCCGTTTCTCCAGGCGCCTGGAAAGATATTCTTAGCTCTGCGCTAATACACTCGGTCATTTACGAAAGATCGGTGCTCAATGTGAAATATTACCAAAATCAAGATCCAACCGTAGATATTGGCCTCGAGTATGGGACCGTGGAACCACCGATGCCGCTGCCTCGCGCAGGCGTCGCTTACTTTTGCCTGGACTTACTGAGGAGAGTAGCCTCTGGAGGTAACGAGAACGCGTCAATTGCTCTGGAACTCTACGAGTTCCGTATCCGCGCTGCATTATTACAGTACATTGGAGATTGCAAAATGCTTGGTGCTGAACCATTGCGCAAGGTAGTTCGCGACGAACTGATCTTCATACTGGATCAGTTGAAAGACGACTTCCCCAACAGGCTTCGAATTCAAAATCTTGATGGACTACTTCTTGAAATGCTTCCCAGAGCCGACAAGGTAGTGCTACCCTTGTTGAAGCAAATATTAGCAAAAAGGCGTACATAAGTTAGATATATGGGGAACTTTGTAGTTAGTGTCCCTGATTGGACACCAGATTTTGAGTGCTGTTACTAGCCATGTTGTTGCTGTCAGTAAAAGCATCACGAGCGCGGTCACGCTGGAATTCCCTCCACCGTTTCATGACAATGTGAGACGAGTCGAACTCGCCTTGTTCTTCCTCGTGGCCTTTGTCTCCACCAACGATGGCTCGAGTGTCGCCCCAAGAGAAGTCATCAAAATGCCAGTAGGCATACATGGGCAAGACAAAGTTCCAGATCGGTAAGGCACCGAGGTAGATGAGCATCCATAGCACGTATGAGAGGCGAGTCGCTGTAACAACAATCAGCACACCGGGTAGACCCAAGATCATAGCAAGCAAAATCAACGACAGCGTCGGCGTGGGCTTTTTGTAACAAGCGATGACAACAACGTAGAGGGTGAACGCAATGGCAGCCGGAAGAACCAACGTGGATACCAAATCCACGAAAACGACAAACTGCATAGAGATAATGAAGACACCGCAGAGGTCCCGTACCAAAACCAGCTCGAGCAAATTGTGGATTGTGGAATTAATCCAACGTCGGCGCTGTGACAACAGCACTTTGAATTCATCCGGGACAATTGTCTTACAGGCGGCCTTTGGTACGAACATCATCTTGCGCTTCGGGAATGTACGCAACATAAGCGTACTAAGAAAACGATCCTCACCTAGAAGAAGCAGGTTTTTTCTGTGTAGAGTGCTTGTGTTATTATCACAATAACGTTCAACAATGTCAGGGTTGCACAGGATGGGTACCCAAAAGCCCTCGGCTCCCTTGGGCGACTTGATGCGATACATCGAGAAGCAACCAGGCAAACAAGTCACACCTCCGAAAACGGACTCGAACGCCTTGGCTTGATGATGCGAGATGAAATATTCGAAAACCTGAATCATACTGACCCAAGAAGCTCGCTTGTTAGCGATCTTCGTTTCGCCGCACAGCCCCATAATTTCGGGATCGCCGATCATTTCAGCGCACATGTGCGTGAGACAGTCCGGGAATACTTTCGTATCCGCGTCTACCATTAGCAACATCTCATAATAGTCTGGGGCAATGCCTGTCACGCTGCGAATTCCATTGAACATTTCGAACTCAAGCTCAGTCATACGCTCGTCAAACATGACGTGCTGCAAGAAGCTCATGAGAATGATCTGAGAGTCACGCTTTCCGCGGTTACCCGGTTTAGCGGCTGAGGCTTCTTGAGGTGTACCACACTTTACAACGCACATCATTGGCACACGCTGCTGCTGCTCCGGTGGCACTGTATTATCGTCATATTGATAAAACCCGGCATATACCTTAGCCATGTTGTGACGCTTTTCGCCGCTAACAACAGAGACATAAGAATACGCTTTGGCATCCTCAACAGGCTCACTGAAGTCCTTCATCATAGACAAGCAAATCTCAGGTGTTGTCATCTCATTTCCAGAGCCTTTGACAAGACCGTCACAAACGATCATGATGAGCTTATGCGAGTTTGGATATTCTGTTGTGCACACAGAGTCCAAAGTGGTCCGCAATCCCTCTATACTTTCCGAGTACGCAGTCACCATGCACATGACGTGAGCCAATGGGTAACCAAACGGTTGGAAGTCAACCGGTGGCTGTGGAACTGTGTACTCCGTCATTCCACCCACTGGTCCAATGGGAGCGGCAGCGGAGGCGTTGTCAGAAATCATTGAGTACGGAGATTCTGAGCGGCCGATCTCGCTGGCCGCCGTCACCATCGAAGGAGGCGCCAGGTCATCCATGGAAATAGCTTCAGGCTCGGCACCACGATAAGAAATGTGCTCCAGTTGGCCCTGAGAGTTTCCGTATTGCTCATAGATCGTACCAGGTCGACTGAAAACGGATTGACGATAAAGTGGCTGCTGTTGCAGGCTCTGGCCACTAACCACTTTCGACGAGCTGACTTCAGGGTTCTGGGTTGTCATAGTAACACCTGTAATGCGGCGTGATTCATGATGGGGGTTCGTGAGCTTCTCGATAAATAACGATCGTCGTTTCGACTGATTGGGATCTGCATTAGAAGCTGAATCAGATGCTGGCCTCTGCGCACCAATTTGAGGTGAAGAGTTCAACGGGAGGAACCTGCGTGAACCAAAAGTTGTAGGCGTTCCCTGAGTATCAGGAGAATTCACCACTGGCGTTGCAGGTACAATACCGTCGCGATAGTCATTTGCCGATGAATAAATGTTGTCACCCCAGCTCTCAATTTGGCGGTCACGCTGAGCGAATTCCCGCTCTGAGATGGGGAACGCACCCTGCGCGCGCGCAATGACGAATCGGAAGTAGCAAGCCAAAAGGAACTTGATAACAACGAGGCCCATGATGAATACCAAGGAAATGTACAGCACGACCTTTGATGCAATGCACCCGATGGCTTCCGTATCAACTTCGCCAACCTTGGTGATCTCGCGCAAGCACTTCATTGCCGTACGATGCTGGCCGTAGCTCATTTCCTGAGAAATGTCGCGGCCTCTGATCGACTCGTCGTTACGAAGCGTGTCGAAGATCTCCGGGTACTCGAGGTCGTCGCGCAGCAAATGATCGAGATAGTCTAAATTCAGGATATCACCATTGAAGTTCACGAGCTGACTACCATTGGTATGGTTCAGGTCATCCCACGTATAATAGATCAGTGCGCTGCGTTTTCGCTTGTAAAGGTCTCCACGCGCGTCACTATGGGTGTGACATCCCCATCCTTCGTACAGCTTGGATCCATTTGTGACAATATCCTGGTTGTCCACAAGAGTGTTGTTATTCAAGTCAATTAGCTGACACGGGAAATACCACCCCATTTCACCTTTGTCATTATGCGGAATGGAGGTACCCTCCTTGGCCTTGATAAGGCCCTTACAGTTGCCGTTCACGTTTTGGAACATGAAG
The DNA here is from genome assembly GCA_030705075.1 of Entelexis geochares. Classification (NCBI taxonomy): domain Eukaryota; kingdom Fungi; phylum Ascomycota; class Dipodascomycetes; order Dipodascales; family Trichomonascaceae; genus Entelexis; species Entelexis geochares. The sequence continues at coordinate 162,655 of JANIWL010000008.1, read as the reverse complement.
GATGCGTCTTTACCTCCAGCATTTACCGGAGGATACAAGATAGGTGAATTTGCATCAATGCCGTCGACAGCAGGATGGTTGTATGAGCCGAAATCAAAGACTGACCCAGATATGAGCAGGTCGTCGGAGGGCATGTTTCCAACGTGGATGCGAACGCCCCTGTCCTTGCATACAGTTTCAGTAAACCCGAATGTCAGGTACCCCACAAACGTACCACAGCACAGAATGAGAGAGATGAGGCCGATCTTTTCGCGCCATGCCATTTGTCTTTCAGGAGTCGTCATACCAAACGGGCGCATCATGGCAGGGATGATAGGGAATGTTAGAACCTTACAGTAGATAGCCCACAGGCTGAACTTGCTCTCCTTAGGCATAATGGGTGTGCGGGTTGGCATTTTCTCATCGAAGTCATCGTCCCAGCCGAGATCAACATCACCACCGCCAGCCTGCTGCGGGCTGTCAGAAATGTGTTCGCGGTCGTGCTCATGCTCGTGCTCAGACTCGTTGTCGTGGGTTTCCGGTGTGGCGAATCGGCTTTCCTCGCCCAAATGCTCCGGGAGGTCCGCACTAAGATCACCCTCCAATGGTACAGATGTGGGTTGTGCATGCAAGGCTAGTTGCTCGCTGTCGAGCGCTTCCGGGAGAGGTGTCGTGGACTCGGGGCGAGAGGCGCGGGATGCTCGTGAGGCCCTAGAGTCATGGCGTCCAAGCTTAGATCCGAGCCGCTGGATGCCTCCCGCCTTGCGAAACGAGTGCTGTCGTGTCCGCGATGCAGAAGATGGTGAGCGCAGCAAGCTTCCTTGACGGTCGAGAATCGGCTGCTGGTCTTCGTCGAAAAGCTCGCCGCCTTCCACGCCTATTCCGCCCGGGACCGAGTGGCTAGTTGCCAATTGCGGATCATTACCAGTGGTGCTGGGCCGGACACTTACGTTACTGGCTTCACTAGCAAGTGTGTAATAGTAGTGTGGGTCGTCCTTTGAAAGTCGTTGCCTCTCAGGTCGAATGAGTGAGCGCTTTCGGTTCAGGTCACCGTCAGAGCCAAACAGACGCTCAGGATCATCGCTGTGGAGCACTCGCTTGAATGAGCCACTGCGGTCCATCAGGGATGTCGACTTTTTCCAGCCTTAAGATTTGTCCGCGGTGAGTTTAAACCAAACAGATGTGTGTGGTTGTACTGCCTGAGGCAGGGGGTTGGCTCTCTGTTTGGACTGCATGACGCCTATTTTTGGTGCATGCAGTCCCCACGTGACTTTAATTAAACACCCGGTTTTTCATCCGTGGTGTAGCGCGTCTTAGCGCATGAGGTCTTCGCGACTTCCGCATGTACGCCAAGCAAAAGTTTACATAAGACATCCTAGAAATCCAAAAAAATAGAGGTCATGCCATCAGCTCTTTTAAGCCATTGATAATCTCCTGGAAGTGTTACGGATACAGAAATCAAGCCCGTCGAAGGGAGCATGACATACGCGTGCTTGTCCAATAACCCTAGCATGTCTGATTAGCAGCATGGTAGGGGTAGGGTAGAACGTCATGGGCGCCTGCGATCGCACCGCGAGATATTTACCGCGGCCGTGGCGGCATGACTACTCGGACGGTCGCTTTACCGATGGATGGACCCTGGGGATTAAATGGTCGACCATAGTTGTCGAGCATTTTTTTGGTGGTGTTTCAGCCCATTAAAAGTTCAGTTCTTTTCTATTATTATAATTCAGGCAATATCTTGATAATAGAGAACGTAGTCTCGCTTTACCTTTTTCCAGGTGGTCGGGTCGAAGAAAATATAGATTCCCGATTCCTCCTGATTGTTTGTTTGAATCGGCTCGCTCAATGGATCCTTCGTGAGCCACATCTTGAGCTCCTTATGGTACCGCCAGCTGCGGTTGGTCAGCTCAACTGCAGCGGCTTCCTGCATAGCATCGCGAGGCATAGTGTAGAAGATATAGAAAAGAGCGCCCTCGTCGAAGTTTTGCAGTTTCTGTTGCTGGGGTACAACCGTCGGAATGCTGTAGCATGATGGCAGCTGGAAATCGGGCACTAGTGCATGCGTGGATGTTTCTTGCCATGGAGAGGCAAAGGTACGGCTCAGCTTTTCCTCACTATGTCCCAGGTTAAGTCCTGTTTGACCCAGATCTGTGCCAAGGACCACATTCTGGCGCTCCTTATCCCGCATATCCATAACGCCCAGAAGTGATTTAAGACCGTACTTCTCGGAATCAAGTTGCGGGCGCTGCGCTGCTGCGGGATTCCCGCTCGTCCCGCTCCACTCGCCACCAAGGCTTAGATTCTGGAGCATAGCAGTATTAGGCACAGCCTGCCTAGCACCACGAGAGGAGGCAGTCTGTGTTTGATTCGCGATTCCTGGCAGCACCGTATTTAAGCCAGACATTCCAGACGAGGCATTCAGCTTGGGCATCATCTGCGAGTTTACTGAGCCCAGAATGTTTGCTGCTGAATCGCCTGCGTTGCCACCATGCGGCGCTGGTGATAATGGTAAACCATTAAGCTTGGGAAGCCGAGGAGACCCCACAGTGCCTTTCGCCAGGCCAGGAGACATGTTCGGAGCCTGCTGTTGCTGCTGCTGCTGCTGCGCCTGCTGGACAATCTGTGCAAATGTGGGCTGCTGAGGTTGTTGCGATTGCTGATTTCTTTGGCTCAGGAACTTCTGCTGTTGCTGCGGCGGATGTTGAGCAGGGCTATGCTGTTGGTTATATTGACCAAGTGGCGGCAGCTGCTGTGAAGCTTGCGGTGCCTGTTGGTTTTGAGACCCGAGTCTTGGCAGATTGGGAAGTTTTAAAGGCTTGGCGGTGCTAGGTGTTTGCCTTCGTAACGGAAGGTCTAGAGGTGGTCCTTGGGTGGCTCTCCATGGGGACTCTGAGGAGTATGCGGCTTGCGATGGTTGTTGTGGTGTCTGCTGCTGTACTTGCCGTGCCTGAGTGACCATCCTGCCTGTATTGTAGGTCGCAAACAAACCGTGCCAGTAGTTTATCTTACTTTTTATGACACCCTTTCTCCTCGCTTAGTCACACGTGGGTCACCACAGCTGAAGACCAGCATCTCTACCGCTCCAAGCGAAGAAGATGTTAGCATCGGCGACTCATCAGCCTTTTAGCACCCGGAGAGCAAACAAAAATCCAGAAATTTCGTTATTAACATGAATAATAAATATATTAGTAGTTTGGGGAGCAGCGACGACTGTTCCTAATCCATTGTCAATTTTTTGATTTGCGTGCACTCACCAGCCGCGCGAATGGTAGTTCATGGGATCATATATATCCTCGTGGTGAGATTCCCATGCGCCTCTTTCTTCACTGGGACGCCTGTAAGAAACGCCGTTGTCAGTGGAGGCCCTGTACATTTCAGGTCGCGCGGTCATGTGTAAGGAGCTTGTTGTTGGTGTTGCTGAATCCGAGGTTTCAGACTGTGACAGATCCGCTGCCGACTCGCTGAAGGATCTCCCATTGGCGGGCCGCTGCTGGAATAGATAGTCCACATCGAAGTTTCGGCTCTGTTTCATATTATCTCGTAGCGATTGAGAAAGCTCAGTTTGCAGCATGTCCCGGCGCACAGTGCGCGGTGACGCCACTGGAAGCGGTATATGTGGAGCCACAGCAGCACCTAACAGAATGTCAACAGGAGCTGCGACACTGCTCTGATCAGGGGGCGAAGTTGACGGCCGCGGATGTAAGAGCGTCCCACTGTTATCAACATGGTCACTGTCGGGCTCTGCTTGCGCAGGTGTAACCTGACTCATGTCATTCACAAACAGACTTGATAGAAGCGATCGTTTTAATAGAGGCTTCGAGGGCACAACCCGCTCTTTGAACATATTTTCGGGGCGATACTCTTCATCAGAATTATCCTCCTCTCCGCTAGTATCGTCCCAGACCGAGCTGCCGTCGTCCCCATCATTGTCGTCTTCAACGTCCTCGAAGTCATCATCGTCATCATCATCAACACCATTGCCGTCTGTGGTGGGCTCTGTCGCTTCAAGACGATTTTTGCTAGCCTTGCCAGATGCTGCACGAGATGGCGACCCAGCCGCACTACTGCCATCGCTGTCGGACTCCGCTTCAATGAAAAATATTTTCTCACGAGGGAGAGACGCCTTTTTCCAGGTCACCAGCTTGCCTCCCCCTTTGTGTTCTTCTGACGTGTTCTGGTTTGCTTCCGGCTTGCTTGCCAGTCCGCGGTTCATGAATACCGACACGGAGACACTAGATGGTGAAAACCCACGGACAGCCGTGGAGCTTCCTGTCTCAGGCAAGCGGCTGAACAGAGAACTAGATGAGCCCCGTATAGTTGCAGAGTCTCTTGGTGTCTCTCGAGAGATCTCCCGCGCCTGCGCCTCCTTCGAAGACGCACGTTGCGTCGTTGGCGTGCCAAATCGATGCTGATACGCGTTCAAAGCTAGACTGCCCTCCGTGCTTAGAGAATCCGTCGCCAGCGTATCAGTCGCCACAGTGGTCTTGTGCTTTTCCGGGACTTCTATCGGCTTGGGGGTTCCCGCGGTGTCTCGCTCAGATAGCTGTGATGGGCCCATGACACATTTCTTTAGTCCGTCAGGGTCAAGATTTCGTGCTTCCTTGAACAGATGCTGAAGCTCGATCGACGAAATTCGTCGGTGAGGGTGGCTTCTCGACGATTTCTGTTTGCTCGCCACTAACTGGGGTGCTGGCGGACCCTTAGCTCCACACACGTCGCGTTGGCTAGTGGTGGTCTTTTGTCCCGTTGGGTCGGCGACTTCGGCATCAGAATCTTCTGAGAAGCTCTCAAAGTCGCTGTCGTTGACCTCTGGCTCACTCTCATCCGGCGATATTATGTGTGGCGGCGTACCAGCGGGGCCCGGTTTGTGCGGTGCGCTGGCGGTAGAAACGTGTTTGCGGGCGAGGATCTCGCGTGAGTAGATTCGCCAACTGAGGTATTCAAGACGATCACCGCCATCTATGCAATTCTTTGCCCGCGATAGCGCGGCCCACATGTTATGAACCTCGTCGAGGTTGCAGGTGTCGACGTCTTTGAGTCCAGCGCATCGCAGACTGAGAATCAGCGGGTGCGGCTCAGCCATGAATATCTGCTAGTGCTTGACAGCGGGTGGCTGCAACTGAGTCGTATTACCAGGGCCTGCTATAAGAGTCCCAGCTGGGATACTCCGCACAAGATTTCGGTTTTTTGGGGTGTGAGGGCCTAGAGCTTAAAAGGGTTGTATAGAAGGGTTAGGTGTGACTCAGTGTCGAGAAAACGCGGAACCTGACAGAGTGATGTGAGAGCTAATGCGGGGTACACGCCCCGTGCAGATCTTTGCCTGACCTTGAAAGCCTCGTACAGTTTATTCGTAGGCCTCCGAAGGCACTGAGGGGCCTTTGCCACTTCAATTGAGCCAACGCCCCAGCGATCTATTTTTTTCTCCTCATTTGTAAGGCCGCTGTCGGGCCGTGGCCGTTCGACGCATGGTCATTAGCCGAGCAAAACCGTGCGCACGTGAGGGTGGAATAATGCTCGCCCAACTTCGACGCGGTGACTAGGGTTATCAGAGCCTGCTTGGTTAGATCACATGCGGGAAAATCGTGTGTCGCTGACGGCAACCGCCGCACCTTGTGATCAATAGCACAGCATGTTTTAAAATCTTCGATAATAGACCTCAAATTGTTAGTAGGACATAGGAGTATCTGAGTGTCCCGCACTAGGCTCACCCCCCTCACGCAATTGCACTCTAAAGCGAAAACAATCGTAACGTGTGAAGAGTAGTAGGCCTAGGGTTCGTGCGAATTTGCTTCATTCTAACTAGTACGTGTTGTTCCTGCAGTGGGACGTCGAACAGAAGTTGGATCCGCTGAGACCGCCTCTCCAATGGCTTTACTTTGCCCAATCAATGTTCCCCAGCCCTCTCAGAATGGGTGTGTGGGAAATTTTGTGTCCAAAGACCAAGTGCACCTCGTTTCACCCGACGGCTACGATCTTGTGTTCGAACAGGTAGTTCCTTCAACAAACCAAAGAGTGGTTCGATTGCCTTTAGCTATCAATGGTCAAGTCGTAGGTCTTCATCGTGTGCCGTATCAACCGCGTTCGCTGAGCAAGGAATCAGCAACAGATAGTGACGGTTTGGACATACTTCTTATTCACACGCAGACAAAGGACGCCGACTCTGATGAGGTTCAAGACGGATTTATGGAGAATCATTTGTACTTCAAATTGTACAGCCCTGAGACACAAGAATTGACCACAATCTCAACTTTCACTAGCGACTGCGGTCGCTATCACTCTCTAACTTCAAGCTGGGTTGCCGTCGCTATTTGTTTAGAGCCTGGGGCCATGCTTGGTACGGTGGCATTTGCCAGCAATGACAAAAATTCCACTTTGTTTCTAGATCCCTTCAATACTGACACGCCGACCCTTTATCACCCAAACGAGACGCGTGGTGCTGTACAATCTGCCGGTGTGCCATGGTGGATCACTGGTGACCTCGTAGCGGTCACGCGGAGACGAAGTGATCAAATGAGCTATGCTATTGAATTTCTCAAGGTCGAGCGCCGGCCTAGAAATGCGAAGTCCACCTTCAAGGTGACAACCATTGATCGGGTTAGCCTACCGCCTGGCCTTAAAGTTCAAGGCTTAGGACCTGCACGTAAAGTGGGTAAAGAGCCCATGATCAGCGCGGTTCTTAGCGACGATACTGTTAACACTTACGCTATTATCAATAGCGCAGTGGAGCTTGTTGACGAGAAGCGACTGGATCTCACAAAAGTGAATGTGGCTGCAACCCGGCACAATTTCGATGGCTGTTTATATCGAGAATGGTTTGTGCTCCCTTCGAAACGCAGTACAGAGTCGTATTTTATTTCAGACGATGCTTTGGTGCTGATGATCCAAGGTGTGGGCGATTTCAAGCTTTTTCCAATGGACGGGCTGCCTCGGGATGCTTTGCTCTCACCTCTAGGTTCCGGTATGTTCAAGCTGAAGACAGGGCGATCTTCGCCCGTGAGACTAATCCAGATACGCGCTGGAGAGAATCCGAAGGAACTTAGTATTCAACATGAAGTCATCAAGACAATGTCCTACGAGTTCGACGACGCCCAGCTTTTCAGACACGACTTCAATCCTTTTTTCGGTAGCTCATTCTGGTTCTCCTTCAAAGGCTCGATGGGCAGGCGCCTCTGCAAGACGGAACGTAGCATACTCTCCAGAGTCTTCTCCATTCAAAAGTATCCTTTTACAGCGCCTGTGTCGGGAGTTTGGTTAATAGACAATCAGCTTCTTGTCTCCACCGCTGCACAAACGAGCACCTACGAGCTAAAAGGATCACAATTGGCACGTGTGGAGTCCGAGTTCGATTGCGACGCCCCCACCATCGCTGCAGCACCAGGAGTTCAGGTAACTCGCGATACTGTACGTCTTGCTGGTGGCCTAGGCATCAGCTTGCCATTTTCCGCAGCAGTATCTGCTGCTATTGATGGTCCTCGTGTCGTTGTTGCAAGTTCAGACGTCGTTCTTATTATAGAAAATGGGCATGTCGTCGACACAAAGGAGTTTGAGGATGTAATCATTGGCGTTGGCTGCCGCGATTCACAACTAGCTGTTTGTACGACCAGCGCGCTGCATATACGTCATGGTCTTTCAGGCGCCAATACTGTATGCCCGCTGCGTCAGTTACCCACCAGCGTCGCGTGCGGGGCGAACGGCCATGTGTATGTCGGGGACGCTGAAGGGTACTTGTACATCTGGCCAGAGGATGAGTACCTCAAGGTTGCTAACAACCCAGTCAAATCTGTTCGCGCTCAAGGTGCTGACGGGGTCACTGTGCTGGCTGGTCGAAACGGCTCGGTCTACGTTGATGTGGATCAAAAGGTTTCCCGTCTTGAAGTAGGAGACGCCAGTGACATAATTTTGCGCACGAGTAAAGCCTCTACAGGAGTGGCGTTGATTGATGGTGTCCTCAAAATCTTGGATATTGATGCGGAACCAAGCATGGTGCCACGCTTGATTGACGCGTCCGAACTAATACACACCCGCCCTGAGGGCGTAAAGGTATGGGGAGATCATATTTACTGCTTTGGATTGTCTTACATGCAGCGAACACTACAACGAGCTCCGCTGTCTAATGTCGAGTTAATCCAAACCTATGAGATTCCACCTTTCACGCGTGCAAACCTTTCAGACTTTCAGGTGTTCATGCTGAGTGAGACTTTGTTCCTTGAGTTCGCCAGAAGAGATCCCGCTGAGATGCCGTCAGACTCGGAAGATGACGATGAAGATTTATATGACTTCGAAAGTCGTATTATTGCCAGACTTTATGAGATACAACCGGATTTAGGTAAGATCTCATTGCTTGACGAAAAGGAGTTTAAACTATCCGGAGACCCATATGAGGAAGTCGTGGTGAAATTCTACAGCCCGTGCGACTTTGTCGTATTTATCCATTCAGCATCCGCCTTGGCGGGAAGCGGTGCCGCGGGCGTTCTGAAGGTAGGAAAGGAGATGGATTTCCACGAATATCTGTACGATGATCACTGGATACCCACGGGGGATGGTGGTGTCACCATTGTTTCGTTCTCTGGCGATGTTATGCGTGTATCTCCACAGGAACTGCGAGAAACTGAGCCCTTGCCTCGTTGTTTCGAAAACCCCACGAGCTTGGGCAATATCTCCGAGACTTATTCAACAGACTGTGTCTTCAATGTGTTGAAGACAAGTAATTCAACGCCTGAGGCAATGGGGTTAGTGATTTCAAGTCGGACAAAATCTGGCGAGAATGTCGGTAAGGTGACTCTCGTTGAAGTCGCGAAAAACCAAGTGAAAAAAGTCGCCGACATGCAGGTTCATGATCAAAGCCTCAGCCTTAGCGCAATCAATGAAAGAATGGCTACCTCTGTACGTGCCATTGGCAATGCTGGTGAGTCAAAATATCTGCAAGCCCTGTTGCCTGACGCCGCAATAGGAACCAGTCGCGGGGGAGTCTATTTCTGCTCGACCATCAAAGATAACGCTCTGGCAGAAGCGCTACTGAAGGTTCAAACAGTACTACGACAGAGTACAGAAATGCTCGGTTCGACGGTTGCGGAAAATGCAAACAGCATTGATGGCGCTCTCCTCATGGCAGGTCTGACCATGCCGGGTGCTGAGTCTCTGTTCGCTGATGTCGGCTTGAACGGGGGACAGCTTAAGAAAGCCCTAGAATTTTTAATGAGTATCTAAGGAGTCAACATAATGAGACAAGCTAAGGTCACGCATAAACAAAGAGCACTGTTTCATAATTTAAGATTCTCTAAAGCGTTACTGCACCACCACGATACCGGCACGTAGAGTATTTTCTCTACAGTCAAATATTTGGACGCGCTCGAGGCAGCTGCCATGGCTACACATGGCTTGGCCCCAGCGCTGCCTTTGAGATTGCTCTCGAGCTGCCAGTGCGTCTTCGCAAGAACTGTTTGCAGCACGCACAAGGCGGCGTGCTGTAGACGCAAACAACATATCTCGCGCAGGGAACTCCACGCGATACAGCCTGACGACGCGTGTCTCACTAAGCAATCGCTCGCGATTGGTTTACCGAGGGTTCTTAAAACCACGTCCCCCCCACCAGCGTCTTATTCCAAGGGGACCCGAGTGCGATCTATGTCGACGTCCGCGGTCAAGAAGGCTGGGACCAAGACAGCCACCGAAACATACCAAAAGCTCACCCAGCTGGAGCATGTCTTGAAGCGTCCAGACACCTACATTGGTTCCGTGGAGCATCATGAGGGGCCCATGTGGATTCTTGACGAAGAGGCGAACCTCAAGTGGCGCGAAGTGAGCATTGTGCCGGGACTGTACAAGATTTTTGACGAGATTCTGGTTAACGCGGCGGACAACAAGGTGCGCGACCCTGCCATGAAAAGCATTAAGGTCAATGTGGATTCTGAAGCCAAAAGCATCAGCGTCTACAATGACGGCCAAGGTATCCCCATCGAGATGCATGAAAAGGAGAACATGTATGTGCCCGAGCTCATCTTTGGTAACCTGCTGACGTCCTCGAACTATGATGATAATGAGCAGAAGGTCACCGGTGGTCGTAATGGTTTCGGAGCTAAGCTGTGTAACATCTTCAGCACAGAATTCGTTCTGGAGACAGCCGACAAGAAGCAGGTTTATTCTCAGAGGTGGACTGATAATATGGGACATGTAGATCCCCCCATTTTTTCTCGCAACGCGACCGGACGCAGCTATACTAAGATTACCTTCAGACCAGACTTGACAAAGTTCGGTATGACAGAATTTGAGCCCGATCTACTTGGTGTCATTCGGCGCCGCGTATACGATATGGCTGGAACTGTACGTGGTATTACTGTGATGCTGAACGACCAAGTCGTGCCCATCAAAGACTTCAAGGGATATACAAATTTGTTCGTTGCGTCACTGAGCGACGAAAACAGTGAGCCGGCTAAGATCATTACCATGACTCCGGCCAACGATCGTTGGGAGGTAGCATTCTCTTTGAGCGACGGTAACGGATTTCAGCAAATGAGTTTCGTGAATTCCATCGCCACTACGTCTGGTGGTACCCACGTCGATTATATTACAGACCAGATTTGCAAGTATGTGATTGAAAACATGTCAAAGAAAGGCGCAACTGGCAAGCTCACCAAGGCTCAGATAAAGAACAACATTTTTGTTTTCATCAACTGTCAGATTTCGAATCCAGGTTTTTCTTCCCAAACGAAGGAACAGATGACCTCTAAAGTCTCACAATTTGGGTCACGTTGTGAGCTACCTCAAAAGTTCCTAAAGAACATTCTGTCCATGGCTGGTTTGACTGAGCGCTTGATCTCTATCAGCGAGACCAACGCGAGTAAGGAGCTCAAACGCCATGATGGCGGCAGGAATGCTCGACTTACGCAGTATAATAAGCTTACTGACGCTCAGAAAGCTGGCACTCGTGAGTCTTCGAAGTGCACTCTCATTCTGACGGAGGGCGATTCAGCACTCGCTCAGGCTAAGGAGGGCCTAAAGGAAGTGGGTTATCAATACTATGGGTGTTTCCCACTGCGCGGAAAAATGCTCAATGTTCGTGATGCTTCGTACGACCAAGTCATGAAGAATAAAGAAATCAAGGCCTTGAAGCAGATCATTGGCCTACAACACAAGAAGCGCTATGAGTCTGTTCAAGGCCTTCGCTATGGCCACATCATGATGATGACCGATCAGGATCATGACGGCTCTCACATCAAGGGCCTTTTGATTAATTTCTTCGAATCGAGCTTCCCGGGACTTCTTGACATTCCAGGTTTCCTGCAGGAGTTCATCACTCCTGTAGGCAAGGTCACTATAGAAGCAGGCCCGCGAAGAGGTGAGGTAATTCCGTTCTATAATATGCCAGAGTACGAAAAGTGGCGCGAAGAACAGGGAACTAGAATCTCGAAATGGTCTTTCAAGTACTACAAAGGTCTAGGTACGTCCTTGGGTACTGATATGAGGGGATACTTTGCAGATATTCAAACTCATGAGCGCACCTTCCGCGAGCTACAGGGCCGTGACAAGGAAAGAATCGAGCTGGTGTTTTCGAAAGTCAAGACAGAGGAGCGAAAACAATGGTTGCAAGATTTCAGACCGGGTACCTTCCTTGATCCGTCTTTGCAAGTTATTCCAATTGAGAGCTTCATCGACGAAGAGCTCATCTTATTCTCAATGGCTGATAACATAAGATCCATTCCTTCTGTTGTTGATGGTCTTAAACCAAGCCAGCGCAAGATTATGTGGGTCAGTTTCTCAGCAATTGCTCGCAAGGAGATGAAAGTTCAAAGTCTCTCCGGTAGCATTACTGAGAAAGCAGCCTACCATCATGGTCCGGAATCTCTTACCCAAGCTATCATTGGTCTTGCGCAGCAATTCGTTGGCGCTAACAACCTGAATTGGCTTCTACCTCTGGGTGGCTTCGGTAGCCGAGATACTGGTGGAAAGGACGCTAGTGCTCCTCGTTATATTTCCACTAGGTTGAACCCAATAACCATGGACACGTTCCGAAAGGACGACGCCCCGCTCTTGAATTACTTGAAAGAAGATGCTGCCTCTATTGAGCCAGAATTTTATGTGCCGATCCTTCCCACTGTTCTAGTCAACGGAGCGGAGGGTATTGGAACTGGTTGGTCGACTAACATTCCCAGCTATAACCCACGAGATCTTGTTGAAAATCTCAAACGGATGATGAATGGCGAAGCTTTGAAGCCTTTGGTACCATGGTATCGTGGCTGGACGGGAGACATCGAAAAGGTCCCTAATACAGATAATCAATGGCGTGTGTGTGGCCGAATTGAGGAAATCGATGACACAACGCTTGCAATCACTGAGCTTCCTGTTAAGATGTGGACTGAAACGATGAAAAAGTTCTTGAATGAATCAACCAAAGGAAATTATCGCACTGAGACTGCGAGTGACAAGGAGAAAGAAAAGATGGCTGCAAGCGAATTCATCGAAGACATGTATGAAGAGCATAGTGACAAGGTGCGCTTTATCGTGAAGCTCTCCCCGGACGAGATGCGAAAAGCAAAGGATGTTGGTCTTTACAAGAAGTTCAAACTTATCGCTTCTATAAGCACGTCCAATCTCGTCGCGTTTGATCCTCAAGGCCGCTTACGTCGTTACGAAACACCAGAGGATATTATCAAGGAATTCTATCATGTTCGACTGGACTTTTATAAAAAGCGCCGTGACAACATGATAGATGAGATGAAGAATCTTCTTGAGCTGTTAAGCTCCCGGGCCAGATTCATCAAGATGATTGTTGAAAGAGAGCTCGGTATATCGAATAAGAAGAAGAAGGTGCTCGAAAAAGAACTTCGTGACCTTCGTTTCCCCATGTTCATCGCCACATCAGGCAAGCCCTACTGGCCAGGGGAGATTGAGGACTCCGTCAAACATGAGTTGGAGAACGAGAATGAGGATGTCGACGAAGATGACGAGGAAGATGACTCTGACGCCCTCGTTGTGGAGAAGAAGAAGTTCCCCACCTATAATTATCTTTTGAACATGCCTATCTCCTCGCTCACGGCAGAGAGATATCGCCGTCTGTTGAGGGAGCGTGGAGAGACCGAGGAATTGTTGAGCAGACTTCTCGATACCGACATCAAGGATATGTGGAATGATGAGCTCGATAATTTCCTAGTTGCGTGGGAAAAATTTCTGATAGACGACGAAAATGAGCGGACGGCCAGTGCAAGATCGAAGCCTAAGCCGCTAGCAAAGCCCAACACTCGAAAGCGTAGGGGCAATGATGATGACGATGATGACGACTTCGGCGGCAAGAAGCCCAAGCGTAAGCGGCAAACGAAGGTAGCTATCGATTACAACGCTGGCCAAGTTGTGCCTCCACCGCCTATTGCAGATGCAGCGCCGAAACCAAGAGCTGCACCACGCGTTCCCAAGGCGAGCAAAGAGTCGAGTGCAACAGTGAAATCTGAAGAGTCTTCAAATCCTCAGCCCACTGTTCCCGATCTGTCGCAAGATAAGTCAAACTCTCAGACTTCTGATGCAAGCAGCACTACTGCACCTTCTACCAAGGATACTGTATCAGTCGCCTTAGCTCCTGCTGCGAAGAAGACCATTGGAAAGCCGAAAGTTAAGAGTGAGGTTGACGATGACAGTGGTATAATGGAAGTTGACCAGGTATCGCGTGCGCCTAGGGAGAAACGATCTCGCAAGGCTGCAGCTAGTATCACCGTTGACGATGCCACTTCTGACGACGGTGAAGGCCAAGCCGAAGACAGCTTCGCTCTATCAGATTAGTTGCTGGTATCTCAAAGAGCAAATGACATAGCTAAGCGTGAAAACATGTCAGTAATTTCTACGTAGAAATTGAAACGGTTAAAAAATTATGTCTTTTTAGCCCCTGAAAATTAAACGGTGCTCAGAAGTCTATTGTCGCGGAGGAAACTTGAACGCCTCAGGTGTGCGATCCTTCGGTGTGGGCTCCTTGATGAATCGACTTTTTGTCTTCTCCTTCGATTTATCAGTTTTACTACGCCGTTTACCTCTCAGTAAACTTTCCAGTCGGAAAGAGGAATCGGGTTGTTTTTTGACCTCTCTTTCCGCATCGAAGTGTCCAGTTTTGAGGGACCCTGGGTCATCATAAAACCTTTGTCGCTGCACTTCGTGTTCCTGCTGTTCGAACTGTTGACGCCCCTGCCATTGCTGCTGCTGCTGCTGATGCTGCTGCTGCTTCTGCTGTGGCTGCTGCTGTGGCTGCTGTGGCTGCTGTGGTCGCTGTAGCTGTGACTGCTGTGGCTGCTGTGGCTGCTGTGGCTGTTGCTGCTGTGGCTGCTGCTGCTGTGGCTGCTGCTGCTGCTGTGGCTGTTGCTGCTGCTGTCGCTGCTGCACCTGTTGCGCTAGCTGCTGTTGCTGTTGCTGTTGATTCCGTTGATGCTGCTGCTGCTGTTGCTCTATGGCTGTGTGTTGCTGGGGGATGCTTGAAACAACAGTGCTCCTCCTCGACTTTATATCTAAGTCGGCGTGACTAGGATCATTATTTGAAGTTCTCAGTTCAACATCTTCAGCGAACTCATCTCCTGTGATGCTAAGACTATGCCAACGGTTCGCGGAATGATTGAGGCCTGGTATTGACCCTTGTGAGCCACCAGAAGCGTCCCTAAATGAGCCTGCAGGTACATGAGAAGATTGATCAGAGTCCTGAGAGTCAGCAACTGTTGCGGCAGAGTCGGTCGAAATGCGACGTTGAGACGCTCCGAGACTTGTGACACTAGCATTGTCCGCGAAGCTGTAATTTGGGAAGCCGGAGTTCTGGGTGCTAGGATGGCGCTCGTGTGTTTGAGTCGGCACAAAACGCGATCCGCTCTGCACACCACCTCCATGTGAGAGAGACTGCTGTTGCGACCGACCGAAAGAATCTGCAAACGACGTTTTGAAGCTGAACTGCGAGGGAGATCTCGCCAGAGATCTATTCAAAATGAGACTCACCTTTTTGTCATACAGCTGCGGAATGGACTCTGATTCGGTTGGTGCATGGGATCTCGGTGACGTATGACTCGGTTGATCTGATGGGATGCCCGTGCTGCCTGTTCCATGCCCGAAAATTCTACCACGCGGAGATCCAAGACTCGGCGCGCGTGCTGTGGGTGGACTAATAGGGCTTTTACTGTCAGCGTCGTGTCGGCCAGAAAGCCGACGTTGGCTTTGCCGTGGGCCACCAACGCGGGTAAAGAAGCTATCAAACTCGTCCAGGTCTGTGAGGATCTTGTCCATAGATTCTGTTCCCACATTGTGCGACGAGCCATGAACGCTCTGGTGCCTATAAAGGTTCTGCTCGAATGTGTACTCTTCACGCTCAAACAACTCGACACCAGCCTCCGGGGCCTGGAAGTCATCTTCTCCTAGTGTAGCGTGATTCGGCGAGCAAGTGTAAAATACCGCATGAACGTTTTGACGGGTGACAATAGAAGCCTGCGCTGGCATTGGGACAGACCAACCCCACTCGTCAGGGATCCCAAAGAGTGTTTCTGTGTACTCGTACTCACGGAAGAGCTGTCTCGAGCCAAGCGTCATGCGCAAAACATCTCTGTCCAACGGATCGGGCTTCACGGAGGCAACGAGGTCTAGGACGCTAAGAGACTCCTCTACATCCGGTGTCGTGAGCAGCCGCAGCAAGGGAGCCACGAGATCGGCGCCTCGCCACTTTTCCGCATCTATTCCATGAATCTGCACTTCAGGAATGAGTGTTTTCAGAATGTCCAAAGCAGCCTGTCGCACAGCAGTCGCGCTATTATTTACCATCTCCAAGAAAAAAATAACCAAGTCGACATTGTAGTCCGGAAAAGCTGACGGTAAAGCGAGCACGTATTGGCGCAAGAAGTCCGCTCGAGACCAGAAGCGACGCTTCATGAACGAATCAAGTGTGCGCGACAATCCACCACTTAAAGGTGCTGCGAGCTGATTCAAATGCTGAGCAGTGATAATGAGCCCAGTAACTAGGTGTGGTTGGTCCATGGCAGTCAAAAAGCGAGGCAAACTTGCGGCCAATAATTTGGGCGATGGATCGCGTGACGTTCCAAAGAGAAGCAAAACCTCGTGCTCATTGAGCTGTCGTGTCTTTAACTCTGTGAGCTGGTCCAGGACTTCATAACTCAGGTCGATGGTGTTCTGCGATCTTAGACCATGTAGCGCTAACGGAAGTATGCCTCCAAAATTGTCCAACGAGCCTTCCCATCGAGACGGGAAAGCTTTGATGGCAGCTTCCGCGTGAGCAGGACTCCATTTGCTCAGCAATTTTCCTAGTATTGACAAAGCTTCAATGTATTCCCGTTCGTTTGCAGTCGTTAAAGAAGCAATTGTCGCCCAAAATAGTTGAGGATAAAGAAGCAACTGATCCGCATCAAGTTGATCTACTATCGAGTTCAAAGTCATAAGTATCTGGGTGGCAAACCCCTGTATGTCTGCAGCTTGTTCGCTTATAGTGCTCGAAAGACGAGCAAGCAAATCTCCCAAAATTTTGACATCAAGATGAAGGTCCAAACAACGGTAGACCTGTAAGCTTCGGCAAGCGATATGGCGAACCGGACTTGCTGTGGCCCATTTCAATGCCACTTGTGACCACTCATTAGGATCAAGGGCATCATGTCCGTCTATATGAGTCAGTAAAGCCGATACTAGTTCACCCATCTGATCGGGAACTGCACCGCTTTCATCCCCGTAGCGCCATCTCAAGTTGCTGAGAAGGGCAGTCAGCCTTTGCATACTTTCTGGCTCTGGGTTGAACATACCAGCAAGATTGAGTAAGAGCTCGCGTGTCTTATCTTGAACCAGACTCACAAAGTGATCGCCCAACACAACACAAATATGCAGCAGAGAAGCAAGCTTGGGTGCAACAGGAGTCGAGGTACTAATAGTGTCGACCAAAAATACCACAGCGAGTTGCCCGTGGGAAAAAGGAGGCAGAGGAACGGCATTTTTGGTCCCACTCTCGAGCTCATTAGCTAAAGCCACTACGTTCGCCAGTGAAGCAACATAAGGAAACTCTTCCTCGCATGATGGAGAAACAAGCTCAGTATTGTCGTTGCTCTGCGTGATCATGTGGGCTGGTTCCAGGTAGCTCAACAGCTTTTCGGTTATTACCCCACTAGCTGGAGAGGAGAGAAGGTAAATGAGCGCAGTTCGAGAAACTGAGACAGATCCTGCAGTTCTTTGCTGAAGACAGAAATTCAGCAGAAAGTCCAGCACTCGTATTGCGTTATTCGCTGCACCTGTTCCACTTGTACAAAGCGCTACCCACAAAGCTTCAACCTCATGCTGCATGCGACCGCTGAACACTGCAGTGATCTCTAGCAAATTGGCTAAAACCATTTGCAGATCAGAGTCGTTCTCCGAGCTAAACTCTATGTTCTGAATCCAAGGAAGAACCACACTTAGAATGTCACGCCTATCACTGTCGTTGACAGCTTGAAATGCCCGCGTCATCTGGCTAAACAAATAAAAAGATTCATGACTTCTTTTCGCCGCCAACTTACCACTCAAAACGAATATCTCTCGCTTGTAGACACTAGGTGAAGTTGATCTCAACCGAAATTGGAACTCCCCCGCGATCACAGATTCTCCATATAGTGCCTGTTCCACTATCTCAATGAGCTTGACGGCACGAAAGCGTGTTTGACAGTCAGGATCTCCAATTTTGAAGAGGGCAAGAGCCAAGAATTGTTGAGGCTTCTCCATTTTCTGCTTCAGGAGCTCTGGATGAGCCTCAAGAATATTGACGAGTGCTACAAAGTAAACTTTGGCGACACCTCTCGAGCGCTCTGACGAATTATGGTAGCATCGTGTCACGATCTCCAAAAGCAGCTCAGGTCTTGAGGCATAGCTCACTAACAAATTCTCAAGAGCAGTTCGCCCTGTATCTTGAGAAATCTGGTCTGAGTTCGAGGCTAGAAGAGCATAGATCCAGTGAAGCACTGGCTGAAGATCACTGATGAAGCCTTGAGACTCCTTGAGTAAAGCCGCCAATGCTCGCGACGTAGCCCTGTCTGTGTCCCGTTTGACAATCTCAAATTGAGCAAGCATGACATCACTTTGAGCAGCGCGTCGTACGTTCGCCCTTTTCTCGAGCACAACAGCACTGTTGCTCCCGTAAGGAGACCACATATCTATAGTCTTCCAGAAAAGTAGCCACTCAGCGGCGGGATTTCGACCGGTAAACATCAGAGAGGGTCCCAAGGCAGTGTAAGTGTCAGTGAGTAGCTCGCTAAACGCTATACGCAAAGAGGTCGCTTGTGAAGATTGAACTTGGCCCAGCATCTCTCTGAGCTGCTGTAAAACTGAGACTACTTCTGTTCTGATCCATACGTCCTGACGGATATCCCGCGTCTCCAAAAACACAGTCGTTTGCTTCAATATCTGGGCGATTCCAGTAATTACGCGAAGCAGTGAGTCGTTAGGAATATTCGCTTTGGCATGCTGTTGTTGTCTTTGTAACTGTTCGAAGCGCGGGAGAGCCTCGCTTAAGACCGGCTGGAGGCATTCAAGCAAGGTCTTGTATGTATTGACGTTGGTGCATGACAAGCCTGAAACGATTGCGTCTCTCACTGAGCTTTTTTCAGATCCTAACATCGGGATCACTATTTTGAAAACAGAGCGTGCCGATGTTATCCGCTGGTGGTGAAGCGTGATGCGCTGGTGACTACGTTTGCGAGAATGCATTGCACCTAGTCCACCAAGTGAGTTTGCCTGCGTTGGGACGTGGAGTTTTTGTTCCTCCGTAGAAGTCAACGTAGCACAAGCAACAATGAGATACACTTTCCACTGCTCTATTATGCCAAGGGCTGTAGGCATGCTGACATTAGTTTCCTGACGCGAGGCTATTTCCGAAACAATCTCATGCATTTGCACCAATCGATCGCAAACAAGATTTCTGCACAAAGCCACGGGAATGGGGTGCGTCTCAAAACACAATGAGATAATAGTTGGAAAAAGCTTCAACCATAGGGCACTATCGACGCCATAGTTTGACTCCGCCAGTCGTGCTAATGATGCACGCTTCGACCTGAATTTCGCAAGCCGATTTCGCTCTGGCATGCTGAGCTCGACCCTTTTCCAAGCTTGACTCACGATCTGGACGATAGGTGTCATTTGCAAGAGATTAATGATGCGAGAGGGCTTAGTATCCCCTGAAGTTGACTGCGCCGACTCCTGGTAATTCATAATGGCTTGATCCATAGTAGTCGTTAGCCAAAGAATTCTTAGCCCTAGTGCGCGTACTGTCATGTCTTGAGAGCATAAGAAAAAAAGGCCGTTCCCTTCGATCTCCTCTACAGTAGACCACAGGCCTAGCATTTGGGAGTTCACGGACGGCCCTAAAACAGCAGCATCCCCATTCTGTAGCCTACTGACCCAGAGCTCTACAAGCTTGACATAAAGGCCGAGGTGTTTTGCAACTATATGGCTGGGTGCATGGGCTGAATTTTCTGCGCCAAATTCTTGCGAAGCGTCATAGTCGTTGCTGTTGCTGCCCACATGTAGTCCGAGCCCCAATCCGCTTGAGCGGAGTCCTCCCCCGAAACTGAAGCTGGAGCTGTGACCATGCGTGCTTGATGAGCTGTCAAAAGAAGGGCCAGATGCATAACTGGTTGTGGTGCTCGGTAGTCCAACAAAATCAAGGGCTTCAGCATTTTTAGCGTCAACTGCCATCATTGCTTTTGTGTAGGGCGTGAATAGAGTCCGCATATCGCACTCTGTCGCAATCTTGAGTACTGACTCGGCCGACGCTTCGCTCAATATGTTCACGGCGTGACCAACACATCGACAGAGTACATCAAGATGGCGTAGGTGCTGTTCCGGCGACCACCAACTAGGCCAACTTCGTAAGAAGATTAACAGAAGATGCTGCTCAGCAGACTTAATGCCAAGAAACATCCGCTCGGCAGTAATGTCAGCGAGTTGCGTGCTTGACGACATGCCACCCGATGCTAACGACACCAAATGCGAGACCGAGTTCTGGCGGGATGCCTGGTCTGATATAACGCCTCCTTGCTCAATCCATGCACCAATCTGACCTATGCAAGATCCGAATAAGTCAATACTAGCCTGCATAGCAGACGTTATAACTGGACGATGAGGAAGTTCAGAGTCTTTAGCTTCACGCGCTCCTACAAGTGGTTCGCTGTCAACAGGTATGCTTGGTGAGGCAGAAGAGCTTCTTACCACGGGGAACGGCGGTCGATTTCCAGATCTTAGATCCTTCATAACGACAGTGAAGGCGTCAACGGCAATACCTGCTCGTTCGGGAAGCACGGCAGAGTCAAAGGCAATTGATTGCTGTTGCGATACACTAGTAGAATCACCACCCACAAGCATAGGGAAAAGGAGTTCATCCAGCGTGTATTGTTGATATCCTTGGAATGCGCTCCTTAGCAATGATATGCAAGCGGCCCGCGCCTCTTTGTCGGCATTAACAGCCTGCCAAAACTTCCTTGTGGTGTTGCTGAGGAATAGTTTCCGCAAAGCTTCGATTTTCTTTGTGGTCACATTCAGACTCTCGCCACATCGAAACATGTAAACCCATGCCAAGCGCGCTGCCGAGGGCATTAGCTGTATGATGCGTTGGGGTTTAGTCTTGTTTTTCTGGACATATGATTCGAGTAGGGAGAGCCAATGCTCGGAGAAAAATGATTGAGGTGACAAGCACAGGCTCATCACAGATAACGCAAATGACGGAGAGTTTGCGCTCTGAGCTGTGGTGGAGCCTACCGAAGAAGCTGCTCTGGATGCTATGCCCGTACTGGACTGCTTCTCTTGAGATGCCTGATAAAGCGCCTCCATCGTGCGTGCCCACACTGGCTGGTTGACTTCGACAGTGACCGACTCCGCCAAGGGTTCAAGCATGTGGCTGAGTGCAGTGGCATATTTGACCCGCAGAGGACTTGAAGAGGGCGTTCGTAAATAGAACTTTGATAGCGACTCCAAAAACACTGAGCTCTCCTCCAGGAATTCTTCAGGGTACAGTTTAATTTTCAGGTGCTGCATCGCTTCAAGCAGGAGAGCAGCTCTAACCTCTTGCTTCTTAGAGGTTATTTTCTTCTCAAGTTCCGCCAAAAACCTGTCATCGACACTTGCAAGCCTAAAGGAGCTCATTTCACCTAAGAGTTTTGCCAAGTACCGCCAGTTTGCGCCGCGAACGCCATTCGAGGCCACAACCTCAGGGTCAGCCGAGACCATTTGCTTGAAAACTATGTCCTCTAGCTTTTCCCCAAGACTCTCGCCAAGTACTTCGGGTGGAGTTTGGCGAATCACTTCCATGAGAGCGCGACACAAAACATAGAGGCTAGCAAGACTGATACTTGGCTGGCCGCGCTTTGTCTTCCGCCAGTACATGATGCTGTCGATCACTGGTTTAGGTCGCCTTCGCGCCACATGGCCCATGCTTTCAAGGATGAGATCGAACTCAGCGTCGACTCCCTCTCCAAGAAGGTCCTCTATCGACTCGTCTGGCGTCTGCGGAAGCATTGACAGCTTTTTCTCGGTATAGCGCACAAATCTCGTGAACAGGATGTGCAAAGCGTACTCTGCAATAGGTTTCTCATCTTCCTCGCTGCTCGCCGACGCTGGTTCAAGATCGGGGAAGCTAAAACGCTCACCCTCCGGAGCTGGCCCTACCGGGGTTTCGGGGGCACTCATCAAATTGAGATCCCCTAAATCAGGGATCTCAATTTGCTCAAGTTCTTCATGAGGCATCCCAGCAAGTAACTGTGAACAGCTGGGCGGCACCCTCCTATAATTAAGCCTGGGGGAGGTGCAACGGCTATGTCAGCAGCCATCTCCTCCTGGGGCGCCTGTTATTTTTAAAGTACGCGCGATCAAAACAATGACTTTTACTTGATTAACAGCAGGGGTTTCAGGGGATTTAGAGTGCTTGTCATCGCTTCTTGCAACACTACATTGAGTTAGTTGCTGAATCGGATGACTCTTGTCGTGGAGTGAATTGTGCAAGTGTGGCAACTGTTAATCTGCCCGAGACGCGTGCAAGAGCATCTTTATCCGACCAAATGGCCTAGTTTTAACTTGCATTAACTGCAAATCATGCGATTCAAATGGTTCGTCTTATTCAAATAATCTCAGTGATAAATTCGTCAAGAACTTGCAGCTGGAGAGGGTTGGAGACGGCTGTGCCACCTAAGTTCGTGACGTACTGTGGTGAATTGCACGGGACCACGGGACAGCTGCAATGTAACTGGGTATTAAATTCGACACGGAGTTCAATATTAAGTGCACTAAAAATTAGTTATTGAAGAGCTCGTTCCAAGAGATTGATTTTCGAACAGCATTCGAAAATCCTTCAGAGAATTGCACCCAGACTTTGCGTGCCTTCTGCTCAGCGTTTATTTCAGCTTGTGTTGCAGAAACTGAGATTTCGTTACCGAAAAAGCCGTACTTACGCACTTGTGCGGCACTGGAGGATCCGGGGACAGCTGTGGTCGGGGTATCACTGACATTGTGTGTGGGGGTGGATCGTGCATCCGCGACGGCTGCGTCCTCACGTTTTGCGAGCTCGGCAAAGCCATTATAGAGCTGACTCCGAGGCATGAACTTCCACGAGGACGCAAGTTCTCGCGAAGGCTCGTCGAAAAGGACGGCTAGCTCGATGGGGGGCTCCAACTTATGAGCTAATGAGCCGTTCTCTAATTTCTCTGTTTTGAGTCCCAGGCCCATTTCTTTAAGTGACGAAGCTAACGTGATGAGGCGTGGTTTTTCATCAAGCTTTGCTGAAGCTGACGTCTGTGGACAGGCCAACTTAATAGCGTATGGCAGCAGTTCGGTCAGGGTGGTGGTGCGGGAAGAGGAACGCCGCACTGCTGGACCAGAGTGCCTCAGAACTAGCTCGACTATGCTCTTGGTTTGCTTGATTGACTCAAAAGTCGACGGCGGTTTTGCGAAGGCTCTTCCGCCAAGCAGCGGGACTCTATCCTTCGAAGCGCTGAGACGCGGCGACCGGAAGAAGTATCCGAATGAGTGTGCCACCATTGCTTTGATCTCGTCAGTGGTAGCGCGATGATCTGCAAGATCAAGGAAGTCCCCAAGTGCCGCCGGCTTGCCCATCATGTCGTCAATAAAATTGCAGTTCGGGTAAGCTGTAAAGCAGCTGGCGACAAGCTTGTCGAGGTCCGAGCAGCTCTCTAATTGCTGAAAAGTAGCTGGTTTCTGCGCCTGAAACTGCATTTTGGCCAAAGCAGACCAATCGGTCAGCTCAAAATTCTCGCGATCTTGATCAAAGCTGTATTGCGCACCAAATTGAAGGGCATTTAGACATGCGCGCATGTCATAGTCACAAGAGTCGGCGATGCGAGCCAGAGCTCGCGCAGGCAAGACTAGGCCCTCGTCTTTACATATGGTTTCCAGTCTCTTGAGCAGGCGGCCTGGTGAATGGCGTTGAAAGTGCACTATTTCAGCGTGTTGGCGCAACGCATGCAAGTTCGGGGCCCATACATCATTACAGACGGCAATGATCGGGCGCCTTAGAAGTTTGGCTTTTCGCTTCCGCTTTGAGTGCTGCTGTTGTCCCGCATTGGAGAGAGCTTGATGGTCTTCCTTCAGTATGTTGACTAGCGCGCGCACAAACCCGTGTTCCGACGCTCCCTCTACTTCGTCGGCCACAATGCATATGGGACGCTTTGAGTAAGCCTGGTGGCTCTGAACCGCAGAAGTGATACGGTCATTCACCACGGCTGCGTTGCGCTCGTCGCTAGCATTGATTTCCAGGACATCATATCCCGCCTGCTTGGCGATGGCGTGCGCCGCAGATGTTTTGCCCGAGCCAGGCGGCCCATTAAGCAGAAGAACTTTCCTGAGCGGGCGCCCGTGTGCGTCGGTATATTCCGAGAGCTCTGGCTCTGACCCAAAAACTATGGCACGCCAGCGGCTCAACCAGCGCAGAGTCATGCGGTTGGCGTCGTCATTTCCAACGAGGTCAAAAAACTGCTGAGGCCTGTACTTCTCGCACAGCAGCTCGCCTTGCTGCGTACGTGCCTTCTTCCTCTGCGACCGCGGCTCTAACGAAGAGGGCGGTGCGTCTTCGGGTGCTTTTCGTTTTTTGACGGTTTCCAGGAGGTCATAAATGGGGATACCATACGGTGTCTGGGAGCCGCCTTCATCGAATAGATGATCAGAAGCGCGGTGTGGTCGAAGCTTCAAGGCGCAATTGGCAGGAGCACGACTTGCCTCAGCAGTAGGCTGCTGTGTTTGAGCTGCAGCCATCTTTGCCGGCTGTGGTATGGAAGGTGCCTCGGTGGGTGCTGTTATGTTGAATTGGCTAAAAATGTCCTCATCATTTTCAGAATCGTCGAGATGCGCATTTGTGGCATTCTCTGCGAACAGCACGCTCATTCTTGGACGCGTGTGTGTGTTCTACTACTGGGCCTTGCAACGCGTTTGTCACCTAAGCGCGTGCGCGTCTTAATTAGTTAGGGGAGAATGGGCTTGACAAACAACACCACGGCGCCGAATCGTCACGGAGACACTCACGACAACGATAATTCAGCGAGCCCGTCGTGGAGTAATGATCCAGGACCAAAAATGCATATAAATGGACTACAACTATGTATAAATACCTTCCTCTATGCCAAGAGGTGGCTCCTTGCCATAGAACCTGCTCCAGCTCACCGGCTGCCTCAGGGCCATGGGAGGTAGGCCCAGTTCGAGAATAATCTTGTGGGCCATCTGAGACGCGTCGGCAATGTTGTCACCCTCGTATACAAAAGAAATGAGGGCGCGGCTGCTGGGAAATGTCTGAAGCGCTTCATTCACATATCCGGAGTCTTGTAGCGGCTCCGGCGCGGATATAACGCTAATTTCAGAGCCAGTCCCCGCTCTGTCGAGACGAGCCCCGGCATTCGCCGAACCCACAATGAGCGTCCCCCTGGTCGCAAGTTCACGAACCTGCTTCAATACCGAGTCGATGAACTTCTGTTTCTGCCCCGGAAGTGGAGGCGAACGGACCTGCACAATGTAGTCCTCATTGAGCTGGAATAGTTGCATGGCCGTGGCCACGTCTTGGGGCTGAGGTGCGCCCTCAACGTAGTCCAGTGGGCCTACAAAAGGCGAGAGCATATCATCGTCCAGCGTTTTTACCAACTGAAACCCGTATGTGTGAATCACGAGGTCCAAAGCTAGTTGTGGCACGTTGCCAATCGACACTGAGGGGAGAACTAGCATGACTGCCTTGCCATTCACTGTGTTTACAATGAGCCAGCCCAAAGGACACACAATTAAACCAACCCTTGTGTGCAGTGAGGAGGAGGAGGCCGCATCAGGTGACGGCCACGAGCTGAAAAACATGGTCGCCCGGTGTACAATCATTGAACCACAAATCGCCACAAAATAAGCCACTTGTTCTGAGCTGCTTGGGTGGTTCAATCGCTAATAAGCAATGTCACTAGATGGTCTGATAAACCACTACATTGTGGAAGACGACGAAGAAGCTGCGTTTGCGGTTGCCGGGCAGATATCTGATGCCTCGTCACTGCTTGGAATAGTTAGGGCCCTCGAGGACCCCTTGACGCAGGAGGACGCGGCAGTGCGCTGTAAAGCGACGCAATGCCTGACGGATGTCATCAAGCACATGAAGGCCCTGCAGCCGCAGGAGCTCGCGGTACTGGCGATGTTCCTGGTCGACAGAGTTGAGGACTTTGCGTCTGTGGGCTCAGCAGCTGATGGCCTAGCAGAGCTTGTATCGCGGCCACACTTTAGCATACCTGACGACTCCTTCTGGGTGAAACTGCGGGAGGTTAACATGCTTGATCTTGATCAACCGGTCAGATACAAGATTTTCACGCTGCTGGACCAGCTCTCCACGCAGAACGCCCCTGAATTCGTACCCACATTTGTGATGCTTGCATCGGGCGAAAAGGATCCTCAAAATCTAATGATCTCGCTGAAGATTAGCCGGCTTGTGCTGTCCAAGCACGGCAACATTCTATCCCGCGAGCAGTGCGCAGAGCTCTACGACATCACGTTTTGTTACTTCCCCATCACTTTCAATCCGCCCAAGGACATGCCCGTGCTAATTACGGCTGACCAAATTCGCGAGCGTCTACGAGGTGCCTTGATTTCTCCGGCCATCGCTCAGTGGACAGTACCTGGCCTCATAGGAAAGCTGACGGCTGTGAGCATCGGCGTGAAGGTTGACGCACTGGTCACGCTGGACGCGGTTGTCCAAGAGTTAAAAAAAGCGGGCGAACTTGCCAACTTCTGGAGGGCTATCTGGGAGGGCACGCGCTACGAAGTTTTGCATGGCACGCCGCAAAGCGATACACACGAACCAGTTATCACTTTACTGTCCAGGCTTGTAGACATACCAGACTTCTTGCAGGCTGTGATAGACGAGTTCAAGACTGAGGATCTCGCGAAAGGAAAGCTGGCGCAGCTCTGCAGCCTTGTTGCTGGCATCTCTGTTTCCGAGGAAGTGTGGGAAGTGCTAGCTCCACCAGCGATTGAAAGCGCTATGGAGTCACCGAGCCTTTTAAACGTGTTTCTAGCAGCCCCATATGCAGTACCAAGCTCTGATCGAGTAATGCAAGCGTTGCTTGTGGCCTTGGCAAACGGTGAGAAGCGCGAAAGCACGGAGGGACTCAAACTGCTTGCCATCCATGAGAGTGACTATGCCCCGCTTGTCGTACAGACCTTAACGCAAGAGAAAGCATATAGTTCGTTGGCTGAGCTGGCCAAGACACGAGCAGATGCTGTGAAAGATCAATGTTTACCGCAACTGCTCTCTGAACTCCCTTCGTCCCTTGATGCCTTGGGGAGGATATGCTGCGTGCGCCCACTCGTTCACGTACTGACTGTAAGGCTACTGTCGCGACTTGATCTTAGCGACAGCACATCTTCGACGGCCTATCTTAACACACTTGTAGAGTCGTCAGGCCATCTCAAGTCCAGGGCAGAATTACTGGGTTATGACAGAGTGCTCATTGCACCCTTATTTGAGAAATTCCGAAATGCACAAAAAGTTCCGGACGAGCTAGTGGACATCGCATGCATACTAGTCGAGCGTGCTGCGCGAGGCGTTGCCCCTGAACAGCAAGCGAATCACGTTAAGGCAGTTCTCTCGAATTTAGACAAGATCCACTTTCACTTCATTTTGAGCGCGGTATCAGCTATGAAAGACTTTCCGTTCGAGGCAAAGTTTTTCTCGAGTTACATTCAGCCCCGAATTGCCACATCAAGCGCACTACTTGAGCGCGCAGCCTACTTGCGCACTGTTGCTTTAGCTGCTAACAAATGGCCGGAGAATATACACTCGGCCCTGAGCACTGAGCAACTACAAAAAGGCGTTGAAGCAGCAGACGCGAACGCGCTAGAAACACTTGCATGGCTCACGAAGGGGCTCTTGCTTCGTGCGGATAAAAACGGATTTGAAAATGCGAGGTATCTTACCGGCCGCGTTAAAGGAAACCCTTCGGTTGCGAAAATATATGGGGTTTTATTGGCGCCAGACCGCATACTTGTGAAAGAGAACGGCTGCGTTGTGCGGGCTTTGTTCCGCCAGCGCATGTTCGTTGAGAATCTTGCAGTGCTTTCGCCTGAGTCTGAATCCCCGGAATCACTCGTAGCGCTGAGCGGCCTTCTTAAGTACACACCGCAATCCGTGGTGGCATCGCAATTTTCGAAGATCTTTCCGCTACTTCTTGCAAGTCTTCACATACGATCAACCCGCGTGCAAGCCGTGGCGCTCGAGTCGCTATGCGATTCCTTGCCGGAATCCGCTGCGGCTATCGAGCCGTACCTGGAAATCTTAATGCCCAGTCTGCTGGAGCTGGCTGTACACGCAGGTGGTGCGGAAGTCCGTTTGACCGCTATAAAGACACTTGTTGCCTTACACAGGGCGTTGTCTGAACAGCTCAAGCCGTACAAAGAAGCTGTGCTAGAGAAGCTAGTGCCGGCTCTGGGCGACAAGAAACGTGACGTACGTAAATACGCTGTGATCTGTCGTCAGGCGTTCTTTTAGACCAGCAACGTTGCGACAGTTTTTGAACTTGTATATAATAAAATGTATTGAAAGTGAAAAGGGAACATGTTTCAAATCATGGAATGCGCCTACATTGATGAATTCAACTTTACTTTTTTATTTGACAACCCCTGTAGTGTTGACACGCCTCGCCTCTTGACCCCTACATTTAACGCCGCCGGCTAAATAGGCAGAATGGCTTCAAACAGTCCGTAAGAAACGAGGCGCATGCGGCACGTGCCAGCACCGTCGCCAAAAACTTAACTCATCATGCGCCTTTATTATGCGCGCGTCTAATTGTAATCAATTAATATTAAGCTTGGCAAGGCTTAGGTTAGCACACGCGACTTTGGCATTAGACAGCTAGAGAAGTCTATCCGGGAGTCGTGGCCACTCAGAGACTCTTGTAGCGTCAGAATGGTGCCTGCCCACGCCATTTTTGCAAGAGCATGCGTCGAATGCCCTTCGGACCCTCCGCCATGCAAGGAGTGCCCCACCGGCCAAGTGTGCACGCTGTCCGTACAGACGTGTCAACGGTGTTCCGAGGCAAAGTGCGTTTCCAGCGGTGAGCAGACCTCGAATCATGCGGGGGCAATTGCAGGCGGCGTTGTCGGCGGACTCGTCGGCCTCGGGTTTCTGATCGGCGGGCTTCTGTGGTTTAAATACAGACACCGACGGCGGCGGCATTTGCAGCGGCTTCAGCAGCAGGTTTCCGAGCTGTCACCGCCCAACTCGCCGAGCTACACTGAGGAGTACCCCGAGCTCAAAGCCCCAAGCATTACAACGACACAGGGCGATAGCCAGATGCTGCCGATTGAAATTCACTTCAGCCAATCTCCATTTGGGAATCCCTACATAAGTGACGGACACCCCATTATTCGTGAGTCCATTCGGGAAAGCGAATATTCGTTCGGTAGCGAGAACGTTGACTCTGACAATAACGGGGGTCTGCGCCATTACGACGTGGCCGTACAAGGGCGAGCCAACCTGGTCAATCTCGACAAGGCGAAAAAGCAGCGACCACAGCCGCCGCCGAGCAGGCTCGCTCAGGGTCAGCTTTATGACAT
Source organism: Entelexis geochares (assembly GCA_030705075.1). Classification (NCBI taxonomy): domain Eukaryota; kingdom Fungi; phylum Ascomycota; class Dipodascomycetes; order Dipodascales; family Trichomonascaceae; genus Entelexis; species Entelexis geochares. The sequence continues at coordinate 133,627 of JANIWL010000008.1, read as the reverse complement.
TGTCGAGCACAATGAGAGCAATTTACTAACAGGGCCCAGACCGTCTTCGCAGGAAGCGGCGCCACTGGAAGGGGCACCGCAGGAGGCGATGCCGCATCCACCTTCACGGCCAACTTCAACGCGGCGCCAGTCGACGCGACCACCGTCAGCGCGACCACAGTCAGCGCGACCACCACAGTCAGCGCGACCACAGTCTACTCGCCCACCCTCATCGCACATACCAAGTCGCGACGAACTTAACGCGCACCGGTTCACGCCTGCCAGCTTAGATCACGAACAAGATCCGTCAAGCCGGTACAGTCGCGCGTCAAGCCGCGAATACGTGGCGGATCTGCCAGACGAGGCCCGCCTGTACGAAAGTCACGGTTTGTTTGAAAACTAGACCAAAGCCAACAAATGCTGGCAATAATATTTATTAACTCCCTAGCGTCTAACAATACCCCTTTTGCACCCACAGAAGTGCTCCACACTAATAATGCCCCATCACTGACGGGGCGTGCCCACCGCTTGCATACTTATAGATCCATGCCGCTCGCTGCAAGGTTGGGACATATGCATGACCCGCGTTCAGGCGCTTGGGTTTAGCTGCGTATCATGTGTCACCCGTTGAGCAATGCATGAGAGGGTGAAATGGGGGCAGCAAGCTACAACGCGTAGAGGCTGTACGCTACAACTGAGCCACAGAAACACGCCGGGTCTTGAATCACTGAACACTGGCCAAAAGAATAGCGACTTTTGCAAATGAGCCCAAAATCTTTTGCGGAGATGCTAATCTCGGTTTACCTCGTGGTACCCGCTGCATCACATGATAAGCAACATGTGGCGCCTGCACCCAATTAGAATGGAAAACCGAACGCAACGGTTGCCTGGGCTAGGCTTTTATGTAGCTCTCACACCTCGTGCATGTGGCTGTTGTTCGTGATTACCTGTCGTTAAGTGGATCAACATCTACATATATAAGACCCTCCGCCCCCACCGTTCAAACGCAGCAGCAACAGTCTGAACCACAAATGTCTTCTCCCAAGTTCAGTGAAATCGACCAGAAGGCCGTTGACACCATCCGCGTGCTCGCCGCCGACGTTGTTGGCAAGGCGAACAGCGGCCACCCCGGTGCCCCGATGGGCCTGGCTCCGTTGGCCCACGTCTTGTGGCAGTACGTTATGAAGTTCAACCCCAAGAACCCATACTGGTATAACCGCGATCGCTTCGTGCTGTCGAACGGCCACGCCTGTGCGTTGCAGTATATTATGCTGCACCTCTATGGCTATGACATCACCATGGATGACCTGCAGCACTTCCGTAAGTTCAACTCCAACACGCCGGGCCACCCCGAGCGTGAGCTTCCCGGTATTGAGGTCACCACTGGTCCTCTTGGTCAGGGTATTGTGAACGCAGTCGGCCTGGCCATTGCTGAGCAGCAGGTCGCCGCCAACTTCAACCGCCCCGGTTTCGAGGTTGTGAACGCCCACACGTACTGCATTCTTGGCGACGGCTGCCTTATGGAGGGTGTCAGCCACGAGGGTCTTGCCCTTGCTGGTCACCTGAAGTTGGGCAAGCTCATTGCATTCTATGATGACAACCACATCTCGATTGACGGTGACACGAACTTGGCCTTCACTGAGGACACCGAAGGCCGCCTTAAGGCCTATGGATGGCACGTTCAACACGTGAAGGACGGTAACAACGACATGGCTGGTATTTTCGAGGCCATTGAAAATGCTAAGAAGGTTACTGACAAGCCCTCGTTCATCCGCGTCACGACGACAATTGGTTACGGCTCCGTGAACGCCGGCACTCATGGCGTCCACGGCTCTCCTTTGAAGCCTGACGACATGGCCCACCTTAAGAAGGAATGGGGCTTCGAGCCCGATCAATACTTCGTTATTCCGTCGGAGGTTAGCAGCCAGGCGTTCACGAAGGGAGCTCAAGGTGCTGAGCTCGAGCGCGCTTGGGACCAGGAGGTTCGTAAGTACAAGGAGAAATACGAGAAGGAAGCTGAGGAGCTTGTCCGCCGTGCGAGGCGGAAGCTGCCTGAGGGCTGGGAGAAGGCGCTGCCCACATACTCGCCCAGTGACCCCGCTGTTGCCTCGCGCAAGTTGAGCGAGACTGTTCTTACTAAGATTGAGTCCGTCCTGCCTGAGCTGGTTAGTGGCTCCGCCGATCTCACGGGATCAAACCTCACTATCTGGAAGGGAGCTGTGTCTTTCCAGCCCCCTGACTCGAAGCTGGGCAACTACCAGGGCCGTTATCTGCACTATGGTGTGCGTGAGCATGGTATGGTTGCCATCCTCAACGGTATCGACGCCTTTGGCGGCCTCATTCCCGTTGGCGGCACTTTCTTGAACTTCGTTTCTTATGCTTCGGGTGCCGTACGCCTCGCTGGCCTTTCGGGTCACCGTACGATCATCCTTGCTACGCATGACTCTATCGGTCTAGGTGAGGATGGTCCCACGCACCAGCCTATTGAGACCCTCGCTCACTTCCGTGCCACCCCCAACGTCATGGTCTGGCGCCCGGCGGACGGTAACGAGGTTAGCGCGGCCTACAAGGTTGCCATTGAGAGCATTGAAACTCCTACGATCATGGCCCTTTCGCGCCAGAACCTGCCACAGCTTGAGGGCTCCTCCATTGAGAAGGCTTCAAAGGGTGGTTACGTCCTGAATGAGTCTGTGGAGAACCCCGAGGTTATCATTGCCTCCACTGGCTCTGAGGTTGGAATCTCTGTCGACGCTGCGAAGCTCCTTGAGAAGGATGGCCACCGTGTGCGCGTTGTCAGCTTGCCTGAGTTCTACACGTTCGATGGCCAGTCGGAGGAGTACAAGCTGTCCGTCTTCCCTGACGGTGTCCCTGTACTGAGCGTTGAGGTTATGTCTGCGTTCGGCTGGAGCAAGTATGCCCACGAGAGCTTCGCGATTGACCACTTCGGTGCCTCGGGTCCTTATGCTGACCTGTACAAGGCCTTCGACTTCACGCCGGAGGGTGTTGCGAAGCGTGCTAAGGCTACGCTCGACTTCTACCAGGGCAAGAACCCGCTGTCGCGCATCCGCACTGCGTTCCCTCACCTTGTCCAGCGTGGTCCCGGCCCTTACCACACTAAATAAGCACCTACTGCTATAAGAATTATAGCACTTAGATCTTGTTATTAGTTTTATGAGTTGGCAGATTTATTATTAGAACGAGCGGACGTCATAGATTTTTTCATCTGTTGATATTGGCTGAGGCGTGCCGCACAATCGTTGGGCGTTTTGTTGTGTTTGTTTTGTGGAGTAACATTTGTCATGATAATGCGAGCGTTGCAATGAATGTCATAAATGCCTTAACGGCACTATTTTTGCTTGGGACGTCTGCGGGTGTTCTAGCAGCCGCGAGAATACCGGCCCTTCTGCCATTCCTCGAGTATGGTAAAACTCGAGGAGCTCGCTCGTCATCATCGCAGGGGCTCATAGCACACCTATCGAATGTCACCGTGCCTCACGCTTGGTTCTGGCATTTTTATGTGTTACTGCTCGTTTGTACAGTAAGTCGTTCGTTCTATGACGGTCCCAGTATTCGCGGGGCACTCCTCGCGTTGCAGGGTGTCCGTAGGCTGGCCGAGCAGTTGCTTTTGTTTCCACCTTCAAGCTCGCGCATGCACTTGTCACATTACGTGGCTGGGCTACTATTCTACATGGCTCAGTCACTAACGGTGGTTCCATCACGTCCTAACTACAAAAGTCTAGCCATTTTGTTGTTTTGCGTCGCATCGATGTATCAGTCTGTATGCCATTACGCGCTGTCTCACACACGAAAATATCTACTGCCAGAGTTCCCTATTACTCGCCTTGACGCGAAATTGACGACAGCCTGCCCGCACTACGGTGCAGAAATCGTGATCTACTTTGCCTTTGTGTGTCTCGCTGACCCCAAAGATCTCGGCGGTTTGATGGTCATAGCAAGTACCATGGTCTGGGTGATTACTAGTTTGGGCATTAGCGCGAGGCGCACGCAGATGCATTACGAGCTAGTAATGGGACCCCGCCCGGCTGCAGAGTCACGGAGCCCTGGGACATCACACCGCCGAATATCAAACCGCCAAAAACACTTTATAAGGTGGGCCGCCGTTCCGTACATATTCTAGTCATTCATAGCATTTAGCAAAAGAGGTTGGATTAAAGAACGTTTGATGGGAATAACTGAAGATACAAAGCTCGAGCAGGCCACAAACGCACAATCCAGCTCTGGTAGACAAATTGTCAATACTATGTTCAACGTCGAAATTCCGCCACCTTGCACGGCGAAAATCAAAGCTAGTCAAAAACATCTTGCTCAGTCTGAGCATTGTCCTCTTCCTATCGAACAGTCAATGATGTCCGGTAGGTTTGATGCACCGACACCAAATCCATGTCTGACCGCGCGATTGAGTCTAATATATCTGAACTCAGTGACACTGCAATGTATTGGGCTCGCTATGTGTGTTGCCCTATTCTCAAAGTTACTCAAAATTGCGTTACAGATGGCCAGCTATGCGGACAGGCAACCGTGCACTGTCTTACCGAAAGACGTCTTGTCCATCGTGGCCCACAGAGCTCTGAACCAAACATACAGCGGCGTCAACGCGACCTTTTGGAACATGCGTCAAACAGCTATTTTTGGTCTACAAAGCTCATTTAAGTGTTACGAGGGCGCGGCCATGGCAGCCTGCCAAGCTCAGAACGTCGTTGCCTCTAATGCCACCAGTAGCATGGCACAATGGATTTCTAACATGATCAGCAATGCGACGAATACAACAAAAGGAGCTTTGGGCCCCCTGCGAGACGTTAAACAAACAAGTGAAGGTGGTGAGAACTCAAAAGGCACTACTACTGTTGCGAGTTTGTTAAATCTCGAGATTCCCGCCATTGCCGCTGGAAGAGACTGCGAAGGCTGGCTAGCACAACATCTGCCAAATACAACAACCTTAGTAGCAACACAACAAGTACAAGCCATCTTACGAGATGCTCAGGGTTCGTTGGCCTCCATCATGAACGAACAAATACCGCTTGCCCAATGGCCACTGTGCGGAAACGCAAAAAGACTTAACTCCAACCCTGGCCTTGTGTTAGGGAAACCAACCAGAATCTGGGAAGTGATCTTCTCCGTTGGAGCCGTAGTTGCAGTTGTCGCAGCGGGATACAAAGAACATTCTTGTTGGCACTACCATCAGGCTTGTGCTAATGAAGTTATGGGCAAGCAGCATTCCAACATACTCGAAAAAGTTAACGCTAGGATTCACCACGGCGGAGAAATCATGTCGGACTACATTTCAAACTACTTCATACACTCAAGCAACCACACACTCACGGTGTGGATGCGTTGGGCGTTGAACTATTCTCTTGCCAGCAGGCTTAGCAGGCTACTGCAAATGGGTGTCTTTTTAGCCTTCTTGGCTATCGCGAACTCCACTCTCATCAGTAGTGTTTCGAGTCTCTTTGAATCACCAACGGAACAGAGCACCACATCTTGCTTGGCACCGCCCTATTCCGCCTTTGAAGGAGAGCTTAACAGAGCTTTACTGAATTTGATTTTGGAAACGATTCAGAGAATCGAAGCGAACCATAAAAAATTTGTCCTCTTTTTGCAGCAAACAACGTCTCTTGACCTTCGGACAATGTCGCCATTTGCGAGCGGCGTAGCTCTTGAAGAAGTGGTGCTCTCGCCCGAAATTCAACAACAGCACTTTAGCTGCTCCCAGAGCAGCACAGCGGCAAAAGATGTAAGAGACTTACTAAAGACCATCAACTCGGCAGTGTGGATTTCGTCCTTGACGATGTTTGCCATGTGGGCGTTCTTCGCTAGCTGTGCGTGCTGCTGGGCTGCGTACAAAGTTCGTAAAGACGGTTACAACAACTACAAGAAAAATAGCACAAGTACGAGCCGTAGCTAACATCTTATGTCGTTCATTACTGCGCAACGAGCGGTAAATATAGTATCTAGCGCGAGCGTCCACCAGCTTTTGAGAAGTTCTGCAGAACTTCCTCACTAGCCCTAGTCTTAGGCAATTGAGTCGCGTTCGCTGGCGAATCCAGAAAGCCCACAGCGACAAGAAACGAGAGATATGCTCCTATCGTTTCAAGATCAACGCCTGCACCAGCGCTTCTATCTACTCCTGTAGAGGTCTTGTCCGCTTCCAATACCTTTCGAGCATTGGTGTCGTCCAGATCCGGAGCTTTAGTGTCTTGGGGTAGGTTGTCAAGCACAAAATGCAGTAATGGGAACAACGCACTGTCTCCCGTTTCGACTACGTACTTTTCCAATGCTGCGCGCCAGTAAACATACTCAGTCTCCTTCACACTATAGCCGAAGTGATTGAGGCTCCCCAGGAATTTGTCGAAAGTAATACGGGGGTGAGAAGTGACATGAACGACACTGACAGCTTGTAAGACCGAAGCATTCAACGTGGCGGCGACAGTTACTCGAGCAACGTGATCAACAGGAACCATGTTAACCGTGTTAGTGATTCCAGGATACAATCTTAGCTCCTCACTGCCTTTCAACATTCTCAACAAGAAATCATCAGTATTCGAAACGCCGCTGTTGGAATCACCAACAACATATCCAGGCCTGACAATAGATCCACGCAGGCCATGTTTTTGGCCTGCGACGCGTAGCAAGTGCTCTGCGGCCCATTTTGATTGCCCATAGCCCGTTCCCAGACCAGTACGGCTGCCCTCCAACGAGTCTTCCTCGGGAATCCCCTCCGAGCCACGCTCCACGAGCGAATCGCTGAGCTCTACATAGTGCTCGTTATCAAGAACCGAGGTTGAAGATACAAAAGAAAGGTACTTGGGCTTGCCAGACGTGCAAAGATCCATGACATTGAGCGTGCCAATGACGTTAGGTCCGCGGAGAACCGAGTAAGGGTACACCCAGTGAACAAGTGCGCCGTTGTGGATGACAAGGTCGACGTCTTCGACTAGAGATTTCCATTCCGCATCAACAAGCCCGAGCCTCTTCTGCTCCAAGGAACCCGTGACAATCTCGATACGTGAGGCGTATTCATCCTTCCAAATTCCGTAGGCCTGCCCTGTTGTTTTGACACGTTCAAGCCCATGAGCTGCATCACGAGCCCGAACCTGCGCGAAAACCTTTTTAGTGGCGGGACGATCGAGTAAGTCTCTCAAGATGTATGCCCCCAGAAAACCTGTAGAGCCAGTGAGGAACACCGTGTAGCTATTCTTCACGGGCCCCGATGCGGTAATGTACCTTGGTAGAGATCCAGCCAAAATGTTCGCATCGTCGCCGTAATTTACAGCCTCGGCGCTCTCTGGCACCGAGGGCTCGCTTGAGTCGAGGACGTTTTCGCCCTTCTTCAGATCGTCGACGGCCTTAGCGAATGCTTTTATTGTAGACGACGAGAACACAGCCCCAAGCGGAAGCTCAGGTACTCCAAGCTTGGAGCGGGCTTCGAAAATCATCTTTGTGGCAAGTATCGAGTGTCCACCAAGGTCGAAGAAGCTATCAGTCACGTCAATACTGGGGGGGCGAGTAGGCAGAACACCGAGCCACAAATCCCGCACGTTAATTTCAGTAGATGTCCACTTAGCGTCTTCGGCTTCGTCGCCAGCCTTTCCACGCAGCAAATGCTTGCTAGCCAGCTCCATTTGCGCAGTGTCAGGGAATGGCAACCGAGGCTTGTCGATCTTTCCATTTGGGTTCAGCGGCAACTTTGGCAACGGAACAATGAGACTGGGAATAGCATAAGAAGGAAGCCGACTTTTCAGGTATGTCCTGATACTCTTAATGAGGCGCTGATACTGAACAAGGCCTCTAACAGCAGGGCTCACGTCCTCATCTTCATCAAGACTCTCATGAGCAGACATCAACTCATCAGTGCCTTGGCTCTCTGGCACAATATATGCTACAAGCACGGGTTCCTCGTCCTTGTCGCGGCGCACGAGCGTCACGTTCTCACGCACTTGAGGATGTTTCGACAAGTGGGTGTTGATCTCGCCCAGTTCAATGCGGAAGCCGCGAATCTTGACCTGGTCATCAGCACGACCGCTGACTTCAGTGTTTCCGTCGGGAAGGTAACGTCCTAAATCTCCAGTGCGATATAGACGATCGCGGGGACCAAGCCATCCATCGCGTGGTTCAGTACTTGACTTCCAATGATGTGGCTGTACGAACCAACTCGTCAAAAACTTTTTGGCAGTCATTTCCGGTAAATCCAGATAGCCATCTGACAGCCCACCAGCACGGACGTAGATCTCACCAACTTCACCAACACCACAGATTTGTTCCGGGGAGTTGCGGTTGACAACCAGCATTTGAACATTCAGCATACCCTTTCCTGCTGGAATTGTGTCTTTTTCCGTGGCCAGGAATTGGGGATCTTCTTTGACAGACGGGACGCGGAAGTATGAGACAGCTCGCTGCGTCTCAGTCGTACCATACATGTTGATGATGGCCACATCGTGAGCAAGGGCCTGTAGTTTGAGACAGTCGCGCTTGGTCAAAATGTCGCCGACAAAAAATGCATTACGCAAACCTGGAATCTGACTTGTTGCCTGAGCGCTCAACAGCTGACCCATAGCTGGTGTGAGATGCGTCACTGTGCAGCCAGTTTCAGCCATCCATTCAGCAAGCCTACCCGGAGTTCCAATATCATCGGCGGTGGGCACGAAAAGGTGAGCACCGAGGAACAGAGGTGTGAAAATGTCACGTTGAATCGGGTCATGCGCGATGCCTGAGAGCATGGTGAACTTGTCTTTTTCGCTAAGACCGAACCTTTCGGCCATCCAAGGGAAGTAGTAGGCGAGTGAGAAGTGGCGACCACGAACACCCTTTGGAATACCCTCACTTCCGCTAGTGAAGCTAAGCGTGGGGTGATTATCGGGCCCAACGCGAACTCCAGTTTGTTCGTGCTTGTGTTCGTTGGCAGAAGCCAAGTCTTCGAATGCAGTGACAGTTCCAGTAGATTCGAGCTGCAGTCCCGTTAGCTCGGCCTTCAGATCAAGATTATCGTGGATATACTCCTTGACAGCTGGTGCAAGTTTGCCTGCCTTGTTGAGCACAATGAGGCCCCGCGGCTTAGCAACACTGAGATATATGTTCTGGCGCGCAGCTGGGTAAGCGGGGTCAATAACGGAGAACGTTGCGCCAGCCTTTAGGACACCCATGACAGCAATTACAAGATCCACACCACGGTAGGCGTAGATCATCACAACATCGTCAATAGCAACACCGTGCTGCACTAGATAGTGAGCTACTACGTTAGATGCTTCATCGATTTGCTGGTATGAGAACGAGCGGGTCGAGGAGTTGCTATCCAAGGCTGTCGCTGTTTCCACTATGCATTCTCGCTGCGGGAACTTAGCCGCATTCTGAGCAAAAATGTCTTGGATGGCCCCTCGGAAATTACTCCAGTCAAGATCCAGAGTCGGATCCGGAATAACCTCGTTCTCTTTCTGACCTGCAGTGACCAGATTGACGCTTAGGAGAGGCTGGCCTTTGATGGCTCCTTCTGCAAGCGCAGCGAACTCCTCCAACACAAACTGGATACGTTGGCGCTTGAAAAGCAGCGAGTTGTAAAAGCCCACTAAGCGGCGACTGTTCGTGTCGTAGATGACAGTCAAGTCCTTGAAGGGCACATCCTCGAACTCACCTACAGGACCCACAAGAAAAAGGGTCCTGAACAAATCTGCACCTCCGTTGAGAGCATGGCGTACATCCCCATGTAGGACCGCATGGCCCGAGGCCAATTTCACCGACTCACTCACCGCGCTAACAAGATCAGTTAGCTGAGTGTCTTTACTAAACCGCGAATAACGGGCAATGTTGTGCCGCTTGTTACTCTCGGGGAGAGCAGACCCGACAACAACATCCTCATCACCTGTGAGACGGTGTACTAGGACTAGAAACAAGGCAAGGCCAATGACATACTCAGACGTGTTGTGCTCTGAGGCGAGCGTTGTAAGAGCCACTGCTGCGGAATGGGGCAAGTCCACGCTCACGCTTGCCTCTACAATTTTGCCATCAGACGACCGTACGAAATCCGTGGGTAAGACATTGAGCGTACTATTTTCCAAGTACACTTTCCAGCCGTCCATAGTGTATGTATTGTTGTGAAATAAGTTACTGACTCACTAACGATGTGGAAAACTTCCAGCCAACTGGCGGAGCGCCTAACCCTGTCCGAGCATGAAGAGGAGAGGGGGGAGAAGGGGGCCGCCATACTCTTTCTACGAGCACCGCACACTAACTACTAGGAAGATCTACCGACCACCACGTTTAGGGTAAGGAGAAAAATTAATAACCACGGACGAGCGCTTGTGGCCTCCGACACCTTTAGCCGTGCCACTACCATTTTTTCACAGAGCGTGGTCCAGCTTGGCACAGAATGTCGGCCCGCAAGTTACAACAGGAGATGGACCGCGTGTTCAAGCGTGTCGGAGAAGGCTGCGCAGTCTTTGACACGATATATAATAAGCTCCAGAACGCATCAAACCAATCGCAAAAGGAGAAATTGGAGCAGGACCTGAAACGGGAAATAAAGAAGCTGCAAAAACTCCGAGACCAGATCAAGACCTGGATAGCATCTAATGACGTGCGCGACAAGAAACAACTCATGGAGCAGCGACGGCTTATTGAAAACGACATGGAGCGATTTAAGGCTGTCGAGCGCGAGGTGAAAACAAAGGCATACTCCAAAGAAGGCCTCAGCAATGGGGCCAAGGCAAACGATCCATACGAAAAAGAAAAGCGCGCAGCATGCGAATTTGTGCAAAACCGGATTGAGGCCCTCGAGCAGCAGATCGACGACATGGCTGAAGAGGAAGATCAGATCCAGAGCACGATGAAAAAGGGCAAGCGTGACACGACAAAACAAGAGCGGATAGCAGAAATAGAGCACCACTTGGAGCGGCATAAGTGGCACATCCAAAAGATGGAGCTCATGATCCACATGATTGAAAATGACACGCTTGCCCCCGAATCTGTGATGGATCTGGAAGAGGACATCAACTACTACGTCGAATCGAACCAAGACGCGGACTTCGCTGAAGATGAGGCGATCTACGATGAGCTCAATCTAGTGGCCGATGATGAGGGTGAGATTGTAGAGACAATTGTGCGCGACGATACGTACACTCTCGAAGATCTTGCTCGCGACCTCAAGAAGGAGGAGGAAGAGAAAGAGAAGGAGAGGCAACGACTTGAAAAGGAAAAGGAGCTCGAGAAAGAGAAGGAAAAGGAAAGAGCTAAGGAAATTGAGAAAGATAGCGATCACAGTGATAGTAAGGACAGCGGTGTCAGCCATGCCGCATCTGTTACATCTTCTACCAGTACGCCGTCTCCCGTGCCCAGTCGACGCAGTCAGAGCCCAGTCGCTGGGCTCAATCCGCTGCCCGCGCCGGCAGTCCCCGCTTCCAAATCCAGTGAGCCATTGCGCAAAGGTGCACATCTTGCTCAGGGCGGTTCCACAGCGCCCGCACCCGTACCGGCATCGGCGCGCGCACTGAATACGCCATCTGCTCGGGCGTCACCGGCCTCTACACCCGTTCCGCCGCAGTCGCATCTTCATAATTTGCAGAACACTCCACCGTTGGCAGCCCCCACTGCCTCCACTACGCATCAACAACAACAACAACAACAACAACAACAACAACAACAACAACAGCAACAACAACAGGCCCAGCAGACGCAGACTGCACAAGCGAACTTGACTCATGCGACGCAGGCAGCCAATTCAATGCTTTCGCGCACGCCGACACCGGCGTCGAACCACGCGCCCATAGGGGATGTTCGGGACCTACCTCCCGGCCTACAAGATCTGCTGAACTGTCTTGATGCGGCTAAGCAAAGACTCAACAACCCTGCGGCAACATTTAGCGTGCCTAGCGTCGCGAAGCTTATAGAGTCGTCATATATGAGCACACCCGACGCGTCGCTCTCGGATTTACCGCGATATTATCATCCCCAAAACCCGTATCCAACACCGGATTATTATCCTCAGGAGTCGCTTGCTTCCTTAGAAGAGCCTGCCGTGTTCAAAGAGATGCATGTGGATACGCTGTTCTACGTCTTTTACTACTGCCAAAACACTCATCAGCAATACCTTGCTGCCAAGGAGTTGAAGAGTCGCAGCTGGCGCTTCCACAAGCAGTTCCTAACATGGTTCCAGAGGCAAGAGGACCCAGAAGTTATTACTCCGGAGTATGAGGAAGGCACGTATCGCTTTTTTGATTTCGAGGGGTCGTGGGTCCAGCGCCGCAAGACAAACTTCAAGTTCGAATTTAAATATCTCGAGCAAGAAATATAATATATCCTATTATACAAAACACAAGGCCAGTTGCAATCTCTGTGTGATATGGGCTCGGAAGCCTTACAGGCTATGCTCTTTTTTGATCGCTTCAAGCAAGTTCCTGCTGAAGGCGCTCACCTGCTGGAAGTTTGTCTCAAACCCCGCGTCGCCACCGTAATAGGGGTCATCAACTATGCGATCGAAGTGAGTGTTCTTACCATAATCGCCGAATAATTGAACCTTTGCTTTGCTGGTCTTGGGCGCCATCTGCTCGAGGTTCCGCAAGTTACTGCGGTCCATGGCCAGGATGTAGTCGAACTTATTGAAATCGCGCGCCGTTATTTGCTGCGCTCGATGATTGACCGCAACACCATGCTTGCGACACGTCGCCGCACTACGACGGTCTGGCGTGTCACCGATATGAAAGGCGCTGGTGCCAAATGAATCCACTGTGATCGAGTCGCTCAAGCCGGCCTTCTTCACGACGTCGGCAAACACTGCCTCTGCCATTGGGGAACGGCAGATATTTCCGAGACAAACGAAGGCCACATTCACTTCGGTCATATGTTATTTTGTTTACCGTCGTTGAATCTGAATGCGTCGTGAAAGTGAATTAATGTCAATAAGTCTTTTGACAAGATCACATGATGTAATAATAGCCTGCCGCTTTCAATGGCGTGCCAAGCTAGTCAGCGATGACTAAAGGCTCTAGCTGATGCTTCAAGTGTTGGCAGTGGCAGCGGCGTCCTTTTGGTTCACTTTTTTGTTCTAAATTCGGTCGGCATCCTCGTTATGGTGTGCCCCCAACCGGGTTCCAAAGGTTTGATCACAAGTCACTGCTGTATGGTCCTTTTTATATTTTCACACACCCTGCTGCGATACGCGATCAGTCAGGTTAGGGTGACGCACTAAAGGTTCCTCCTTATCAGCGGCTCCAGTTGGCGAAAACACACGGCATCGCTAAGCCTACGCAAGCACGACTACACAAGTATGACTAGAGTCGATATTCGGTCGAAACCTATAGTGCAACCCTTCATTATCGGGCCGACGCACCATGATGTTGTTCAAAAAGAGGGCTGGCCTTTATGCCAAATTTATAATAAGACTCAACCCCAGCAACGATCCTCTGAAAGTGCACTTAGGGAGCTTCGCACTTATCCTCTGCACACAGGGTCGTTAAATACCAAGAACAGAGTTACTAGAAACCTTTCTTATCATGCCTTATGACATTTAAAGTTTAAATTCTCTAGAAGAGAATTGCACAACAGCAGGCCGCGGTTGTCAGGTATTCAGCGCGTGGACTGAAGCAATGGCAGCAACAGCCGCGCTAAATTGGATCGAGATGAATATCATATGTACATGCTTGACTGTAGTCTCGCCTTACAAAATAGCTCAAAATAGATGCATCGTGTACCACAGCCTATTCTCCTTGAACTAGCCTTTGCAATGTTACAGGCAACTCCGACCTTGGAACCTTCATTGATCCCGCGCCTCTGGGTATGATTTCGATTAAAGACTCGGCCTCCCAGCTGCGGCCCAATACGATAGTAAAAGGCGTACCAGATTCTCGAGCAGCTCTCATGCCATGGCCGACTTGGAGGGTGCGGTCTTCGTATGCGGCTTCAATACCTGAGGCGACAAGCTCGTCAGCGACCTCACGAGACAAGCTGGGGTCTTTAGACACCACAACGGTAGTAAAAGGAGCTATAGAAAGTGGCCAGACGAGCCCGTGGTCATCCATCAGCTTCTCAGCCACGGCCCCTATTATCCTTGTCACGCCAATCCCGTAGCATCCCATTTTTATGGGGACGTTCTCGCCCGAGGGCAGCGACACCTTGGCCTTTAAAGGCTCAGTGTAACGTTCGCCTAAGTAGAATGTATGGCCGATCTCAATACCCGTCTTAAGCTCCAGGGCAGACCCGCATTGGACGCAACTCTCGCCGGCAATTGGCTCGACGAGTGGTGTGCCTTTTCCAGGGTCTAGACGCCAATCGACTAGGTCCCTGCCATTTTTACGAGCTGTTCTTAACAAAGGTTCGGAAAGGCTTCGGTTCTTCGGTATTGTAGCGCCTTTGACAACGGCCGATTCAGACGTGATCTCGCCCTTGGACACGGCCTTCTCAACGTTAGCACTGTATCCGCAGCTTGCATTCGAACAATAGGCTATGTGATCTTCTCCCGCGTCGCAGATATAATGATACTCGTGCGAAAGCTCGCCACCCATATCGCCAGAGTCTGCTTCAGCGACTGTGAACGGTATTCCAAGCTCCTCGAAAATTGCTCCGTAGGCAGCTTTTATTCTCTCATAGCTTTTGGCAGCCTCGACTGCAGAACTGTCGAATGTATAGAGGTCTTTCATTATGAACTCTCGAGTACGCAGTAAACCGCCTCTTGGGCGCAGCTCATTCCTGAACTTGCGGCTGATTTGGTATAGACTCAGTGGTAATTGGCGATACGAAACGCTACCTACCAAGCTTGTAATCTGCTCCTCTCCTGTAGGGGCGAGCAGATGCTTTTTTCCCTCGGTGAATGTGAACTCCTTTGAGGCCTCCGAATTCAAACGGCCCGAAGCTTGCCACAACCCCGGATTCACGAGAGTAGAAAGAACTAGTTCGGTACATCCAGCTTCATTCAAGTGTTTGCGGATAACAGACTCGATTTTATTTTGCACACGTAGTCCCAGAGGCAATAAATCATAGACACCTGAGCCGACATGTCGTACAAAGCCGTGCAAGTTTAACAAATCAACGCTCGTCGAATCCTTTGGCGTCCTGGCCAGGGGTGCCAATAGTTTGCTCAAAGGGTGTGAAGCATTACGGCCAAATGACATTTGCTTCAGCAGGCAAACCAACGAGCTGCAACAAGTCGCGCCTTTGGTGCGATTGACGACGACGACGTTAGAGAGCTCTCAGCTGTTCTTCTTGTGCACGTGATAGCGATCGTCAATCGTGCCCACACAACACATGCAGCACGGCGGACGACGCGTAACACTTGCATTATTTTCCCTAGCGCCAAGCCCAGTCAATAGGAGCCACGCAGTGCCTGCATCGTATTAGCCAGTGAGAGTGGCCACGCAAATGGTAACGACACGAAGGAGTGCTGGCACCCTTCCGTCGGCCACTTTTGAATCCGTGATCAGCGGTTCACTTATACGGCCTCAATCGCGTAGCCGCGGGAGGCCGTCTTTACAGGACGCACCGGCCTACTATGCAGAAGGTGGGGAGGAACCTCCGAAAGTGCTTGCCAAGCTAAAGGTTCCGCACTATGCGTACGAGCTGGCTCAAATGCTGGGTGATCCGGTTCCTCCCTACTATGGATTGTTTGACGACGATGTGGCCGACAGTTCCAACGATCGGACGCGCCCAAGTGCCGAGGACAGGGCCCTATTTCGAAGATTGAGCCACAGTGTGCTCCCACGCGAGCAGGGCCCTGAAGAAAATAGAATAAGCATCCACTTCGGTCTGCGTTGGACGATGGATACCTGGTACCGAAGTTCGTACCCGGCAGAGTATGCAAACCAGGAGTACATGTCAATATGTAGCTTTTGTTTGGACTACAAGCACACCGATTTCACTGCTGAGCGCCATGATCTTAAGTGTCGCCGTCGCTGTCCTCCCGGCCGTGAAATATATCGCGATAATGCAATTAGCATGTGGGAAGTCGACGGCTCGCACGATATGCTCTATTGCCAGAACCTTTGTCTTCTAGCAAAGCTCTTCCTCTCGTCGAAGGCGCTTTTCCACGATGTCCAGCCATTCTACTTCTATGTGCTCACTGAAACGGATGTTACTGGCTCGCGTTTCCTTGGCTACTTCAGCAAACAAAAGTACCACTCTTCGATGAGTCCAAGCGAGCCGATTCAGTCCGTTTCTTGCATCATGGCGCTTCCTTCAACCCAGAACCGCGGCTATGGTCAGTTTCTCATTGATTTTAGCTATCTCTTGACGCGGCGGCAGCGGGCAACTGGCACGCCGGAGAAGCCACTTAGTGGCCTGGGCTACAAAGCTTTTGAAAGTAATTGGAAGCGGCAGATATGCTACGCTGTTCGGGACGCCATCGAGTCTCGGGGCATGATCAGTGTCTCGAGCATCAGCGCCTCGACGGGTATGACCTTAAACGATGTCGTGTTCACCCTTGAAATTCTGGGTTGGTTAAAACGGTCGTGGTCAAAAGCGCCGAACGCGCAGCTCAAGGTTGATGGGCAGCTACTAAGCTCAGTGATATCTCGCTGGGAACAACGCAATCCACTGGCAGTGAAACCCGAGCTTCTAGTGTGGATTCCGCCGGTGCAGCAGCTGTAGTAGGGCTGAAAGCCTGGATGATAAATGACGTCGTCGATAATTCCTGCCAAAAAAAAATCTGCCACAGCACAGCGCGTGTGCCTGGAGGTCTTATTTATTAAATTTATTGAGCTGATCAAGATAGCTAGTATTTGATACTTTACTGTAACCATTTCATTGCTGTGTACCGGGGCCTATGTGGCAGCAGCACCACTATGGGGGGCCTTCAAGGCGCCCAGATTAGACTCATCATCTGCGACACTATCGCCGCTTCCAACAGAGCCTCGAAGATCAGCCTCATTCTCGACATCCGAGAACTCACCATCATCCACGCCCTTAGACTGGGATTCCATAGCTGCTGCCTGGAGTGCAGAGCTGCCCTGCGGAAATTGTTCGCGCTGTGACGCACCATCCTTTTCGTAGAACAGCATGAAGACGCCTTGAGCTCCGGTTACTTGAGCCTCAGTCGTTAGATCAACTTGGTCGTCGCTGATGCGCCACCAGAAGCCATGGTATTTACGGAAGCTCACATAGTGACCGAAGTTCGCCGAGCCGTAATGCACGACAGCGGCCTTCAAATGATACAGCTCCTTCTCGCCATTCTTTAGTGGGTTCATCGTATGATGGGGATCAAAATTCGAGGCGTCCTCGGGATCAGTGGTATACTTGGCGAGGTCCAGAGCCATGGGGAAATCCACCGTGGCAAAGTTCTTGCGAATTATGCCCGTGCGCAGGTCGAAGACGCTGCGATTAATATGGATCATAAGCACGTCCGGGTTGGGCCGGGCAAACATCGTCTGTTTTGTTTTGTCTGACTGGACCTTGTGCGAAGTATACTTGAGTTGGCTGTATTTCTTCTCGTCAATGATTTTTTCCCTGAGCACAGCATCCACCTCATTTATGCGAGTTGAAAATGCCTGGACCAGCGTAGCATTGTTCGCGGCCTCAGCCTCAGCGCGCTTGATCTCGACCTTGGACTTGAAGTCGAGCAGGCTGCAGCGGTAGCATTCAACCCCCGAGATAGTCTCCATGGCGCAATAGTTTTCCAACAGACTGTCAAGAGAGACCTGTGTATTGGCGGTGCCGAGGCTAAGATCCACCGAGCTGAGTACACCAGTGCGGATACCCTCCATATCGCCGCAGCGCAGACAGCCAACACGCACGGCAAAGCTGCCATCGAAGGGAGTGATGCGTTTGGCAACGGTTTTCTCCTCATTTTGGGGCTCCGGCTCGCCCACACTCGCTTCATCCTTCTTCATTGCTGCCGCGGCCGCCTTGGCAACCTCTTTTTGGTCTTTCTCCAAAGTAGTGAGCAGTTCCTGGAAGAACTCTTGCGCATCTTCCTGATTATAGCGGCTCCACCGTTGGTCACCTCCTATCTTTTGCATGAGCTTCAGAGTACTGTAGCCGTGCTGCTTTGTGTGTATTTGATTCAAGTCGGTGATGAGGTCGCTGAGACCGCCACTGAAATTAAGGTCCAGCTTGTTCTCGCTCGTGTAGTCGAGAATTGGATCGCAGGACGCCAGCGCCTGGACCACGGAATTCACAAAACAGGTATTTCCCTCGTTGTAGAGGCCGCCCACCCGGGCGTCGCGGAAGCGTTTGATATTACGAGCCTTTTCCGCCTCGGTCAGCTCGTCGTCATTGAACGTGCTGAGCCCTAAGTTCGTGCTCGCCACATTATAGAGGTACCGCATACTCGCACTCGCCATGTCTACACCACCTCTGATCGTATCTCTGAACATGTATATCGTGAACAGACCTGTAAGTAATGAAACCCAAACAACAACAACACCACCACTGTAAATGCTATGGCTTTCCATGCCGCTCGTGGAACAGCTTCTTGTGGGTCTAAGAGCCTAGGCAGATCAAAGGCTTGAGTCGAAAGAAACAGTAAGTCCGATTGCGGGAGCGCTTTGCTGCGTGGCTCACAATTGCTTGTGTGACAGTTGATGATAAACTGACGGACTATTGGACTAACGGTTAGATTCTCGTTGCACACTGCTTATGTCATTTTTTTGCACACGCTACAGGGAGTGACGGCCCTGCAAACTTCGGCTTGACACTTGAACACTAAACTAACGTTAACAACCCGCTATCGTTGCGCAATGGCAAAAAGTAGGTAGTCAATTGAATACGTATTCTCAGCGTTATTCCGAAGTGCACGACAGATACTAACCGCAAACCCCGTAGAACAAAGTAAGCACAGTCGCGCAGCGCGCCGTAATGCAGAGGAGCTGAGTCCTGAAATTGAGGTCGAAGACGCCGCTAGCGACAGCAACGAGCGAAGCAGTGGCAAGACGCAGGTACTTGAGCAGATTGCACTGCAGGAGCTGCGGCAGAAGAGCGGCGGTCGTCACAATAAGCCTGCCCCGGAGATTCCCGAGGGCATGGACGAGCTGACGGCGATTGGGCTTGGCGTACATCCCGACCAAGCAAGAAGCCCCGTAGGCGAGAAAACGGCTGGACGCGTTGGCAAGGCCAGCGCAAAGAAGAACAAGCGCAGCAAAGCGAAGCAGCAGCGTGCGGAAATGGTCAAGGATATGCTAAATGAGAAAATCGATCAGGCCCGCACGCGACACAAGACCGTGCGTACCTACCGCACCAAGGAAGAGGAGGAGGAAGAGATTGCAAGGAACGCAGCCTCAAACTAGGTACTTTTATTTAACAAAGCTGCTTTCGACACGCCAGACCTGAAACAGCGGGCCCTTTTGTGGCATAGCGTCGCACTCAGCAATCACACCAGAGCCGACGAGGCGAATAAAAATGCTAGCGTCTTGGTGAGCCTCTTGGCGCGCATATGTTGGTTTTCTTTAGATGTTGTAGCTTGGCACTACAAGCCTAGCAGCTGCAGACCATGTCAGTACACTTCAGGCACTAACCCTGGGCCCAACCCCACCGCTGCGTGGAAATGATTCACACAACAAAAAAGAAGTAACGCGTTTTGAAAGCTAGAGCCCGCACCCGCATGGTAAGGACAAGTCAGCCGGAGGTGAATGCGGCAATTGCGCGTGATCTGGCCGAGGCCGATGCCGCAAGCACGCAGGATGAAAACAAGTACTTCGAGACAACAACCGTGCCGGGCTATCTCGGCGAGCTAACGTCCACCGTCCAGCAATTTGTAGATAGTCACGCTAAGGATGGGCGCCGAATAGCGGTGGTCACGTCGGGCGGGACCACAGTGCCGCTTGAGAACAACACTGTGCGCTTTGTTGACAACTTCAGCGCTGGCACGCGCGGCTCGGCTTGTGCGGAATACTTTCTGGCACAGGGCTACGCCGTTATATTTCTTCACCGTGAATTCTCGCTTTTGCCGTACTCGCGGCACTATTCGACCCAGAGCATTATGGAACTATTATGTTTGGACAAGGACGGGGCAGTGAGGGCGAAGCCTGAGTACGAAGCCTCGATGCAGCGCGACATCAGTGTCTACAACCGCGTCACAGCCCAGAACCTGTTACTGCACGTTCCTTTCACTACCGTGAACCAGTACTTGTACACTCTACGTATGGTGGCCACAGTGTTAAAGAACCAGGGCTCGCGCGTCATATTCCTGCTCGCAGCCGCCGTCTCAGACTTCTTCCTGCCCACAACGAAGCTGAGCGAACACAAAATCCAAAGCGCCGGTGCCGCGAAACTTGTCATCGATTTAGATCCGGTGCCGAAATTCTTGCGTCGTCTTGTAGAAACTTGGACACCAGGCGCCATGATTGTCAGCTTCAAGTTGGAGACGGACGACAAGCTACTGCTGAAGAAGTGCCACCAGGCTCTGGGAAAGTACAAGCATCAGCTCGTCATAGGCAACTTGCTGCAGTCGCGAAAGGAAGAAGTCTGGCTGGTCACAGACTCGCAAGAAAAGCATGTCACGTTGAGCAGTGGCTATAAAGAAATTGAGTGTATCTTCATGCCACAGGTGATAGAAATGCACGACAATTATATAAACTCTAGATAGGCCTGTCGTGTCTACCCATATTCATTTACATGAACTCAAGGCCCACACCGAACTGCAGGCCCTTGTGCACAAGCTCGTCCCGGTGCGCCACCAAGGGCATGGCGATGTTGAGTTCGAATCGCGCGCTGGGGTGTGTATATACAATGCCGAATCCGGATGTGACGGATGGAAGGGGTATGTTCTTGGCGTCGAGAGAGCCGAGCAGCCCCGTGTTGAGGAAACTGTGAAACCTTAGGTTCGGGCTCGAGACTCGGGGCAGCGGCGTGAATGCGCTGAAGCCTGCAGCCGCAAGGTAGTCGCCGCCCAACGCATCTCCACAGTCGTGAGGACCCGCATGATTTAGGCGGAACCCCCGCATATCGAGGGGCCCGCCCAGATTGAACCGATCCAACGAGTGCGTCTGCGCACCACGTACAGCATGCTTCCCTGCCAGAGGGTAGAGCAAGCCGCACTTGGCATTTAGTGATCCTACTACAGTTCTCCAAATGGGAAACCCACTGTGGAAACTGGCCGACGACTTCACATAGGGAAAATCGCTTTGCGGCAACGCCAGTTCATGTCGCACGTCCACCATGTATCCCAGTCCATTGCCCGGCATAAGTATGTGGGGCACGCGCGTGTCCTTTTTCCAGTTGAAAAAGACGCTCAGCTTGAAGTTGTTGCCAGCGTCGGCGCGAATCGCAGGTGTCATGAACTGCCGTTGCGCCTTCAAGGTGCGCATGACAGCATCAACGCCAAATGACACGCCGTTGACGCTGCTCATACGAAGCGTCATCCCGTTGATGTGAGCTCTACTGGACGCCCACTCCAAAACCTTCTGGGACGAGTACGCAAGAGATTCGGTCTTCCAGCCCACCATAGACGCCAGCGGAATTGGGGCCGCAACACTAAGAAAATGAGAGGACTTTGTGCGAGTGCCCGTGCTAGTGTCAACTGTTACAATCTCACCCCACCCAGTGGCATTGCACATAGAGCCCCGTATATAGCCAGAGCCCTCGGACTGACCCAAGTTTGTACCTACGCGCGCGACAAATTTATTCGCAGCAGGAAGAGCTATCGAAACAACCCTGTTCGGGTTTATGGACACAGCTACATCCTTAAAGATGCCAAGAGACATTAGCGATATTTGCACCTTGTTAATAGCGTCTGTGAGCTCCGTGACGGAGGCGGCATCGAACAACGGCTGAATGTAGGCCTCCAGCAGGGGCGAGGCGGCCCTGCCTTGGACATCAACCCCCTGTATACGTATGCTGCCATCGGGGCCACTGAGCGGGACCAGCCCATCTCGCACACTGGCAAGCGCCTCTTCTCGTGACATGCGCTACTGCTAGGCGCCGAAAACGTGCTGCGGCTCACGAAATGTAGCGTCACGCACGTATCAAGTAGCGCTGACTCAACGTGTGCTCAGAGAAGTTGATAAGATAGTTGCGCAACGCGTTTGCATGGGTGTGTCAGCCGAGGCGCCCTAACCGCTGTGGGTTTTGCCTCTGTTGCCCCAGCTGTAAAGAATGAACTACTATGCTTTAGGTGCCGCTAAAACCCTGGATTGAGATCACTACCTCGCCAGTGTGAGTCGTGCCGTACGAGATCGCCATCGTGCAGGGCTTTGAAACGATAAGACGACCCGCAGATTCGTATACGTCGTTCAGTTTCAGACAAAATTGTTTGTCTCTCTCGCCTTGCCCCGCCCAGAATAATTCCCAAGAAACATAGATATGCAGGCAATATGCATGCTGTCATTTTGATCGACAGAATCGCTAGATAACCCTTTCCCTCTGAATACCAATTAGGCGGATTGCCTCAACAAAAAGTGGTGATAGGCGCCTACGCTGAATACGGAAAAGCGCCTTCTAGAGAAAGAAAGTTTTGCTACCGATTATTGTAATGTTGCCCTAGACTTTTCCCCGGATTTTGCTACTCGAACCGCCGTTACAGTACCTGTGCGCCCCTTTTTTTGCCGGTGTGTTTATGCACGTCCATGTCCATTTTAAAACAACCCTGGGCTAACGTGATCGATCTCGCACATCGGCTAGCGGCTCTTAAGAGCGGGGCACCTGCGCACCACCAGCGGTAGTCGAGGCTATTCAAGAATTATCTACATTTTTGACTCTGTAGTTCTCAAGAAAGTGCGGGCTACATGCTATCCTATTTTGGCAACTGTAACACTCCTTGGGAGTGTCTCATTCTATTTGAGGCCGCGAAGGAAGGCTTGATCCCTACTGTTATCAACAGGTTGACTGAGGACGAGCGGAAGAACATCGCTAGTGGTGCCATTTTTATCTGGGATGAAAGGCGATGCTCCATCCGTCGCTGGACAGATGGCATCACTTGGAGCAATTCGCGCGTTATAGGTGATTTCCTTGAGTACCGGGAGCTGCTGCCCGATGCCAAGGGCGATGAGAGGCCGAGTCGCCTGACAGTTAAGGCGTACGGCCTGTGTAAGCGCACCATTTGTTTGGCTGGTAGCGAGGATCCCGAGGAACCAAAGCTGCGCCTCGTAGCATATTGCTCCAAGCGTGATGCGCTCGCAGGAACACTGCCATTGCCGAGTGCAGACCCTAATTTCACCCCCATTGTGAGACGTCTAGAAGCCATTCACGGCGTACAGGCTTCCTTGCGTACCAACGGCTTTCAAAGCTTATCCGGAATGTTCAGGCGTAACCCCAGTCCTACGCGCGATAGGCGAAAGAGCAGACGTGCGCAAATCTCATGTGCAAATTACAGCACTAACTCGTCTGTTAATCCGACTGAACCGTTCTGTGCATCTGATCAGGAAGCACAGACATGGGCCCCAGGCCAGCCAGTCCGCCCTAAATTCCTAACACAACAATCTTATGGCTCTCAAAGGAGGCACAGCTCAAACGCGAGCCTTGACTTACTGGGCCGAGTCGTCGATGATTTCACGCAACCTCAGAGCCCTACGTCAAGCTCAGTCTTGCCTGCTGCACCGACACCTATCACTACAACCGCCTATGGGAACGATCAGCCGGCTACAACCAATCTGTTGAAGTCCCGCCTAGGCAGTATCTCTGGAGATAGAAGGCACCCCATGCTGATTTTGCCTCAGCCGCTAAGCAGAAGCCGATTGGACCGAAGAAATAGTGAGGATCTTCGCCTACTCGACAAGCTTGATAGTTGTGTGAATGCGTTCTTTTAACTTTTGTGGCGGTTGGTCGGGTTCTTCTCGCGCGCCCTTAGCGGAGTTCAGCTGAGCGATATTCCCTCCACAGTCCTTGATAGCGTTCTAATTCATCTGGTGGGATTTGTCGCCTCCAAGTCACTCGTTTTTTTTATTTTATTTATTGAACGGCGTTTTGCCGCAATGAGGATGGAACAGACATCCGTGAGAGCCACCACAGCCCCACTCTGAGCCCACTCTAAGGTACTGAGCCAACATCACCGCCCTAGTGAACCCACCTAGTGAACCCACCACATGTGATAAATAATAATATTCGCAGGAATTCCCCGATAAGTCTAGTACAATCGCAATGAATCAGGAGGATAAACAGGTCATTGCTCGGACGCGCGTTGTGTAAGCCGCGTGAACGCTAGATCGGCAGTGCAAATATTTTGCTAACAGCTGATGCCAGTAAGAGTATTGCGTGGGGCGTCAACCCACCAACACCAGCCATTGCATGCTTGGCGGTTAGGCCGGAATCACTCTTATGCATGTGCTGCAATTAACAAGGGCAGGCTCCCAACGCCTGAGAAAGAAAGCGCCACCGGACCGAACGGAACCGACACATTTCGAGTCTTTCGATGCATAAACACTAGTGCGCATTATTGCTATCGACTTCTGAGCCTGTTATCTCGAACTAAGTTCAATTTCGTGCTTGGAGGTGGCCGCCCCACAGGAACCCCGGGATTTCGCGCTTCATTTGACCTAGCGTTCCCAGAACGCTATGCAAGAGCCCGCGCCGATGATGATTCAGAGATTACCTTTGTACAGTAAGTAAAACCCTACTATGTGATCCACTCCTGTCCTTCAAAGCGACACATAGGGCCTAACCCAGTGTGCTCCCCTAGCCCAGCTGAGTGAGTGTGGTGGCCTGCTCTTGAGCGTTTTCAGCTCGAATTTAGTAGTTGTGAATCTTCGAGTGTCAGCCTGGGGTCAACTAAGAGGTTCATTGTGGACTTCTGCGCTCCTTAACGTCATTCGCATCACCGCCCAGTGGATTAAGGCCTTTGGGTTTTCCTCGGTTTGAGTCCGCTGATTGTTTGTGTGTCCTTTAAGTTGCCCTTTACCTCACGATTCCCAGAAGATAGCCTTTCTTGGCTCGTGAACAATAAAGCGCAGCTCAGACAAAGTCCGACCCCTCTGTTGAGACTATGTCTTCCCCCTACCAGTCCCGCTTTGGTCCAATTGCGCGAGACCCGGTCCACCTTGTCGTGCAGGAAAGTATAGACGACATGTCTAGCGACTTGAATCCGCACACAGCGTTGCGGCCGGATCCTCAACGAGGCCCATCCGAACCAGTCACTCCGCCTGCGTCCGGTAGCTCAGCGGCTCTTTATTCCAAGAAGCCGGTGTTTTCCGCATCGTTCCAAAATCCTTCTGGCCCGACACCTGGGGCACAGTCATTTCCGACTACAGGCCTCTCTGCTTTTACCTATGGCTCCGGGGCTCTTGCCTCACCCTTGGAAACACCAACTGCGACTCCTTACACTCCGAAACAGCAAGGTTATATGCCTTCGCCTTACACGCCCCACAGTGCCGGCAACAACAATGCCGCCGCCGCAGCTGCCGCATCGGGAACCCCACTCAACTCAATGTACATTGGTGCCTCGCGCTACGGCTTTGTGCCGCCACAGCAAGGCAATCAGGCAGCGTCCACCACGGTCAGTCCACCAACCGGAACTGGACACACGCGCAGCTACTCGTACTCGCCGGCTGATGTGCAGCCCGCATTGAAGCGCCTGAGCCTCTCAGCCGGCTCATCCACGTCCGCTTCAAATGCCTTGCGCCCTCGCGCGTATTCGTCGTCCGGCGTGTCGGGTAAGCCTTACAATGGCGCAGCACAAAGCGCTATTCCATCGATGGAGGTGGCTTCGTCCTACCCATTCCCGGCGCCGCTTTCGAGTCCCATCAGTCCTGGAAACGGCGGCCAGACCAATGCCCACCTCAGTCAACGACCGTACCCACAAGTTTTCATGCGCACACTCAGTGAAGACCAGTTGACCACGCAGCACACGGCCCCCTTGCGCCGCTCGCTAAGCTCTGTCTCCGCGAATAGTGGATTTTATGAGAGTGCAGAGGAGGGTTCTGGCGAAAGCAGTGCAAACGGCGTGGGCCCATCGAACCCGCGAAAGGGATCCCCACCGCACTACGGTCGCTACTATAGGCCTCGTCGCTCTAGTTCGAGTGCCTCATCGACGGAACTCGCTTCTGGAGTTTCCTCCAACGCTACTACAGGAATTGGTGCAGGCGCCAATGCTCCTGGAAGCCCGCCTGGTGGACCGGGTTCGACGAACATAGACATCGCCTCGGCGTCGGACGCCCAGATCTACGCTTTATGCAAAGATCAACGCGGTTGCCGCTACCTTCAGCGTAAACTGTCTGAGCATGACCCGTTCATTCATTGTACGCCGAGTTTTTGATTCTACATACCCCCACATTGTGACCCTCATGATGGATCCGTTCGGTAACTACTTCTGCCAGAAACTCTTTGACCACTGTAATGCCGATGAAATTACTGTGCTTTTACGCGTGGCTGCGCCCTCTTTGCCAACCATCGCTGTCAACCAGCATGGCA
Source organism: Entelexis geochares (assembly GCA_030705075.1). NCBI lineage: Eukaryota > Fungi > Ascomycota > Dipodascomycetes > Dipodascales > Trichomonascaceae > Entelexis > Entelexis geochares. The sequence continues at coordinate 107,383 of JANIWL010000008.1, read as the reverse complement.
CCCGCGCACTGCAGAAGCTGATTGACGCTGTAAATGCACCCGAGCAGGTCGACATTATTGTAAAAGCACTCGACGGCAATGTAGTACGTCTCATTCGCGACCTGAATGGAAACCATGTCGTCCAGAAGCTGCTGCTCAATCTCGATGAATCCAGCACGCAGTTCATATACGATGCAATGTGTGATTCCGTGGTGGAGGTGGGCAGTCACCGTCATGGCTGTTGCGTACTGCAGCGTTGCCTCGATCATGCGCATGACTATAACCGGCACCGTCTCGTCGCCCACATTGTGGCTCAAGCGTTAGCGCTAGTATGTGACCCCTTTGGTAACTACGTCTGCCAGTATGTGATAGACTTGGGGGTTGCAGAATATACAAACTCCCTAGTGGAGCAGCTCCTGGGGAAGATTGCTCTGCTGTCGGTGCAAAAGTTCTCGTCGAACGTCGTGGAGAAGTGCTTGCGGGCGGCCTCACCGCCCTTGCAGCGCGCACTTGTTATGGAAATTATGATCCCCCGTACGCTGCATGAGCTTTTGCTGGACAACTATGGCAATTATGTGATTCAAACTGCTTTGGAGTCAACTGGAGCAACCGATCCAGCAATGAAACAGCAGCTGGCTGCCAGTGTTCAGACTGCGCTGATCACTACGCGCTCCCCTTATGGGCGACGCATCATGTCAAAACTAAAGGCTTGAATTAGATGCGTTGATCAGCCAGATATGAGGACATTGTTTCTTCGATTATTGCGATACCAAACGTGGTTTTCCCTTGCCATACCATGTATTTCTTTTTGTTTTCGTATTAGTATCCAACCAATCACACTCGTTATGTACATATATCTACAAATATAAATTCACTACTTACTTGAACACACACGCGTGCAATTCCACACATATTGGCCGTTACTGCTCATTTTCTTTTATTCAATGCGGGCCTTTTTGGCTTTTGACTGGGGTCCCCAGTCTGCGCGAGGGTTTTCTTGAAACTTCACTATTTTCGAGTTCCGCAGCGATTCCATAGCGCCCACTTTCTCATTGTATTCGAAAGACACATCTTGCGAAGGTGGTTTCGCCATAATGCGCCCACCGGGCGAGTTTTTCATTTCGTGCTCGGACGTTCGGTTCTTGATGACCCAGTGGCGCAAGAGGTCCCACATGTAGCTATAAGGCGCATTTGTCTTGACGCAACCTGGTTTAGCGTGAGTCAAACTTGCATCATATCCGCCATTGAACAATGCACTAGCAAAGATGTGAAGTGGAGGCGTTACTGGGCTGCGGACTATAGAACCCAGGTTAGCCGGGTTCACATAGAACGGAGCGTCTGACAGCTCTTGTCCAGCAACTGTGAGCATGCCCTTAGCCCGTGGTTTCGTGGCGTAGACTTGAGAGTCGGACTCCTCGCATACGGTCTGCATGTCCTTAATGAATTCGGGCGAATGCAGCGGCCCAGCCCACATGGGCCCCGCGATGTGGAACGGGCCGCCACAGAAGTTACAGTGAGTACCAACTACAGGGCCCTTTGCGTATCCATACTTGGGTTCAACAATTCCGAGAGGTTGTGGAAACGTGCTAGTGCAGCCTGGGCAGTTGTATACCACCATAGTCTTGCCTAGATTCTGCTTCACAGTGAGCTTCGAATTGGTGACGCGAATGAAACAGCGAATATAGTAGTCAATTGACAGGCTAAGCAGAGGCTCGATGGCGCGCCCGTAACGTGCAGCCGTAGATGCAACTGTGTTGAGAAGCAGTCGCAGGGCAGACTCGTGAGTCGCGTCGTTACGAACGGTTGTACCGCCGTACTGCGAGAAGCACTTCTCAGGATGAGCATTCCCAGCCAGCACAGCTAGATCAGTGCAAGTCACAAGCAGTAATCCACCGTCGTGCACCGCCTGGACTGCAGCGTCCAGAAATGGCACAGCGCTGCCGTAAGGGTCCAGGTCAACGACATGGCCCTTTTCTGAGCGAAGGCAAGCATTCGCATCACCCTGACGTGGCTCAATAACGTGCGAGACATTATTGTGCTCGGCGTTAAGCTTAATTTGATCAACGGCAGCTGAGCTCAAATCGTTGGCCACGACAGTTTTGACGTCTGGAATCTCCAGCGCGTACCGGCAGGACCTGAGTCCCGTTGCAGCAAGCCCCTCAACGATTTTTATATAAGGCTCCTCCTTTCGCCGCTTATAAGACGTCGACCATGCGCGAATAGCCATCGCGCTTATGTCGCGGTTGAACTGCTGAATCGGATTGTAGAACACATCTTCTGGCTTGGCACCGACCAAAGTTGCCTTACCTTCACTTACGGTCTGCATATGACGGGCAACAGCTGTAAGATACTTTCTAAAAGGATGTAATTTGCTTGTCGAAATTTTTCTTCTCACCGCTCTTGTGCCTTGAGCTCCGCAGCCTTAGATTCTGAACGAGTGATGAAATCACAGTCACTGACCGTATCAAGTCTTTTCTTTTCAACTCCGCTGCTATTTTTCTTTGTCGGCAACCGGCTCTAGAGCTTCCACTTCAGAGCCTTCACAAATTCTCTTTTTAGAGCCCTGCACATACCAGCATTACCAGCGTCAGATATCAAAAGCCTTGGCTCAACGGCTTCACGGTGTTTGGAGCCCCTTGTAGTGGTATCTATGTATGCGTCACCCCTGCCCTATGTACGATAGCGTGAATTTTGTCCTTAGAATAGTCCTGCTCTCTGATTGATAGTCGTAGTCCTAATTAAAATAACTAAGCGAATAGATTGATGTATTTACTCAACGACATCGTAGCTCGGAACAGAGATATTACGCTGAGATAATTGTGGTCCTGCTCGCAACTCTACCCTTTCCTGCGGTTTTTTGTGTGATTCATAGCCATTGACTAGGTTGCGAAGATATGCTTTGCATTCAGTCAGTGTGTGAATGCTTTCAAGTTGAGAAGTGCCCGCTATGCCTTCAATTACCATAACCCTCGCGCGCCATCATCAAGGGCAAATGTCACAGAAAGCAGCCAGAGAGTAATGTTGCTTGTGGGGAATGAACGATGTACTCTTGATTTCTGCGCAGGGCGCCATTATACTCCGCACCTTTTTGGCTAATTTGGAAAAGCGACGCGTTGAAACCTGACTTTAAAATTAACAAAGGGCGACGGGGAACAAACGTCACACTAAGTCACGGTTGAACATCCCTACTACCTGAGAGATCCGGCGTAATATTGGTCAAGTGAGCGGCGCAATCACTGAGCAGATGGCCGAGCCAAGCGATCAACGGAGAAGGGCTCTCGAGGAAGCGGCTGCCACAGAATTGGCGCGTCAAATAAGTCCACTTTTTCATGAGCTTGACGATGACTATGACAGTGACGACGATACGTCCTTCGAGATGGATCCGTTTGTGAGCGACGCACAGAAGCATTGGGACGAGAGTGTGAAGCAGCTTGACCAGGCATTGTTTTTTGTTCTGTGCCCAGTGATCGGCAGGATTCTTGGCCGCAGGTTTGCCAAGAGCCTCTGGGTGCGGTTCGTGGACTGGCGCTGGCAACTCTGCCAACGGCGCGGCATTTTCACAGGCGACAAAACAGCGACCTGAACAGGGCGCATATATATCTAACTTAACTTAGCATAAAATTGTCATTCTATGAATTCAATTTAAATAAAAAAAAACCGTATTCGCGTTAAATCGTAAACATCAGGTCAAAAATAACATCAGGATCATGATTATCATGGAAAAATCGTTAGTGTCTCCGGTCCACCCCGTTCTGGGCTCCATGTTGAAACACTGTCTCATAAAACTTGTTGCGGCCGCCTATATCGCTACCACCGCTCACCGGCATGGCTCCTGCATTGCCGGGACCCGCAGCCCAGGACTGCGGCATCATGCCCACACCGCCGCCGGCAAGGCCTGACAAGTTCCCAACACTGTTCCACCGGTTCAGCGCAGACAGAGCTGTAATATTCTGAGTGGCGCCCATGGCGGCCGGGTTCACACGAGAAAGTGACGGCGTAGCAGGCGTGGCAATCGCGGCGCCAAGCAATCCAGCGAGATACGACGGCGTGTCAATGCCATTCTCGGACTTGAATTGGGCATCGGCACCCGCCGGCTTGCTAATAATTATGTCCTGCTCTTCAGTGAGAGCAGAGTGCAAGTCTAGGAGCCTGCATAGAGTGCCGAGGACGTAAGTCTGACTCGCCGCCAGACCCGACACCGCGCTTTGGGGGATAATGAGCTCGGCTCTTGTTGCGTCGTGCTTGAACAACAAGAGCGAAGAGTACATTTGCAAGGTCTCGGGATCATTCATGTCAGCCTTTGGAGCCTGCGCCACAGCTGCAGACTGGGATGCTACCGTGCTTGCAGGACCATGAGGGTGAGAAGCGTGCGCGGGAGCATGAGCATGCGCATGTCCGTGCGGAGGGCTTCCTGGCACGCTAGTTGAGGCGGCGGCGGCTGGCGTGGTTGTCGCATTTGACTGAGCGTTCGTGCCGTTGCCTTGCTGGTGCTGCTCTTCAAGCTGACCACGACGCTCGCGTTTTTCACGCTCGATGCGTTCACGTTCTTGGAAAGGGAGCATCTTCTTGTACTCAACGCGCAACCTACGGCCGCCAAGTTCGCGGCCATTCAAAGTCGAGATTACTGCAGCTGTCTCGTCGGCAGTCGTGAAATTAGCAAACGCAAGACCCCGAAACACGCCATTATCAAAGTGGTAGTTGAATGCATAGGGAAGAGGTAGCCCCAACTGCGTCATGAAGTCGATCAGCTGCTCCTTCTTGATCGCAAACGGAATGTTCTTGACGACGATCGCAGTGTTGATAATCTCGTCCGGCGCCCCGCCGCTAGAGTGACCAGTGGGACCGCCGCCATTAGCAGCAGCAGGCGCAAGAGCACTAGCAACAACTGTGGGACTGGGCGCAAGCGGAGACTTGGCTTCCGTCTGTGAGTTGTGGCGTGAGCTGAGTCGCGAGCCGGCGGAACTAAGCGATTGTGTCGACGGGTAAGCACTGATAGCCGTAGGACCTGGCGAGGTCCTGTCCGGAACGGGCTCCGAGCCTACGGTAAGATCCGCAAGCAACTTGGGGCCAGACTGGAAAGCTCCGGACGAGCTCGCTGGTGCTGTAGGGGGAGGCGCACCGTATGCGCTGGAGTTAGACGGGCCAGGCATGGCCAGGGGCGACGCCCAAGCAGACCCAATAAAGGAGGAAGAGGACGACTGCGGAGTTGCCGGCGGCGCTGAGGACCAAATTCCTGAGCCTACGACTGAGTTGGAGCGTGATGGAGGGTCCGCGGGGGAGTACTGAGCGAAAACTCTGCTATTCTCCTGTTGAGGCATGTATGCGAGCTTAGCAGAAGCCATTAAGACAACAAGCTAAAGTGTGTCAAGTTTGTGTATATTGCAGGAAAATAGGCTTGCACTACTCTCGGGTGCTCGCAGCTTTCAGTTGTTGGACAAGGTTCAGAAGTTCTGAATCACGCCCTTTATGGTAAGGAGGAGTGGTCGCTGAGTGAAGGCGACTTAGCGAATCAGAAATAATGTAATTACGTTTGTGCCCTTTGATCAGATATGCACGGCCAAGCCTTTCTGCCGCTAGGGTATGGATGGGTAAGTTCCGCGGTATTCTCAAGACGCGCATTTATGTACCTTATGTACTTACTTAGCAGCTAATAATCTTTTGTCCCCTCACGATGCATGGGAAAAGTACGCTCTCCTTAAAGAAGGTCTTCTAGATGTAGTAGCTTTGCGCTCACTACGCTATACGAGATGCCTAAACCAATCAAAAGCGTACCTCTTTTTTTTTTGGACCATGAGCAGTTATCAGGATTGCTGCTAATGGCGGCGAACGAAAGAAGTCCTGGGTAGGGGCAATGTTCTGCGTGGCCCTTTCCCAGCACATGCGTCTGGTAATCATCGCTCTAAGGCACGGCGCGGAAGTTCTCGAAGCGAGCGAGGATCCCTAGGTAATAGGTTAGCACAGGTCGCGACTAATCGCGCCATAGCAACGAGAACTGTTCTATTCAGTTCGGCTTCCCGTCGCTTGTTAGTGTTGCAGTCCAAATGGAAGTCATGATGTGACTTTCTCTCCGCGTGCTCTACGATCAAAACCCCCCGTAAAATAATCTTATCCTTGAACGGGAAATGTTCTCTGTTCCGGTGCTAAATCTTACCAAAACGGTGCCTTTTCAAGCCATGCATGGATGTGAAGGCATTTGACAATATAAATAGTTGATGAGCAGCGTGGGACAAACCTCTTCCGAATACCTGCTGCTGTTGAAATAATATCACAATGCCTATCGAACTTATTCTAAGCCCGTTGATGCGACCCATTGTAAAAGCACACGCGTATGTTATGGGATTTCATCGCGGTAGCAGCCACTATTCGCCCACAATCGTTGAGAAATTAGGCAACCCGACAACGTATCTGGTCCGCAAAGAATTTGGCACAGGCGCTAAAACACTCTCTGTCTTTCGCGGTGAAGGAGACCACGCATATGCAGATAGTGTGTATCATATGACTCGTTCGCGTGCTGTGAAAGGTGCGTACAAGATGTATGAGCGCGGTGACGATGAGCACCCAATTGCAGCGATTCGGGCTGGACTCCGTAGTAATGTGCTACTGATTAAGACCGCTAATGGATCCGAGCTCGAGCTAGGATGGCACGTAGTTGATCATCTTGTGGACGCCCTCGATGATTATCGCGTCTTTCAATTGGCTGACGGAGAGACCTATCAGTGGACGTTCAAGGGGCATTTTCTAGAGCGGGTTCGAAATCTGGGTCAAAAAGAAGCCGAGGTGCGCGAGCGTGTGGCTCATGCAAAAGTCCACCCAAATCGGAAAGGCTTTGACCTCGTTGTGAACGAGGACATCGTGAACACTGAAATGGCGATTGCCACTGCCTTGATATGCTATATTGAAGCATGGAATACCTGGAGGGCATATGGTGGAATTTATCTGGCTGAGCAACACTTGCCCTCGCTGCCATGGAAGCGAGACTGAGAGTGGAGCCAAGTAATTGATTCTAAATTTTCATTCCCTTCAGCGCGCACTTTTTTAGTACAGTATCGTGTCATGAGTCAAACCACCCGCATTTTTTGGAACACTAGCACCGGTGCTGGCAACGACTTCGGCGCATCATCAAATCCACTGGATCCAAGAAAGTGTTAAAGGGCTTAACCAAACTATCATCAATGTCCCGGGAATGCAAGACGATCCTACGGCTACACATTTTCAAGGTGCCCTCTCACAAGACTACTACAGAAATCTGCGTAACTGGTGCGTGCGTCGATGCTATATCATCGCCAATCTTAACAACACCGTACTGCTAAATTGTGACGAGAGTCTAGCGTAAAAAGACAAGCAGATAAAAGTACTTCGTGTCTCTCCATTTTTTCCTAGCGCCACCTTCATCTCTCTCTCTCTCTCTCTCTCTCTCTCTCTCTCTCTCTCTCTCTCTCTCTCTCTCTCTCTCTCTCTCTCTCTCTCTCTCTCTCGCTCTCTCTCTCTCTCGCTCTCTCTCTCTCTTTGTGCTCTCTCTTTGTGCTCTCTCTTTGTGACTTGGAACCATGTTGTGCGTTGCGGTTATAGTTGTAATCAAACAGCCGATGTTAGGTTCCTCGCCCGCTTAACTCAGTGGTTAGAGTGCTACACTTGTAATGTAGTGGCCGCAGGTTCGACTCCTGCAGTGGGCAGAAACCCAACAATATTTTTGATATTTCTTTCTTTTTGTCGATTCTTTGTGTAGAAGAAGCACTAAGGTCAATTTTTGAGGCTAATAAGTCTTTCTTTTATAGTGCTTATGATGTTGGGCGTTGTTTGTGGTCATATGTGCAAAGCTCACCTTTTGGTCACCTTTTAATTTTAGCGACTAGGTCTTGTCGCTCTCGCAGCGACGACGGTCGCTTGACTCTGTTCCACAAGGTAACCTTTTTGTCAAATACAAAGTCATAAATGACTCGTGCCCAAGACTCGTGACAGGGAAGTGGCTCATAAAACTCCTTGGCGATCTGGTGTAGCTCGGGCAGGCGCGACCAGGCAATGTATGGGAAGTCGTGGTGCTCACTGTGATATCCCGCATTATACACGAATACATTCATCCAACCGTAGTAGCTGAATGTTTCGGGATACTGCACATCAGCTGCTCTGACTGTGGGCGGGTTCAGGAGGTAGTGCTCCGCAATAAAATGACCGGCAATTGGATGCAGCGAGCCACTGAGGAATGCAGACGCGATCAGGTAATAGTAGGACTGCCAACCCCAGCTAGTGATGAGTACATAGTTTGCGAGTATCTGCACAGCAATGTTCACGTAGTGGACCCAAGAAAACGGGATGCGGATGAGGAAGACCGGCCGCAAAGCGTAAAAGAAAAGTTGGAAGGTTGCGAAAAAGGCCTTGCCCGCAACGTTCGACAGCACCAAAGCCTCGAGCTTCGTTGGCAGGTCCGTGTCAAAGTCGGGTTCGCCCATGTGTTTGTGATGCAGAAGATGATAAGGGCCGAAGGAGGCAGAGTAGGGAATGCCCACAAGTAGATTTGCCAAGATGCTGAAGAGACGGTTGTAGAGAGGCTTCTTGAAACCAAGGTTGTGACAAAATTCGTGGATGGCCAGGAACAAGTTCGAAATGCATGTCGCGCCGATAAAATACGCGGTCAGCCAAAACACGGGGCTCTTGGCCGACACGTTGCGCATGAGATACGCACAGGTGAACTGCACTGTGCAGACAAATAGCACCACATACTTTGTCATTGGCTCGGGCCCGACGAGCTTTGTTACCTCGGGGTGTTTTGCAATTATTTCCATGCGGCGTGTGCGGTGCGGCTCCTCCAAGTAAGTTAAGAAGAAGCGCTTGTCAATGGCCTTGGAGGGCTTGTGCGCGGCAAGCGCGGCGTCAGTCATTAGCTCGTAAGGAGGGCAGGCGAAGCAGGCTTGCGCGTGTTTTGAGCCCTTGGTTTTTTTCACAGGTAAACGCGGGTTCGGTCGTATTTGGAAGTGTACATCGAGCCCGCCAAGCGTATCGCGGTTTCGATTTCGCGTTGGTGACCTAATTCATCCGCTTGTAGTCGGACGACGGGTTTGGTCATGTGGCATCGAGACGTCCCGCGAGCGGAGGAACTGGGTGGGCCAGAGGCACCACAACCCTCAAAAGGCGGAAATTTCAGATCGCCCCCGCAGCAGCAGGTACCGCGGTGAGAACCGAGAGCCGACGTTCAGTATTCATAAGCACACGTTCTGCCGCACGGAGAATGATCACAGCTCTGCGCAGGACAGCCAGGATGCCCCTTCGCGCGCGTATTGATCCGAGGATGTTGCCAAATTATTCGACGGCCGCGGCCGGAAACCCTGCTGAGGACGAGGTCTTGTTTGGCACGAAGGGTGCTGTGCGCACGGTCACGCTTAACCGTCCCAAGAAGCTGAACGCCATTAACGCCAATATATGCGAGCTGATACTGCCGCGGCTGCTGGAATACGCAAAGTCAGACCTGACGGGCTCAATCGTGGTCAAAGGCGCCGGCGGCAAGGCGTTTAGCGCCGGCGGCGACGTGGCCGAGCTGGCCATCCGCTCGCGCGACCAGGGCATCGAGAAGGCGGCCGACAAGAACGCCAGCTACTTTCGCACAGAGTTCGGCTTGAACCACCTCATTGCCACTTACCGAAAGCCATACATCTCCTTCTGGGACGGCATTGTCATGGGTGGCGGCGTGGGTCTGTCTGCGCACGGCAGCTTCCGCGTTGCATCAGAAAAGGCGATGATAGCCATGCCCGAGACCTCTATTGGCTACTACCCAGACGTGGGCGGGCTGTTCTTCCTGTCGCGACTGAACGGCGAGTTTGGTCTGTACATGGCACTGACGTCGTCTCGCGTAAAGGGCTTTGACGCCTACCGTTTGGGCCTGGCTACTCATTTCGTGGCCAGCGAGCGTCTGGGCCAGCTCGAGGACCGCTTGAGTGAACTGGAGGCTGGCGCCATTGAGTTGGACGAATACTACCGCCTTGTAGACTCGTCTATAGAAGACTTCGCGTCGGAGGCCCCGGCGGGCTACACGCCGGCGTACACCCCGACTGAGCTCGACATCATTGATGCGTCCTTCAAACATAACTCGGTGGAGGAGATTATTGACGCACTACGCAGCCATGAGGAAAAGAGTCCTAAGTTTGTGCAGAGCACGATCAAGGTGCTTGAGGAGCGCTGCCCCGTGAGCCTGAAGGTCACGCTGGCGCTCTACCGCAAGGTCGCCGAGGCAGACATCCGCTCGGCGCTCGAGCTCGAGATGGCCGTGTGCCACAACTTCTGCCTCAATCCGAACTTCAAGGAGGGAGTGCTGGCACTTCTTGTCGAGAAGCGGCCTGTCCAATGGGATCCTGCGCATCTGTCGGAGGTTCCGGCGCAGACCGTGAAGGACTTCTTCAAGCCGCCGCACTCGTTCCGCCCCGTTAAGTTCGAGAGCGAAGAGACCTTCAAGGACTATCCGCACCGCTTCGGCCTACCCACGGAGAAAGATGTGATGGACTTCGTCACAGGCGAGACGTCCGAGCAGGAGACGAAGGCGACACGCAAGGACGTGATTGAATTCTTCAGCAAGCGCTGCTCCACGGGCTACAAGCTTGGCCTTGACGATTACCTGAATGAGCTCCTCGACCGTCGTACGTCCCCAGACCCTGAGGACAGCACTCTATTAGACTGGAACTACTAGCTCTGCCCGCCGCTGTTAGAGCAGCGTCATCTATTGTAACTAAATAACTGGATTCCCGAAGGCCCATCGCCGAAAGGACCTCCTTCGAGCCACTGCTCACGGAAATAGGCTTGCCGCTGGATGGAACTAATGCAGCACATATAGCACACTCTTCAGATATATGACTATGTGGCAGTTCCTTAAAGCTCTAGCATACGTATTTTATGTCCTACCAAGTCCCGGGGGACATGTTCACTTCGCAATGCGGCATGCGTGCGAGCAGGCGAAAACGATAATTAGGGCGTTGCCGGCGTTCAGTCAATAAAGGATAGAAATACAGGTAAATGTGTCTCACCATGTCTCCTCCGAGCTGATCAATGCTTGCTGGGAATGGCGGCCTGATGTGTGCCAGCCTGATGTGGCGGTTCCCATGTGAGCCTCTGCGGTTCCTGATTAAGCTACGCAACTCTTCACCTACCAGCGGAGGTGGCCAAGTAAACGCAGCCACTTTTGCACATAAAACGGGTCATGGAGGTCTACAAAGACGAATGCGCGTTCACTTTCGATAACCAGCAGTCTCCCTATGGAATTGATGTGTGTCTCACCTGCTACATGGGCACGAGTCCGGCCCCCGAGCATAACTTCACTGCCAAGCACGCGCGCGTTCGGGGTCACACCGCATTTCTGAACCTGCGCAAAGTCGCGAAGGCTGCACAAACCGAGGAGTCTGCGGATGATCCGGAGCACCGGCCTAAGAAGCTTGCCATTGCTCGCGAAACGGACGACGACAAGTATGAGACGCTTGCCACATTCAAGACCCTGGCGCAGGACGACGAGGCTGACTTTGAGTCGGCAATAAGACATGTGCTGACCGCAGACTCGTATTCAAAGGTAAAGGAGACGGAGGCTTGGGAGCTCGAGCTGCAGCCGTGTGAGCACGTCGCTATCCACGAGTCTGTTTTCGCGCATGCGCCTACCCAGCGCCTGTCCAGCGACCAGTTATCGCGCTGTGCACAATGCGAACTAGACAAGAACCTATGGCTCTGTCTCGAGTGCGGCGCATTGGGCTGCGGGCGGCGGCAGTTTGACGGCAGTGGTGGTAATGGCCACGCGCTGCAGCATTTTGAGCAGACACAGCATGCGCTCGCCGTGAAACTAGGAAGCATCACTCCGGATGGCCACGTTGATGTGTTTTGCTACGCTCACAACGACGACGTGAGTGATCCCCAGATCCGCGAACACCTCGCCCACTGGGGCATTGACATTGCCAAGCAAAGCAAAACGGAGAAGTCAATGACCGAGCTGCAGCTCGAGCAGAACCTCAATTGGGACTTCGCCGGCGCCGAGGATGCTGAGCGCGTCTCTGGTAAGGGGCTCACGGGACTCACAAACTTAGGCAATACCTGCTATCTAAACTCGGTCGTGCAGAACCTCTTCGCCATCCCGGAATTTGCCGCTTTGTTCGAGCCGAACGACCCCAACAGCGACGAAGAAGGTGGCCCCACCGACCTCACGACGCAACTGCGCAAAATGAAAGACGGACTGGAAAGCGGTAGGTACGAGCACGTCTCACCGGTCATGTTGAAATATTTGATTGGCAAAAGCCATCCTGAGTTTGCTACCATGCGCCAGCAAGATGCTTTTGAATTTCTCACTCATTTGTTAACTGTCGTGTCCAAGAACGTGAAGGACGACCCCGCCACAAAGCTGTTCGGGTTCGAGACTGAGAGACGCATCGCTTGTACTAGGTGTGACGCCGTGCGCTACATCGTAGAAAAGCAAGAAAATATCTCCATTGCCGTGCCAATGGAGGAGACCGGGGAAAACGAATTCAAGCCGGTGCAGCTCACTGAACTTCTCGACCTTTACGCGGCCGAAGAAACCGTTGAGTCTACCTGTCCAAAATGCAAGGCGCCGCACGCAATCTCTAAGATGGGCCTCAAGTCTTTCCCGCAGGTCTTGGTTATCAATGCGCGCCGTTTCCGTATTGTTAACTGGGTGCCGCAGAAGGTTGATGTCCCTGTGATTGTTTCCGCTCACCTGAACTTAGATAGGTACTTGTCTGCTGGCCCACAGCCCGGCGAAAATGTCGTGGCTAATGACGAGTCCGGTGAAGCGGAGGCAGAGCAGACAGAGCAGGCAGAGCCTCAACCCGACCCTGAGCAATTGGCCATGCTAAGCTCCATGGGATTCCCTGAACAGCAGTGCGTGAACGCTTTGCGCCTAGTTTCCACAAGAGGGCAGCCCAATAACCTCGAGGCCGCAATGGAGGCGATACTTTCTGGCGACGTATCGGCAGATACGCCTGCTGCAAAACCGTCGAAGACTGCAGTCGATCCAGAAAGTCAAGCAATGCTGGAGTCCATGGGGTTCTCATCAGAACAGGCCACTGCAGCCTTGCTTGAGAGCAGCTCAAATGTGGAGGCTGCTGTTGAATGGCTGTTCGCTGGCAAATACGATGACTACGTGGCTAGAAGCAGCGTGGCTGATGCTTCGGCCTCGCCAACGAACACAACAAACGAGCTGCGCCTTGGAGATGCCACACTGCCTGCAAACTTCGAGCTAAGTGGTGCTGTACTTCATAAAGGCGCCAGCGTTCATGTGGGTCACTACATATCTGCCGTCAGACGTGGCAATGAGACCTACGTCTTTAACGACGAGAAGGTCTCCAAAGGTGCAGATGTTGATCGCCTGCAACAGTTTGCGTACATATACATGTTTAACCGCATTCGTCAATAGATCTAATAGCACTAGATAAAACTGAACCCGCTCTGGTCTGCCATGGCTGCGTAGCTGCGCTTTAAGCTTGGTAAACCCGCTGCGGCAACCGCCTCGGCCGCCTCAGAAAGCCAATCGTACTCAATCGGCGCTGAGCATCGTGCCGGTGTTGACTGGTCCTGCGGGGCATGATGGTCGTATGCATTCCCGCTCTTACGATACGCGGGCCATAAATCACCGGCACCAATGTATTGGTATGAGTCCGTTGAGCATACGATAAGATCTTCTTCACGCGTAACAACAATATCCGAGATGGGATTCCGGGACTCCACTTCCACGATCTTCGGGTCGCAATCGCCGCGATAGATGCCCAAATACGGTGTCTTCGAGCAACACATAAAAAGCCATGGCACGCTGAATTTGGCCCAGAAAATTCGGAAACCCGGCAAAATGCTGTAATCAAAAACTCGCAGTAGCTTTGGAGCACAAGTGCCGGCCGCTTCCCACAAAGACACGGCGTACGACGATCTTACCGCTATGAACCTTCCACAACCACTCACGACGTAGTCCGCCCATTCATCGAACACAAGCAAATCATGACTCTCAGCGCCCCACGCCGTTTTGTAGGTAGCGTTAGTGGAGGCGTCTACCTCCAGGCGGTTTACGCATATTTGCGAACCCAACACCACGTCGGAAAATGAAAACAGCTCCGTGAGCGCTTCGTCGTACATGACAAGCCTCCGATGTGGCTTGCGTGGGGTTGGACCCAAGAGGCATAGAAGGTAGCCGCCCTGTAGCCAATCAAGCTTTATGGGAAAGACATCAGGAAGCACGACAAGGCTGGGATTGTGAATTGCGCCGAGGTAGAGGCCTGCACTTAGCGAGTCACTGTATGCGAAAAGCGGGCTGTGAGTGCTGCATGTCATTAGCACCGGTGCATCTACCTGTAGTTCGCACGAAAGCATTGTTGGCCAAATGGTTACCATATCCTTTGCGAATGGTAGCCGTTTCCAGTGAATGAGGTAGTGACCGTCTAGAATTGAAGGCCGAGGTTCACACCGCAGTAGCGTAAACGAGGCCACAAGATCCTGAGAGGACCAGATAAATAAGCAACGCGGCATTTGCAAAGAAACCGCCAGTGCTGCAGGCTCATTCTCAAGGTCGAGCCAATGGGAACGGGGCAGAGAAGGCAGCGGACAGGCGTGACGCAGGCGCAATTCCACGAAGTTGGACTTCACGAGGTCCAAGACCGCGTAACCTTTCTCGCAATCAGCGGACAGCATGTGCGTTGGCCAGCATGCTTGAGAATTCGCCCAATTGAGGCGTTTGACGGCACCAAGCGGCGCGGGAAGCTGGCAAGTAGCCAACGGTGACGACCAGTTGAACTGAAAGATGGAAACCACTTTATCAGCAGTGGTGATAGCCACTAGGCCCTCACAGTTAACGCCAATGGCTGAGTTCAAAGTCATGAACAGCGTTTACGTTGTTTTGGATGATGTTGTGGGCGGAACCACTAAAACTTGCCTAACCCTGCGCGCTATCGTAAACCCTTATTAGTTTAATCAATTAGAGGTGGCAGCGGCAGACGCTTTACGACGTTCTGCTACAGCAGCTGCGAGGTCTTTGAGCACCTTTTCTGTAGTGGGAAGATCGATGCAAGCGTCAGTGATGGACACGCCGTACTCCAGGTGATCCTTGCCCTCTGGAGGCACGTTCTGGCGACCCTCCTTGATGTTGGACTCAATCATGATACCGCCAATCTTGCGATTGCCCTTACGCAGCTGCTCAGCAATGACAGCAGCCGCCTTGGGCTGGTTGTTGTGGTTCTTTTCGGAGTTGCCGTGGGAGCAGTCGATCATGATTCGAGCATCCGTGTCGGACACGAGCTTTGCCTTCTCGAGCTGCGCCTGCGCATTGTTGACCGACTCTGCGTCGTAGTTTGTGCCGTTCTTTCCGCCACGAAGGATGATGAAGCAGTCCTGATTGCCCTCAGTGCCAACAATGGCAACATTTCCGGGTTTAGTCACGGACAGGAAGTGATGAGGATGGCTGGCCGCACCCATAGCGTCAAAGGCGACCTGAAGGCCACCGTCAGTACCGTTTTTGAAGCCCACTGGGAACGAAAGACCAGAGGCCAGCTCGCGATGGAGCTGGCACTCGGTAGTACGAGCGCCAATAGCGCCAACGCTGAACAAATCGCTGAGGAATTGAGGCGAGATGGTGTCAAGCATTTCGCCCGCGATCGGAAGCTTCTCCGTGAGATTGCAGAACAGTTCTCGGGCAATGCGCAGGCCCTTGTTAATCTTGAACGAACCATCAATCTCAGGGTCATTAATGAGGCCCTTCCAGCCAACAGTGGTCCGCGGCTTTTCAAGGTAAGCGCGCATTACGATGAGCAGCTCACCTTTGACTTCGTCGCTAATTTTTGCAAGAGCATCACGGTACTCAAGAGCGGCCTTCGGGTCGTGGATGGAGCAGGGGCCCACAACAACAATGACGCGGTCGTCGCGACCTTCGAGAATGGCGGTGGCAGCCTCGCGGCCGGCAATGATTGTCTGTCTGCTCTTTTCCGAAAGCGGGATTTCACTTTGCAGCAGGTCGGGCGCAACCAGCGGAGAGTATCCGCGAATGCGCCAATCTTCGGAGCGGCTGCGGTCACCGACGTGTTTGTTTAAATCGTGAAGAGGTGCCATGTTTGTTTTGGGCTCGTCTAAAAATGGGTTTGCGAAAACTATTTGAGGCAGATGACGAAGAATGCGCGGTTGCAAGTTTCAGGCTGTCTTAAAACTCCACGTGAATTTACTCATTTTTCATGACATAAAGAGGTGACTCTAAGATGCACGTGTTCTGTGCAACGGGCAGTGTTTACTTGCTTCACAGATTGATCCGCCCTATGCGACTATTAAAGAAGACATAGTGTGACCACGCGGTAAAATTAGTTTGCCAGTGTTCGTAGCATAATTATTGCGACCCCTAGTAGATGCTGTGGCGGAACCCTGCCTGTCACCACGAGGTCGTTCTAATTCTCAGGCAAGCACTACACGTGACGTTCTCGAAATGGTGGAGTGCCAAATGTTAGTGTGTCTTCGGAGTTGTTCTCTGTGGGTCCCATTTTCATGCCAGTTATCTTCTTTCGCTGTTGCGGGGTCAATAACTGGCCACATTTGTGCGTGGTCGCATAACGGAATTCTTTGCCACACACTCTCTACCTTGGTGAGAGAGAGATCCAGAGCCATAGTGATTATAAATGTTATCACACAGCACCTCGTTGGTGGTGGTGGCTCTAGACTTCTCGGTATCTTAAACTAGTTCGCATTGGCTTTAGTTCTTGTTGACAGTGGCTCCCATTGAATTTAGTTCTAATATGTGACAGACATCACACCTGTCCAATTAGTGTTGAACAATTTACGAGTTAGAGTAAATGACTGATCTTTTCTTAGTGTACAATCACAAGAAGCAAGCGTCGGCGTCTGAACTCAATCATGGCGCGCCCGCTTGGGCTGCGACCCATGTGCGCCCCCAGCACGGGTCGCTTCTCGTTCCTTCCAGCGTGCCCTGATCTGCGGAATATAAGACGAAAGGTCGTCGAGGCTCAACCCATCGTCAATACTTTCGAGAACCTTGTGGGTCACATCGATGTGGTTTCCATGGTCTTTGTCGTCTCTGAACCTCAAGAAGCGCCAGCGCCTCTCCGAGTCTTTTGAGACCTCTACAATGCGGTAGTTTAATGGCTCGTCCAATCGCTTCCATTCCTCCCATTCCTCGTCAGTTAGGTACAGCTCGTCGAAGTCCCGGTCGGTCTTGCCCATCCACACCAGAAGCGTCACCTTGGGCTTCGAATCATAGTCGGTTTCTTTTGTCGGGTCGTCTGAGTTGATGAAATCGAGGCGGATGGCGAAATCCACAGAATTTTCCTCGGCTGGCTTCCACTTTAGTATGTGTTTGTTTGTGCCGTAGAGATACGGCGCCGCCACGCTGGTGAAAATAAGACCGTCGCTGGCGTGACCGCGCTGCTGCTTTAGGACGGAGTCGAGACGGTACGATTGAGACATTGTCTTCATGTAAATTTTGAAGTCGAAACTGTTGACAGCAGCGGGTTCTTGTGCCGCAAAGCGGGCAAACGGACGGAAGACTAGCTGGTCAAGATACCCCAGCCGCTTCTCGAGATTGCGGTCGGCAAGAACTTTACCCTGGTGGGCCAGTAGATCAAACATAAAGAACCGCGTACGGCCGTCCGATGAAAGCACAAGCTCGCCGTCAACGAGCGTGCCCACCTGGAAGGGCTTTGGCGCGTCTCGCTCGGCCGGCACATGTAAATTCTGGACCCACGAGACCTCGGACTTGCGTGTAATAAGATAGATGCGCTCTTCGCAGCTGCCGTCTTCGTTCTGGATTTCGGAGAGCAGTAGCAGACATCTGAGGCCGTCGCTTTTCTCACAGACGAGAAAGTCCTCGTTCATTAGTGTCTGGATGTGTTTACGCGAGAAACTGACGGGCTGGGCACCGGGAAAGCCGAGGGTCGGCCGGTGCAGAAGACGCATAACCTCCATCATAATTTCGCGCGCACCCTCGGGCGGCGCCTGCACTCCCGGCAGATCCGGAACATTACCTGCCATGGGTGCACAGCCGTATTGGATCTATTGACCAGATCTGGTTTGCATGGGTGAGTCAGCTACACCAGTTCAGGCCTGATTCCTAGCACTTTGTTTGGCGTAGTTCGTGCACAACGCCGAGCAGACGTAGCATTAGAAAAGTGAGAGGAACTAAATTAACTAGCGCGCAGGGTTGTCACATCGGGGAGGTTACGAGATCGAGCGCGAAATGATCGCGCATTTGCCAGGGTACCATTTACCACCACTTCACACTCGTCCAGCGGTGGGCGTGACGCGATGAATGCAGGCGCTTCGCAGCGCACACGTGATCAAGATAACAGGGGACGATTGCCTTGTCAGCGCAGGCGGATGTTGTACGGCACAGCAGCAGTTAGCAGCAGCTCGCGCCGGAAACGGCACATAAGCAACGTGCCAGATAACATACCGAGGCAAGACTTTAATCTTAGGCAACAAAGTCACGCAAAAAACAACACCAAAAAAAATGCCAAGAACATTAATGGACGCTAGACATCACATCCTGTAGCTGCTAAATTGCCGTTAAGTGTCTAATATCTTTCGCAGCCCACGTTGGCAAGCTCGAGGGTTCGGTTCGACGGCGACCCTCGGACCTTAGGGCAGTTGCACACCGGCCTGACACTTTGGAGATCGTAACCGCAACATCGAAGGGTACGCCACCCATGGCATCCCCTTCCCCGCTCGAGCCTGATCAATGCCCCCATCACAGTGATCGATTAGCTAAGGCTTACGCCTATCACGCGTTTTTATCAGCGGGGTCGGGCCAATCAACGGCGCGTGGGTGGCGGAATCACCATGTGTATTAGCTAATCCCATCACCACAAAACCAAGTTTGATCACAAAAATTTTCCCTTCTCCTTTAACAGCAGCCCTTTTCCTACCCTCTGCACCCTACCCTCAGTCCTTGCCTTTACCCAAACCGCGTCAGGAACGCTAGTAGTGCTTTGAACAAACGAACCGGCTACTCACTTGCAATGGAAACCGCTGGCATTGATCCCGAGATTGTCGGGGGGCAGCAGCCTGCCTCCCAAGCCCACGCGCAGGCCCCCGGCGCGCCACAGCCCGGCCAAGGGGCGTCGGGCCAGCTCCCGCACGGCCAGGGCTCCGTCGTCGTGCCCAAGTCTGAGCCTGAGCCCGGCAGCGACGGCGCCGCCAACGGCCAGCCCGGCCAGGCCGTGCAGAGCTCTGGCACCAGCACGCCTGTGCCCCACCCGGCGACGCAAGCCGGCGCGGCCGCCGCGCTTGCTCAGGCCAACCAGTACGCGGCCGCCGCCGCTTACGGGCCACCCGTTCCAGTACAGCCGACGCTGAATGCTGCCGGCGGCGCTCCGGCTGGCCAGGTCGTCGGTGGCGAACCGCATGCTCGTGTCGGCAAGCGGCGTGTGCGCCTTGGCTGGACTGAAGAGGAGACGCGCAACCTGATGGAGGGCTGCAAGCGCCACGGCGTCGGCAACTGGAAGAAGATTCTCACCGACCCAGCCTTTCAGTTCAACTGCCGCACTGCCGTCGACCTGAAGGACCGCTTTCGCACCAGCTTTCCCGAGGAGTACTCTCGACTGTATCCGAACGCGCGCACGCACAAGGTGAAGCGCGTGGGCAACGGCAACTCTATGCCGTCCCTCATCAAGGTCAGCCGCAAGGAGCGTCGCGCATTCAGTGCCGACGAGGACGAGCGACTGCTGCAGGGTTTCCTCAAGCACGGCCCAGCATGGAGCAAGATCCAGCGTGACCAGACGCTCGGACTCGGCGACCGCCGCTCCACGGACCTGCGCGACCGCTTCCGGAACGCGTTCCCAGACCGGTACACGGCCGCCGGCTACAAAGGTCGCAGCCAGTCTGGCGCCAAGACTGGAGGCAGCGTTGGTGCTGGCGGCAACGGCGCGTCCTCAGACATGCAGATTGCGGGTGCGCTTGATGACGAGCTTGCCCAGCAGCAAGGCGGTGTCATGGCCGCAAACGGCGGGCGTTACATTGCCAACCCGCAACAGATGATGCAGCAGATGCAATACCAGCAGTATCAGCAGCAGCAGCAGCAGCAGGCGCAGCAGGCGCAACAATACGGCCAGCAGCCACCGACGCAGCAGCAGCGGCAAAGCCAGCAGCCATACTCTCAGCAGTACGGCCAGCAAGCCCAGCAGCAGTACGGCCAGCCCATGTTCTACGGTATGGGCATGAACCAGATGCCAGTGCAGATGACGGGCCTCAATCACTTCGGACAGATGAACCCGCAAATGAATGCGCAGATGCGTCAGATGCCGCAGATGAGTATCGGTCAGACCGGCGTTTGGCCGAACCAGCAGCAGTAATGCGCTCTGCTAGCTCTCTAATTTCTCTTTGGCGGGTGGGCCTCTTGTGTGGCAGCCAATTGGGCAAAGCTGCATATTCCCACGCGATAAAGCTACGCTAAGTTATATATATAATATTATTCTCTTTCTTTCAATGCAGCCAGCCGCCACAACCCCCGACCGGGATCCTAATTTGAAAACCCCTGAACAATGGATTTCGTGCCCTTAACGCCAGGGCTGCTTTGCCGCAGTATCACCAAACCTTGAGACATCGCGGGTATGGGCGCTATGTGCCCTACTGCAAGCGCGCCCTAAAGTATCACCACCATGAGGGTTACGGCTAGGGTCACCGCAGGAACTGACAGCTAGGTCGAGTTATCGAAGCAGACTCGCAGGGCCAGGACGTAGGGTGAGGGTCCTTGTAGAGCACGAGTGGCCACACCAGCTGTGTTTGTTCTTGACTGTTTGTTTACAATGCCGCTGCGCTCGGTTTACTATTCCCTTCGGACCTACTGGCGCGTGGCGCCTCGTGCGACCCTGAGAACGTTGCGCTTTGCGCTTCTGGAGTGCAATGCTTTAACTGTACATCTATGGAAGAAATGTATCACCATAGTTTACAGCGGGCCCCATTGCGCCAGGATTGAGGTCATTCGCTCTGCGAGTGTCCTCTTCAGTCTCTTACTCTACAAAAGCACAAGACGCTATGCATTCAAGGGAATAGGCACCCAGCGGGCGGGGCCCCGAACATGCACCACATGACGCTCAGTAGAGCACACAAAACTAGACCCCGCCAGGTTAACGGTAAGCTACCATCAACTTGCTCTGCGTACAGCGTCATCTTTTGTGTAGTACACGATGTAGAAAACTCACTTGAACAGATGGCTTTTAAAACACGCGTACAGTTGTTAGTTACCACCAGCATTGCACGATAATGCCAAGCAGTGGAGTGAAGACACACATCACGCAGCGGAAGCCCAAGCCACTACTCAGCTGCATCGGCTGGCGCCTCTAGCGTGGAAAAAAGGAAAACACTGGCCGATTGCGTTCTGTCCGTGTGCCTCCTATGACCCCAGATAAACAACTGCTAGCTGCGTGAGTTCGCTGCAAGTACCGTACATCTACTCATCGTCGTCGTTCTCCTTCACAATCTCCTCCTTCACTAGCAGGCTTTGGATCTGTGGTGGGTTCCAAATCTCGAATGCAGCTTCAGCACCCTCACTGCGGACAGTTGCGAACTCGAGCTTCGTACTTGTCATCGTCGATGCGTCCATGGTTTTCGACAGGACCTTGACCGCCTGCGAGCATGCCTCCTCTAGCGAGCTGTCCTCCTTGAACTCCTGCTTCAACAGCGTCTGCGCGCTTGCGTTGTTTGCGCCTACAGACGTTGCGAGCCAGCCCGTGAAGTTGCCACTCGGATTGGACTGGTATAGCTGGAAGCCCAGGTGGCGATCCCAACCAGCGTAAATAAAGCTCACACCAAATGGTCGCAGACCACCGTGCTGTGTATATCCCTGCATCACGTCACAGATTTGCTTGACGAGAATCTTTACGGGAATCTCTTCGTCGTAGGTGGCAAGATAGTTCTGGGCCATGCGGCGCGCGGTCGACACCAGTGTCGATGCGTCCGAGTCAATACCGGCAACGGCGCAGACGATGTGCTTGCTTAGAGCATACATTTTCTCTGCGCTGGTGTCCTGCTCAAGCAGGCGCGAGGTTACCTTCTTCTCGGCAGCCAGCACTGCGCCGTCTCGCCCCAGAATGCCGATGGCGGTACCAGCGTGCGAGATTGCTTCCATCGCATACTCGACCTGGTACAACCGGCCCTCTGGTGAAAATATGGTCGTCCTGCTATCGTACCGGCTAGACATCCTTGGCTTGGCGACACTAAGTTAGTGGTGTTGTGTTGTGGTGTGGTGTGTGGTGTGTGTGGTGGGATGGGTGTGAGTCGTGGGTAGTAAGCGGCTCCACCTGCTGTAGGTATGACATTATATCGACGCTGAGGCCAGTTTAATCGGACCTTGAGCTGCGCCCACAAAAAGATAGCGGGTTGCGATTTCGGCACGTTTTGTTACTCGGCCAAATTATGTACCGTACAATTAGCCTTGAACTAGAGGCGCCCTCGAGAGCAGAAACAACTAAGTTAGCACCGCGTATTGAGACTAACTAGCCTGGCTAGCTAGATGATTGGCTTTCACGTCGTCTCATTTTGAGTTCAATTAAATAAAGCGAATGAGACGCAAATGCACCGCAGAATACTTTCTCGGACCTCGGATTGTAGACAGCAGCTTTCGGGTCTTTAGAGCCCTCAAATGACACAGCTAGCGGCGGTGTTACAAGCAAGAGCGCAAAGTGTTACCACATGAAATGTGTCGACGACAAGCAGAAGACTGCTACAGTAAGAGCATTCAGAGCCAGATACCAGCTGTACTCAAGAAAAGTCCCGCGCTTGCCATACAGGAAGAGCCGCCACACGAGGTATGGCACTATGTAGTACCGGGGCTCGAGCAGAGGGGACGGAATCAGCACTGCCAGAGTCGCGCCAGCAAAAGCCCATGTTCGCACGAGTGTCAGGTCTACACTCGTGAGGAACCAGCGCCACGAAGCCCAATACACCGGCACCAGCAGCGCGCCTTGGTATGGCGTGATGAACCGGCGCCACAAGTAGAACGTGTAGTGCCGATTGTCAGAAAGTACGAACGGGTGCACCACTGTCCCGTAATGAATCACCCCATATATAGCGGCGCACTCTAGAGGTACGAGCCAGAGGCGCCGTAGAGCTCGGCTGGAAAGAGCCCAGGGAAGCGCGAGCGGCGCCGAGAAGAGCGCATTGAACATAAGGAAGTACAGCGCCTGAGCACCGTGCGGGGCCACCGAGTGGTGGGACTTGTCACCCAGCGCAATGCTGCCGTTCCACTTGAGAAAACCAGCAAACAGAGCTGCCACAACCACGTACGGCGGTCCAGTGCGCAGCAGCCTACGCAGCAGGATATTCTTTCGAGTCCACAGGTTTTGAAGCGCAGTGTCCTGGAAAATGCGGAATACAGCAACCAGGCCGGCCCAAACAATGTTCGTTTGCCGAAACCACAGACTCGCGAACAGAAGCAAGGCTGACACAGGCGTGGAGGGCACCTGGAACCCGCCCAGCACTAGCAGCGTCGACCACACGTCGGTATAGTACAAATTGGCGTAGAAAGCGAGCAGCGGGAAGCCAATTACAACAAGCGGGTCGGGAGCCACGGCCCAGCTCAGGAGGGGCAATGCGACGGCGTTCACAGACCGCAGAGCCACGAGATTGGCACCAAAGAGCTTGGCCATTGAAAAGCCTAGTATGTACAATCCCGGCGGCGTGGTGATTTTGGGGTCCCACGTCCAGAAATCGTGGTGCAGCGCATACTGAAGCGTTTGCTTCACGTGGAAATATTCATCCATATACGGTGCGGGCACATAGAGCGACACGCTGGCGAAGGCGAGCGCGGCGAACGCCAGGTAAACGGCAGTCCAGAGCAGTCTGATAACGGCCATTTTGATCAAATAGCGCTACGTCGGCGATTGGCTTCAACGAACACTGGCGCGGCAGAATAGCAGCTGAGCTCTTCCACTGTAAATGGTGAACGAGAATGATTTCGCAGTTCCCTGCGCTAAATAGCTGAAACGTCCAGCACAACGACGCACTAATCGTGTTGCCAGCGCCGCCGCCAAACCAATCTGTCAGAGAGGGTATGCACGTGACATTCTCGGAGAGCATAAACGGTTTTTATACGAAGTTAGCTATCCTACGCTTTTCTTCGAATTACTTTCATATACTATTTCTTGAGTTTAGGTTTTACAGGCGTCGTCGGCAACTGGCGCGCCCGCATTATCCGCGTGGTCAAATTACCCGACACTCTGAAATTCTGCTTACGCATCTCAACGGCAGCGTGCAGTTGTGAACGCTGCGGAGCTCCTTGTAAGCCAGCGCGGGCAGAGGAAGGGCCGGCGTATGTCACTGGGATGCGTGTACACGAACGGGCTTTGTCACCGTTTGTCTGAGAAGACGCGGCTCAACAGGCTGAACCAGCGTGATGTCAGTTTGCAGGACAGCATTGCCGCGGCATTCAACCCTGGCATCGATCTGAACAAGGCCGTCTTCGATCGCTATGGCTATACGCTGAACTCGACGTCCATAGTGAAGGACCTGCTTGACATAGGCCTGCGGCATTTATACCTGGACGTGTTCTGGGATCAGGATAACCGAGACTGGCACCTGTGCCCATTTCGGCCCGCGCCCGTACCTGCAAACCAAACAGGGACCTCGATTGGCCCAGCCGGTGTGGCGAGCACAGCCACCGCGAATAACGTGAGTGCAACACCACTCACGTCGGTGGCGCTCAGCACGGCTCCAACCTTCACCTACACAGGGAATTCGTCGTCGCGCAATCGCGCTTATGAGCGCGAGACCCATCTGAACGTTTCCTGTGATTACCAGCTTGACTTTTCAACGCTGGTCGAGGCGATGGAGGACTACATTTCGCTGAGTGATACAAATATTGCCGTGAGCCTACTGCATCTGCAGCTGCGGCCGCGACTGTGGCCGTCCAGACAAGTGAACTCAACCCAGACCGAGCCAAGCGTACCGGGCGAGGCATCGCTCAGTGAGACGCTGAACCGCATTGTTGGTTCGCGTCTGCTGACGCCCTCGGCGTTACGGGCGGACCAGTCTACACGTAACGAGTACACAACAGACGGCGTATGGTCGGCCACGCCGCGAGACCAGCAGTGGCCTTCGCTTCGCAGCGTGTTGTATAGCGATAAACGCCGCATGCTTGTGTTTTACTCGACTGAGAGGGCCGCAGAGATCAGCGATTTGAGCAGCCTAGGAAACGTTGCATTTAACCAAACATCCGTCATCAATGACCCGGCTGAATACTCCGTACAAGAGCTGTCGAAGCTGAACTTCACGGATTCATTTATCCAAGACACTGACGGCTGGATCACTGCTCGCAACGCTGGCATATCCCCCACTATCTCCAGCGATGTGGATGTGTATAGTCAGGAACTGGTTACTATGCTCAATAATCAAGGCGCTTGGCTGTGGGCACAGAACCAGCCGCCATTGTATACAATTCAACAGCGCGAACGCATGCTCAAGAACGGATACAAGGAATCCCAGGAGCTGCTGGCGTGTGCTGTTTTCACGCAAGATGGATTGGTCGTCGCTGATTGTGGTCGCCGCTATCCAGTTCTTTGCCGCAACAAGGTAAACAGCTTTGATTGGCGTCTTAGCGATGACCGCCAGTCGTATTTCGATTCAAAATGCCCTAAGGGCTTCCATTTTGGCGTGCCGGCTTCGCCTTTAGAAGCGCGCTATGTGCGTGAGCTGTGGAGAAACAACTCCGTCGATGCGGCGTGGGCGGACTTTAATTCCTTATTTTTGCCCAATTGCTGGGTATCAGGCGGGACAAACGCAGTGTGTCCCTATAACGTTGTGCAAAACGACCGTAACGGAATTGGATACATTGCGGTAGCAGCTACTGTGGCGGCCTGCCTCTTGGTGGCTATTTTCATGTTTGAGTGGGACCGCGGGCGGTCCCCACTAATGCGGAATAGTCGCAAAAAAGATCGTAAAAACATGGAATATGAGGGTGTACCTGCATGAGCCGTCGCGTGTCAATAGCATTATTTATTTTTCCTTTTAAATATCATCACGATATGAAGCGTTCACCTCTAGTCATAAATTTCACGTTCATAGCTGGTGCGATAACCGCGTGTCGCTTTTTCATAATGTGTTTTTGTTAAGCTGCTTTCGCTCCTTTGCTCATGAAGTCGCTTGAAATCAAAAAAAAAAGTCTTTTTGCATGGTACCGCAGTACTTTTTTCTTGAAATGATCAATGCTCGACATCGCAATCTCGGGGCTTAAAGAGCGAACGTGTCTTTGAAGAAACAGACGCCAGAATCCTGAGACCAGCGAAGCGCCGTGTCACTGAGCTGCTCGCCACCGCAGGCCATGACCCAAGCGCCAAGACGGTCCTCATCACAGGAAGTAATTACGCGGTCGGCGCAGCAGCAGTCGTCCATCTCGGTGGAGTAACCATAGAGCCACGACTTGAGCCGCAAGTTCAAATGCGGTCGCGAGTTATACATAAATGGCGCGTACTGAGAAAGCATAGGATCACCCCGCACACGCCGTGATGCTAGGCCCGGGTGCTTTGCTGCAGAGCTGACTGTATTGAAGCCATCACTGTCCGTCTGGCAGCACATATCCGACGATCCGATTGTCAGTGACTCGTCCTCGTCAATCTCGTCGTCACCACAGGACACGAGCGACTCGCCCGTGTAGTGGATTTCGACATTGCCGCGCAAAACTTCCTCGTGTAGGCCCAGCTGCGGCAACACGCGCGCATCGTACGGATCACGCATTACCCAAACCATGCGGACGTCAGCCCCATAGACGCGCAAATAGCGCATCATAGGTGCGCCGAAGGCGATTCCGGCGCCGCCAATTACTAGTAATACGCGGCGCATCAGGTTTGCCTGTATTTGCTGCTGCAGGTAATTGGGCACACAGCGGTGAGGACCAAAGATGGAGTAGTTGCGGCGCATCTGAATTTTGTAGTCACCCTTGCGAATCACAAGTTTTACGGCGTCATCATCTGGTAATGATGCAATGGTGTAAGGATGCGACGACCGAATCCAGTTCAGCGGGTTTGTGAGGGGCCCGCTAAGTCTCAGATGAGCTGCCACAGACCAATTCCACCAACGCGTGGGCAGCGACGACTTTGGGATGTGCACAAGCAGCAGCGTCGGGCTAACAAATTGCACGCGCAGCTTCGTGCTCGAGGACAGCCATAAACGAGCGACCATCTGGAATACGAGCAGCGCCAAACACATGAGGAGGTATGTGTCACAGCGGGGCCGCGAGTGCCAGCGGATCATGGGCAAACAAGACCATGCGCCAATGATGTGGAACTGGTAAAAGATTTCGTAGGCGAAGCGGCGAAAGCGGTGTGCGCCCGTCACCGCCATAGTTACAAAAACCGCAAGAGCTGCGAAGCCGAGAATATTTGCCAGCTTATACAGCTTCTCCAGCGTTCCGTTGCGATAGTAGATCCACGTATACAGCACGCCATGCACTGCTGCAAAAACGACCACGACGCGCGAGAGAAACTTATGCATTCCAACAAGGTGCAAGTAGAATGTACGCGGTAAAGGCGAGGGCCGCAGCGTGAGCAGATACATTGGCGGCATGAGCGCGACAGCCACGCGGCCAAGTCGCTTTACAATGAAAACAGGATCCAGCCCGTTGGATTGCACAACAATGGTCGCGAACAGCCCTGCTGTGAGAAACCACAGCGCAATTTTAGACCAGGGCCTATTCAGCGTATTCTGCCTCAGCAGCGACGGCTTTATGTTGACGATAGTGAAAAACGCAGGGCTCAGAAGCGCGTTGGCAACAACCACAAAAAGCATTAGCACCGCAGCCATCACGAACGCATACGCGCCCCATTTGTCCGTGACGTAGCGTCGATAGCGGCGGCCCTCTGGGGTATCACCCCAGTTCGTGTTGGGCGCCGCGAACTCATCTGTAGCGAGCATGAACATCGTGAACGCCACGGGCAGCAGGCCACTTAGCTAGCGCGTCATGTGACAGGCCACAATCTTATCAATCTAATCTCATGAGTTAGTAACGCGCGGCTCCGCTGTGGATGGCGTGAAGTACCGTGCGGTTGGGTGTGAGAGGCTTCCTGAGAAAGTGCGAAGGTACCAGCATTGTGAAAAGTAAGAAAAGAAGTTAGCATGAGTAGTAAATGTTTGTATGTTTGTACTTAGGTGTTCTTCCCATTGAAGTCAAAACGAGTGACGCCGTGACAGTCTGCGTGAGGTTACGCGTGTGAACAAAAGAGTCGAGGCCTTGTGGATTGTGAAAAACGCGGTTACTTCTTTCGGTGAAAGTTCCGCACGTGTCGCTGGAGGGAGTCCGAGCGGTTGAAGGTCCCGCCGCACAAGGTGCATTGGAACGGCTTCGACTCGAGGTGCTTCGCGCCGTGCCTCCACACAAACATCTCCTTCACGAATACCTCAAAACAGAGCGAGCATGCGTACTTTCGCGCGCCCTGCCGGATCGGGAATATGCCCTTGTCGTTGAGGCGTTTGCGGTAGAGTTGGTTCTGCGACAGTCGGCGTGTGCGCAGCGAACCTCCCTCGCATGTGTCTAATTCTGTGTGCCGGAGGCGCCGAGCCGGCTGGTAGTGGCGCACCAGTCGTGCCATCAAAAGCGCCGCTGCGGCGTCTTCCTCGGGAGAAGAGTGGTGGCTGTCGCAGCAGTCCGGCGCGGAAGCGTGACGAGAAGGCTTTATGTGATCTTCGTCTTCGTCGCTGAACTCTAACTCAGCCTCCTCATCTTCATCCTCGTTCTCGTCCTCATCCTCATCCTCATCCTCATCCTCATCCTCATCCTCATCCTCGTTCTTGGTGTAGTTGTCATTATCATTATCATTCAAATCGTTAGTGTCGCCGCGAAGACTGCAGGCTTGCTGCAGTTCGTAACGCGCCTGCTGGTTGGCAATTGCGGCCAGGAAGTCCAGTGAACATGCTATGCGAGTTGTATCCTCGCGTCTCATGCGCATGTGCTGTCGGACTGGCACAACGGGCAGAAGGGAGCCGACGACATCGCGCTTACCATTAAGGTTCGCAGCGGTGTCCATTGAATGCGTCGAGTCCCCAAAGACCTGATTACGTTCCATTGGAATCATTTCGTTGCCTAGCTTGTTTAATCTGAGCTTATTACTTCGGCCAAAGCCCGACATCATGCAAGGGGTATGCTACTGTTCCGGCGGATAGGCAGCAGCCGCACCAGGCGAAGCAGGTGCTGTAAGTGCCGAATCGGAGAGTGGTTTGCCAGTGCAGCAGATTTAGCAGCTCAGTTCGCCCAAGTGGTTTCCAGGTGGTTTTCCGGTGGTTCTCTGGGTGGCTTTGGGACTTACCTAGTCGCGTAAGTCGGGACGTGCATGAGCGTGACTCTTTGTCGTGCTGCTATCGTGCGTCTCTTAAACCCACACACAGGTTGGCGGTGTGCTGCGGTACTGAGTGGGCGCGGGGACGAGTAATGGGCCAACGAGTACGTTGTGATAGTCCCAAAACAATGACAGCAAAGCCAACGAAGTACACGGGCCTGCATCAGCAGTAACTAATGTTTAGAAAAATCAATCACAGGGTGTATCTGGGTCGACTTCTTAAGAAGGCACGTTAAAAAAAGACGCACATCAAGTACATGTGACTGTATCGACCCACCCAAGCCTGGCACCGTCTCAGAATGTTTTGCGCGCGAGACGATAATAATGCTCAGTGAAAGTTAGGTCGCCGCAGGTTTTCTACAATCCTCTCATAAGCTGTGCGTACCGCCGCGATTTAGTAGCAGACTGCATGTGTGCGGTGCTTTTGCGCACTAATGACTCCACCGCAACAGTTGATAGCTACCGACATAAAAGTCCCGTGTCTAAATCAATTAAAGCCTTTTCTTCCTGCTCAATGACCGCCGTTTTAGCTCGGTGCGCTCTGCCACAAGTGTGCGGCACATTCGGTTCTGACTCAAACGCTCTCTTTCGCGTGGAATCTCCGAATGTTCCGCGCAACGAATGCGGCGAAGCCCAATGTCTGCACCCTAGCCCTGAAGCGCCCTGGGATTTTTCACTCGGGGAAGTGGGGGTGGAAACAAACCTCCCTACCACACTTCATTGCTCACTACCTTTCTGCGCCTCTGTTCTCTGCTGCGGGATTCTCTACTTGCTCACCCCTTGGAATCCTAGTTGAACAACGGAATCATCATAACCTGAGAACTCTAAGAGCGTATGACCCTGGAGATTCTCAGAATAGTTACCACTCGTCCGTCGAAGCCCAGATAACACCCGCTTTCTGAAAACAAAAGTCGTTTCTGAACACTTTTTTTTACCTGACCGGTTTTTTTTCGCTTGTACGTTGTACTTCTTGTGTCAACATGGAAATGAAGGCAGAAAAGATCGTCAAGCACGAGGTGGCTGATTCCCTCGACTCTTCGGAAGCCTTTGAGGGCCCCGAGAAAACACTGCGCTTGTTTTTTAAGTCAGCTAAAGGTTTCCAAAACGGTCTGCTAGACGTCCCGCGCGACGAATGGGAGGCCATGCTGGACCTGGTAAAGTGCAAAGTGCTCAGCGTTGTCGTTCACCCGCAAGTGCATGCGTATGTGCTCAGCGAGAGCAGCCTGTTCATCTACCAGGACTCGGTGCTGCTCAAAACGTGCGGAACGACAACACTTCTTGAGGGATTGCCCGCTATCTTGGATATTGTGTCTAGGCGCAGTAGCACACTGAAGGTGCTTCCCGATGCGAATGCTGTGTTCTATTCACGTCGAAGCTACTTCAATCCGGAGAAGCAGCCGCATCCACACGGTTGCTGGAGCGATGAGGTCTCGAGGCTCAAGGATGTGTTCCCTGGGCCGGCCTTCGCCTCGCATTTCGGCGTGAACCGCGACGAGCGCTGGCACCTATTCACCCAGTGCTCGCCCGCATACACGTCTGCTCACGCGCCAAGCAGTCATCCAGCGAACGCACCACGGCCTGACTCACTTATGAGCGTTGAGGCTGCGCCATTGGCTCAGCCATTGTCGCGGCTTAGTGCTGGCTGGATGGAGCTGATGATGACGGATCTCGACCCAGATCTGGCCTCACGGTTCCACAGTCATCGTCCTGTCGATGGTTTTGGCTCATCGCTGGAGGATAGCGTCCTGTCGCTAGACTCGATAGACTCACAATCCTCGTCTGTCGGCGCCGTCCCGGACGACGATGAGCCTGGCCATATGCTCGGGAACGTGATGACTCGTACCACGCAGATCGATGAGATCTACCGGACTTCGAAACAAGTCATTGACTCGTTCGCGTTCAGCCCTTGTGGCTACTCGTGCAACGGCGTTCTCCTGGACCGAGGCGAGTGCTTCACAATCCATGTGACACCAGAGCGCGGGTGGTCGTATGCTAGTTTCGAGACAAACGTTTCCGACCCTGGAAGCGTGGAACCCGGCCTCACCCATCAGCTCGTTGTCGAGCGTGCGCTTGCTTTATTCGAGCCTGCAAAGTTCACTCTAGTGAGTTGCCTAGCCGACAAGAAGCGTGTGGTCGACGTTGCCACTCTATCTGGAGGTGGCAAATATGCGTGCACCTCGGAGGCGTATTTCGATATTGGCGATGTCGAACTTATGCAGATGACGTTCACGCTGCTTTGACGTTCTTTTAAAAAGCTTTTTTTCGTGAACGCTTGCCACATTACTTTTCACAAAGCTCATGCCACTCGTTATATCAACTCACTCATTAAATAGCTTACAGACAACTGATGTAGTTGGTACCAGATGTAGACGAACTCTATGTTACGGCGACGCCGAGCGCGTTGCCACATTAGCCATTAAACGAGCCATTTTCAATGTATTTGTTTGTTGCTTTGTGGTTCTGCGGTTTTGTGGTTTGTGGCATGGGCTAGGTTTGAGTGGGTTACTTTTCAACGTCGTGGTGCTAGAAAGTTCACTTTTACTACTGGTCTGTCGTACTGTATGTCGGCATTCTCAAACCCGTTTGCTCAAGTAGGTGACTATCAAGGACAGCGCTCTGTAAACGATGAGCTTGTAACAACTTCGTACCTCACTGGCTTACCGGATCCACGACAGATCCGGAACCAACATGTCGGCATCATCTTCCGCACTTTATTGAAGCGGGATACGAGAACAAAGCAACGAGCCCTCGGAGAGCTTGAACAGTGGATTGATGGTCTGTCGGCAGAGAGCTCCATTGAGGATACAGTGCACTTAGCTTACGTTCAAATGTACTCCAAGCTCAGCATTGATTCTGCGCCGCTCATACGCATTCAGAGTCACGTCATTCTTGCAAAACTGTACAATGCATTGGGAAGACGCTCTTCAAAGTATCTCAAATACAGCGTAGGGCCCTGGGTCGCTGGCACGAATGACCCCGATCCGCGCGCTGCCGTGGCGGCGAAGGACGCCCTTAACCGCGTCTTCCCGGACGATAAGCAGGTTGTGCTCATGGAAAAGATGCGGGTGCCCATTCTGGCTTTTGTCTATGACTCGTGCTCCATAGCGTCGGCCCAGACATTGAGTGATGAGCGTTATGTTTCAAAGGAGGACGCTAGCCAGAAATACACGCGACTGGTTAAGTGCTGCATTGACGTTCTCGCTCGCATCCCAACGATGTTTGACTTGGACAAAGATGAAGTAGAGTCTTTAGTAAGTTCTGGCCGGCTGTGGAAGTTTTACAGCTCCTCGGATTCTTCGTTGGCGCGTAGTTCGCTGCAGCTAACTATGGCGCATGTCGCAGAGCTGGAGCCCTACGCGGAAACTGTTTGGCATGAGTTACTACGAGCGGGGCGTCGCAACTCTGGCGGGTCTGGTGTCGCTATCGAGGTCGTGCAACTCATGAATGTTTTCACCAAAAAGTATCCGAACATTACTTGGCCGGAAGATGCTGCCATGCGAAAGGATGCAATGGTATCCTTGGCGCAATTCGCTTCCGCGGATCCGCCACACCCCTCTCGATTCTGGCCTCTTTTGTACAACCTTGTGCTCATGGTTCCGGATTCTCCCTCGAGAGACTTGACGCCATTATACAGACCTCTGGAGAAGGTAGTCATGAGGGTCAAACATGACGTTGATCTTGAGCGCTCCGTTTGGGGTTGCTTTGTGTCTCTAGCGGGCAAGATGGGGGTTGACTTCGTGCATCGCGCATTCAAAGCTGCGGAGCAGCGCTGTAAGCAGAAATCGGCGGTCCCCGTGGACATCCTGGCTACGTTTTTGGCTCGCCTCGCCAACACAGAAGGTGTACATCTGCTCGTTAAGACACAGCTTGAAGACACGAAGGTGCCGTTCACATACTGCCGCGTCATCACCCAAACGCGACTGTTTAGAGCAGATGTTGAGTCTATAGTTGTGCCTCGTATTGACGTTGACCAACTTGCGTTATTGGTGGAGGCTGACCCTGAGTTATCTTTGCCCGGGACGCGAGACGTGGCGGCCAGCCCCCTGTGGGTAGCAATAGCCGCTACTTCGAACAGCGTAGATGCTCAGTCCATCGTGGAAGAGGCTTTGAATGCTGGAGCCGCACATGTCGCAGCGGTTTTGGAGCATGCAGCGCCTCTAGCTAACCGAGGCGTTCGCGTCTCACTGGACAAGTACATTCCACGAGACAGTGCAAATGCTTCCATTCCTCTTCTACGAGGCGCAGTAGCTGCTCATGGCTCGCTATTAAAGCGCGAGACATCCATCCTCAGCTTCAAGCTGCTTGTAGAGCGATCAATGAATGATGAAGAAGCGGCTAAAGACATGTTCCGAGTCATCCGAGAGAATCAGGATTTTATCAACTCTGTTCTTCTTGCCGATCCCGAACTTAAGCATGATCTAGACACTCTTAGAGCAGAGGACAAACTTGGTGTGCTTCGGCGCTTGCCTGCAATGAACATGCAGACAAAAGGAACCGACGAGCAGACTGATTCTACTGCTGCTGCAATTGGATTTTTGAAGGCCGTCGACCTGCCGTCCCTTGACCTATCCGTGCCATTACAGATTACTTCAGACCTTAGAGCGGCGGTGCCATTGAGCAAGAAGCCGCTGGCGCAGGGGCTAGCTGAATGCGAAACCTTGGTCAACAACGTTGCGCCCTCGGCCGACAACGCCGATCTTGGCTTTGGAGAGGCCGCTAAGCTGTGTGTATTGCGTAGTTTCGCGCAGGATTGGTTTTCTGTGGCTTTAAAAGGGAAGTCTTCAGCCCTGAAGTCGTTTTTCAACTCTGTCGATGATCACTTTGAGAGGTCGGGGCCTGTTAAAGAAGTGTGGCAGCAGCTGTGGGACCTTGTTGACGCGCCGGACTACGAAGTTGCGTATCATGCCGCAAAGAGCTTGAGCTCGCCTTTGTGGAGTGAATTTTTTACAGCAGACTGTTATTCCAAGCAGTATTTTGTGAGAGCATCTCTGCGAGGCGCTCTTATTGCTCTGCACCATGCTGCAACAGAAAATAATGAATATGAAAACGTGCAGCGCAGTCTTGTACGACGAGCGCTCACTCATAACCTGGACAAGCAGGAGTGGATGCTCGTTGATCGTGCATATGTTCCTGACAACGCCACGTTGACTTTGAAAGAGCACGAGCTCAAGGACCCCGAGCTCACCGGTATGATACTAGAGACTGTGTCGCAAGTGGAGGACCGTGCCAGTCTAGCATTCGAGCCGGTGAGCGCTACTGTGCAGCTGAGCGCTTTGAAGAGTCTTGAGGACGGTGTGTCGCTGACGCAGGTCCTGAAGGCTGCCACTGATCTCCCTGTTGAAAGAAACAATTTCGACAAAGAGAAAGGCTGGACCCTTATGCGCCTTCTCGGTAAAACGTTGACTAACCAGGTATCTCTCTCTAATGAGGATTGGCGCATGGTGCAGGCGTTATTGGATCGTCGCGACAGTGAATCGCTACCATGGATGGCGCTGCTTGTGGCCAAGTCAGTGGAGCAGCCTAACCTAAACTTGAATCTGGGTCACGCGCAGCAAGGCCCTGTAACGCGAGCAGAGATTGTTGGGTGGCTCATTTATTTGAACTTTCTTCCCGCTGAGACTCGCCCAGTAGCATCCCACGATGTGCATCTGCGAATCTTGGAGTTTGTTGCTCGTGGTCTGAGGCAAAATGGAGAGCTTATTGGACACGACCAGCTCCACGAGCCACAATTGTTCCCCAGCTACGACTTTCTCGATGACGACTGCGATGGTAACCTGTTTTATCAAATGTGTGTTCAGCACGGCAGCGACGTGCGTGAGTGGTATCGCAACCTGCGTGATAAGCAGACACAAAAGTACGTGGACAGTGCATTGGCCACATATGTCGTACCAGAGCTCGTTTCATCCATCAAAGATGAAATCGAGAGCAGCCCACGTGGCGACGATGCGGAAGTGTCTGTGAACAAGAAGCAGCGAGAAATTCGAGCCAGTCGTGAAGTGGAGGACGAGTTCACAGTTGAAATTGTGATATCACTGCCCGAGCAGTACCCTGGGAAGCCGGCAACGATAGAAATTCGGAATCTTGCCGGCGTGAGCGAAGCGAAGAAACGTGGCTGGCTCTTGGAGGCGCGCCAAAACGTGCAGAACGAAGGTGTTCTTAAGGCGCTAAATGGCATACTCACACGTCTCAACAACTTCCTTGAGGGTGTGGAGCCGTGTGCCATTTGTTACGCGACTGTCAATGACGCGAACAAACTTCCCAACAAAGAGTGCAGTCAGTGTCACAACATATATCACTCTGAGTGCCTCTACAAGTGGTTCTCTACCAACAATGACAAGCTCTGCCCCATGTGTCGCTCTCCGATGTAAATTTGAGAAGTTTAGAGATGCTTTCAGGTATACACGATTTTGATGGCTTATATATGTTTTATGCGTGACCTTTGTGGACGGCGATGCGCCAAGAGCGACCATTCACACAGTAGAAGCCTGCTCACGCCGCAGTCGCTTCTAGTGCACAGTCCCCATTGTCAGGCTTTGTCGCTTCTGTGCTTCTCCGAGCGTCACTATCACGAAAAGCTCAACACGCGCGTCATTTGGTTCTCGCGGTCTCGCGCAGAGACTCCGATGATCCGCGCTACGGCCATGCGGGTCGTCGCTTTACCTAAGCACGTGGCTCGCGATGGGGCCGAAACCCAGCGCCTAGCCAGCCATCATCATACCCGTCCGTTCGTTTTGAGTGCAAGCGTTGAACCTCAAAGCAGAGCGAGGCAGTGAACACAATGGCGCCACGAAAGAGCATGCTGAAGGTGATTATTCTCGGTGACAGCGGCGTCGGGAAGACGTCGCTCATGCAGCAGTACGTGAACAAGAAGTTCTCAACACAGTACAAAGCAACGATTGGCGCGGATTTCCTGACGAAAGAGCTGACACTAGACGACCGCAAGGTGGTGATGCAGATCTGGGATACGGCGGGGCAGGAGCGGTTCCAGAGCCTGGGTGTGGCATTCTACCGCGGCGCCGATTGCTGCGTTCTTATGTTTGATGTGACGAATCAGAAGAGCTTTGATGCGCTGGAGACGTGGCGCGACGAATTCCTGCTTCAAGCGAACCCCGTGGACCCTGAAAACTTTCCGTTCATGGTCATTGGGAACAAGATAGATGTTGATGAGAGTAGGCGCGTCGTGAGCACGCAAAAGGCGCAGCGCTGGTGCCAGGAGAAGGGCAATCTGCCTTACTTCGAGACGAGCGCGAAGCAGGCGACCGGCGTTGAGCAGGCCTTTGAGGTGATTGGCCGCAACGCACTGCAGCAGGACGATGCTGAGGGCTTTGACCAGGAGTACCCTGATGGCGTGGACTTCAGTCAGTATGAGCAGGATTCGTCGTACTGCTCTTGCTAGACTGACACGCGGGTCTTAATTTATTTATACAAATAGTCGTTAACTTCCGGATTTTTTTGTTGTTTGAGCCAAGATTAATTCACTCCTTCGACATACTCGCCACGGCGCGCGCAAGCAAGTGAGGAGCCACCTCCTTTAGCCAGCT
Organism: Entelexis geochares; assembly: GCA_030705075.1. Taxonomy (NCBI): domain Eukaryota; kingdom Fungi; phylum Ascomycota; class Dipodascomycetes; order Dipodascales; family Trichomonascaceae; genus Entelexis; species Entelexis geochares. The sequence goes on along the minus strand of JANIWL010000008.1, from coordinate 70,590 downwards.
CACCTCGATGGGGGATACAAGCCGTGCGTAGCCTCGCGTCGTGTAGACGTATTCCAGATAAACGATGGCCTCTGGGCGTTGGCCGAAAAGGGCGCTTCCGGGATGAATACTTATTGGCTGTTGCGACATTGTTGTTTGGAAGCGGCGGTCTGGCAGGGCAATCGCAGTGTTAGTGATAAACCCCCTGAGGAACGCCTTTATTAATTCTTGGTAGTCCTCGACTTCGAGATTCCCCTCTTCGTCTTCAGGCCCGAGTTTGTCGTCGTCACTGGGTTCAGCAACAGCTGCAGCGGTGTCGTTATTGTTGTTCGCCTTCTTACTGCTGCTGAGGTATGCCACTAGTTGACTACGCACCTGGCTAACCTTACGCAGTCCCCGCGGGTTCACACCAATGGAGTAGCACCAGTCCTTCAAGTCGTCTTTTGGGACCGCTTTGGCGGCGTCCCAGATTAGTTTTACAAGGATGAGGTCGCCCCATTGGCCCGCAGCTGGGAAAAGCTCTGAGCGCATGTTTGTGACGTCTTGCCGTCGCTCCGATCTCGGTGTAAGTAGCAGGTCTTGCACGCTCAAGCATGCAGCCACGTCGAGAACGCTTTCGCGGATCTTGCGGCGCCCCTTTTGGATACTGACAAGGACTGCAGCGAGGGTCGGCTCCAGTGGCAAGGTAGCCATCTCGCGTCCAAACGGTGTAATGCTGCCTTGTTTGTCAAGCGCGGTGAGCGAGTACAATTGCAGCAATGCATTGCGGGCGTCTACTTTCGATGGCGGATCGATCCACGGGAAGTTGACGACGTCGTCGACGCCGATACGCTTCAAAAGCAGGATGGGAAAGGCCAGGTTCACGCGGCTGATTTCAGGCTCCGTCTGCTCCTTCATCTCGTCATTGAATGTCTGCTCCGTGTAGAGTCGCCAGCACTTGCCAGGCCCCTCGCGGCCGGCACGACCAGTGCGCTGCGATGCACTTGATTTAGAGATTGGCGCCGGCAGCAAGGAGTCGAGGCCGAGGCCAGACTTATGCATACGGACTTTGCGCTGCCCGCTGTCAATGACGTACCGCACACCAGGGATGGTGACTGACGTCTCGGCGATGTTTGTGGCCAGGACAACCTTGCGTTCCCGCAGCGACTTTGCCGGCGCGAACGCCAGCCGCTGATCCCGCTCCGGAAGCGATGCATATAAAGGAAGGACCTTGAGCTTCGGTGCGCCCTTTTCGGGCCTCATGTTGCGTAAAAGGTCTGCGCACGTTTCGATCTCGTCCTGCCCGGGTAAAAAAACAAGAATATCGCCGCCTGCAGGCTCTCCGTTATTCACCTGTAGGGCCGCCTGTGCAGCTGCGTCTACGCTGTTGGGCACGGCCTCGCGCACATACATTCTTTCGACAGGGAAGGCTCGCCCCGGGACGTAGAGCTTTGTTGTGTCAGAGCCAAAAAAAGTGGAGAACTTCTCAGCATCCAGCGTGGCGCTCATAACAACAATGCGGAACTTACTGCCGCTGCGCTTGGCCGTCAGCTGCTTCAGCAGCCCGAGAACAAGATCAGAGGTGACTGTGCGCTCGTGGGCCTCGTCAACAATGACGGTCGTATACTTGTTCAGCATTGGGTCGAGCATGAACTCACGCAAAAGCATACCATCCGTGACGTAGCGAATCCGCGTGTCGTGGCTCAACTTTGCGTCGAAGCGCACGTTGTAGCCGACCTTCGAGCCGAGCGGCGTATCAGCTTCCGCTGCGACGCGTTGGGCCAGAGAAATTGCAGCAACGCGTCGCGGCTGTGAAACTACGATGTTTTGGCGCGGATCGGCCTCTAGTAAGGCCTGGGGTAGCTGCGTGGATTTGCCACTTCCAGTTTCGCCCACAATGACCGTTACTTGGTGGCCCAACACCTCGGCCACAACGTTTTTGCGACCCCGGAACATGGGCAGCTGAGCCCTCTGCTTGTTAATGGCATTGAGTGGCAGCGACTGAACGGGGGGTTCATCCTCGCTGTCGCTATCGCGAAACTTCACCACTTTTGCCATAAGTTTCCACAAAGTCGACGGAACCGCCGAAATGTACTGAAAAAGTTCAGGCTCGTCTGGTCCTGAGTCACGTGCGCCAAGCAGCAGCAGCCCGCGGCGCGCGCGGCGTCTGAGCGGTTTGTCCACAAAACGCTGGCTGAGTTCGGCACGACGGGACGCTTCTTGGTCGTACCCGGTGTGCCAGGACGCCCAATTGTGATAGTTCTGTACCATATAGAAATTTAGAGAGTAGGTCCAGCAGCGTGGCACCACAAATACGCGCTCCTGAGCTTCACGCGTGAAGGCCAACCACTGGCAGAACGAAAAAATAGCGCGCACATGTCGTCATTGTTGGCGAGTAGCGTATGCCTTGCTCTGTTAGACTTTGGGGTGCTAAACAAGCCCCTGAGGCATTAGCGGGAGTTCGTCCTGTGTGCACTTGCTTGATTAGGTGGTGTGCCAGTTAATTAATTAAGCGGTGTTGGTGTGGGAGGCGGGCTATTTTTGGGCACAGCGGGGGAAGCTCCAGTAAATTCAACTGCGTACCCCACTGCATTGAAGGCGGCAAGCGCCCACAAGCTTGAGCTGTAGAGGCCCCTTCCCAGAGACTTGCGGTTTGCCAGCAAGTAGAGCGTACTCCACACCGAAGTAAAGCCCGCGCCGTTTTTATAATCGCCGTCGATCATCATCCAGGTGCCGAGCGCAAAGGCTGCGCCGAAGCCGCCGCACGACACCTTCGACGGAATGAGGCGCTGCCCGTTGACGACGGGCTGGCGCTGTAAACCGCTGAGGGCCAATCCCGCAGCCGAGCCGGCCGGGACGCCGAGATGCATGATCTGCTCGTACGCTTCTCTGTTCATCTGCCCAAATAGAAAGCAACTCGTGTGTGGAAGGGGAGGAGGGGATGCAAATGCTTGCGGGTTACCCGAGGACACACTTAGTGGGTGGGACGCTGCGAGGGTAGGGGCGTTGCCTGGCTCTCCAGACAGCTCGGGGGTAAAAGTGCGCACGTGACGCGCGTCAGTAACAGTACCACCACTATTTCCACTAGAGGCGGAGAGACCACCCGCGACCGAGACGAGAGACGGACGTGTGCAGATTTGCCCTGCGCCTCATTGGACAGCAGCAATGGCTAGACGGCCAACCATGAGCGTGGGCTCAGCCGCCAACACAGCGACGAACCCCGCACCGTCCTCCGACGACGCGGACGGCAGCGAGGAAGTGACGCGGTGCATCTGTGGCAACGAGGAGTTCGTCTCAACGCCCCGCACGCAGGCGGCAAATGCGAACCCGGGCCTGTTCGTGCAGTGCGAGAAGTGCCACGTGTGGCAGCACGGCTTCTGCGTCGGGTTCCTGTCGGAGGAGGACATTCCCGACGAGTACTACTGCGAACAGTGCGAGCCGTCCTTTCACAACATATCCATGCGCCACGGCATACTCATATCAAGATACCGTCCCGTAAAGCGACCACCGGCCTCGCGCAGCCCGCGGAAGAGCCGCTCACGCGAAGCAGAGCCGGCGCCGAGCGCACCTGCCCCTAACGGTGAGGGCCCACACGAACACACAAGCACTCCAGGCTCTATGCTCTCCAATGGGAGAGTCAAGCCTGACCCCGGCGCAGATCTTGACGAACCCGACCGCAATGGCGGCAGTGGGCGCGCGGCGGCAGCCAATGGCGGAGCTCGCCGGAAGCCGAGCACAGACCGGCCCGAGCCGCAAGACGGGAGCCTGGGCAACATAAAGCTCGCAGACTCGCAGACTCGGGGCACGAAAGACGAGGTGCCGCCGCGGCCGGGCCTGCGAGGGCCACACCGACCAGCTGGCGACGGCGCGTCCCGCAAGGCGAGCCACGAGCCGCCATCGCCATCGCTGTCTCCGCACCAGTCGCGCGCAAACTCGGAAGAGCCCTCGAACGACAGTGACGACAAGCGCGCTGGCAGAGGCGACGGGCCGGCGGATCAAGAAATCAAAGCGAAACGCAGCCGGCGCAAGAACAGCGATGAGGGCTCGGCAGCCGCGTTGAACCCCGTGCGCGGGCGCATGAAGCGCCGGTCAGACATGGAAGAGATCCTGCAGCGCGTGCTCGAGGAAAGCGCGCGGGAGGCCCGCGAACTCGAGGCCCGGCGGCGCAGCGAGGATAACGGCCAGCCTTACGACCGCGCCGACAAAAACGACAGTGGCGAGGCCCCGGACTCGACGGTGGCTGCAGAGGAGGACGATCCCAACGGCACCGGGTATGACTCGAGTGGAGACGAGAACCGCGCAGATGCGTACACCAGGTCCGGAAAGCGCCAGCGCGCCGCAACCAACGGAGAGGCCGAGGGAGACGACGAAGATGACGAAGATCAGACGGCAGCGGGCGCCGACGGGGCCTCGAGGCGCCGCAAGCCGCGCCAAACACGCGCTCCGCGCGCACGGCCCGGTCGCAAGCCGGGATCCAAAAACCAGAGCACCGCGCAGCGCCTTGCCGAGAAGCAGGCGGGCTCTGTGTCGCGGCGCACGCCCAACGGTGTGAAGAAGTGCCGGCCACGAATACCTTCGCCTCGAAGCACGTTTCAGGAGATGCGCCGGCGCGTCGCCACAATGCTAGAGTTCTCCGGGCGCACGCAGGTCGAGATGGCCGAGGAAAAGCAAAGTCGCATGGAGGGGCCGTTTGAGGTCGCGTCGCGGGACGGCGAGTTTCAGCTGCGTCTTCAGCAGCTGGCCACCATGGGCGATCAGAACATGACAAAATTAGAGGATCTCACGCGCAAGCTGCTGAGATGGGAGGAGCAGTTTGGCCCGAAGTAGTGCGTTTGCGGTGGTCTCCGCCGTGTGACAAGCTGTCCTGCGCAGTTTTGGACCAAAAAAAAAAAAGATAACTGCGCTTTTGTCACACAAAAAAACAGGTCAGGGACACAGTCGTTTGTGTTCACACGCAATGGCCTGCGCTTTCTTTATTGTTATGAATTTAATTCTTGCTAATTGGCTGTGGCCACCTTTGTAAATTAGAATCGACAACATCAGCATGCATTTCCTGATTACCGGGTTTCCCCAAGGACCGTGCAGCTCGATCACGATAGGGCTCGAAGAGCTCACAACACTTGCGGCGCTGCGCATGCCAGACGTTTGCCGGCCTTGTCCGCGTGCGCTCGTCACGCGTGCGTAAGGTTCGTCACGCGTGCGTGGGCAGCTTGCCATCGCCGGGCAAGGTTAACGCAAGGTTGGCGAGTAACAAATCCGCGCAGGTCAAGGGCAGCTGCTCTAACGGTCAGTTGGCACCTCCCAGACAGCGCAGCATCCAACCCTGGCTCCGTCGCTTGCTAGCCCACCCACATGATTCACAATCCCTCATGATATTGCAGCAATTGCTTGGGGCCAATGGCTTGCTTGCATGATCGTGAAAAAGGTATATAAACACCTCACTTCGCTCCGCTAGTTCTGTAGAAAACCATAAGTTGAAAACATAACTCAAAATGGGTAAAGGAGGACAAGCTAGCGAAGTTCCGCAGACAACCATCATCATCGGTGCTGGCACCGCTGGGTTGACTGCTGCCGAGGAGTTGCAAAAGGCCCACCAGGATTATATTATTCTGGAGGGACGCGACCGCATTGGTGGCCGCGTTCACACTCAGGACTGGCCCCGCACGCATCCTACGCAGTTTGAGCTCGGCGCCGCATGGTTTCACGACGTGCCCCACAACCGCCTTGCATATGCGGCTGAGGAGGCCGGCATCGAAGCCGGATATGACGACGACCAGACTGTCATTTACGACAAGAAGGGCAAGCTTGACCAGAACCTTGTGAACGAGCTTAGTTCGCGGTTCGACGAGTTCCGCCGCAAGCGCGACGGCAACGACCCGCTCGAGCAAGTTGGCACCCTTTTCGCCTCGCACCAGGAGGACGAGGAGCACAAGCGCGCAGCCTTGGCAGTGGCGCACGCTTACCAGATCAGCACGGGTCTGAAGAGCGACCAGCTTGGTGCGCACGTTGAGGGCCCGCCCGGCCGTGACCAGGCCGTGCAGGGCGGTTATATCCGCGTTCTTGATCAAGTCGTGGCGTTCAATGTCGACCGGTCGAAGATTCACTACAACAAGAAGGTGACGCACATTGTGTCCCCGAAGGAGGGTGACCGTGTGCAGGTCACGACTCAGGATGGCGCGCACTATGAGGGCAAGGCCGCCATTGTGACTCTGCCCGTGGGTGTGCTCAAGAACAACTCGGTTCAATTCGATCCTGCCTTGGGTGCGCCCATCCGTAAGGCGCTGAACCACCTTGAGGTGGCTACGGTCAACAAGGTTTATCTTACGTTCCCGTCGTCGTTCTGGAGCCCCACTACATACAAGTTCCTCATCAGCGACGAGGCGAACCCGGCGCTCATCTGGAACTGGGAGGCTACGCACCCAGGCACGGCCCAAAAGAACACGCTAGGTGTTATCGTCACCAACGACACTGCCCTCGAGATCGAGAAGCACAGCGATCTGGCCTTCGACATTGTCAAGCCTTATCTCGAGGTGATTGCCCACGGCGACATTCCGGAACCAACTCAGGTTATCACTTCGTCTTGGAGCGGCGACGAGTTCAGCCAAGGCGCTTTCTCTACAGTGCCTCATGGCCAGACTCGTGAAGAGGTCGCGAAGCCATTCGAGGATGGAGAGCTCCGCAACCGCCTTGTGTTTGCTGGCGAGCACGCCACGGTCGAGGGAGCTGGTCTTGTCCAGGGCGCTTGGTTGAGTGGACAGCGCGCGGCCAAGCAGGTCATCAGCGATATTAAGATTTAATATTTTGTTGAACGTGTATAGTTAAGGGTGCTTTTGCTCTATATTCCTATTTTACGGGCCAGTCAAGGACAAACTGCTACTACAAGTTGAAAGACTGTGGAGGTCTCGCGTGAAAAATCATTTTTCCTTCGAGGTGAACGAGTGCTAAGGTAGGGAAGTCCTAGGCTAATTAAAGAAACGATAAATACAACATGGTAGGAGCAAAAGTGATACTGGATCTCTCTCTCTCTCTCTCTCTGCTCGATTTCAGAGAGTCAAAAGATGTTGCGGCTAACCGTGTCAAAAACAAAGCAAAAAAAAAAGAAGAGAACTGCAGCACCTTCTGTTCTCGTATGGTCTCCCACTACAATACTTGGTAAGGCCCTCAAGTGTTTAAATAGGACTGATCGGACGGGAAGTCTTGTATTCACTTGGGTTTGGCCGCAGCTGAAGATTCAGTGCGTCTCAGACATCTGCCGCATCAGTACTGCGTTTCCTAGTCGGATATGTCTTTATACTTTCTAATCTAACCAATGATTGATGCAAGTGAGCGCTTAATTACGTGCGCTGTTTCAGACAGCAGTATAATAAGTGCTTGCCGTTTCTTTCTTATTCATATATTTAGACCAACCCCTTTGCGAACGCAAGCGACCACGCAAGTGACTGGCCAGCGTCAAGCCATTTTGACGGGAAATTCGCCTGTGAGAAAAAGCTGTAGGCGGCCCCGGGGTCATACAAAGCGCGGTTCACCTCGAGCAGACCTTTCCACCCAGAATCCACGCTGTCTATAATGGCCGCCAACTTCTCTTCCCACTCTTGTTGTACAAACTGAGGAGATCTAATAAACGAGGATATCGGCGTGGTCGGAATCATATGAATGCCCTGAATATACTCAAGATTTGTCCCGAAATATGTTGTGTGATCGCATTTGTTCTCGAAAGTGATCCCCGCGACCTTATTGGCCACGAACTGGCTGGGCACAGTGGTGTTATTGTCCAGGTAGAGCATATAGTGGCTCATGGCTCGCCTCTCCACCGCTAGAATAAGGTTGGCTCGAGCCGTCATCGCACTGTCGCCAATAACTTCACCCCAGAGTTTCATGCCGTAGTAGCAGTGATAGTCTTCGGAACTCGACTCCTCGTCCTTGCCATCTGCACTAGCAAACAGGCCTTTGGCCAACGAATGACCCTGATACCAATCGAAAGAACGACTCTGTGGGAAGGTCAGATCGTCGCCATACGTAGCCACATCACGCACAAGCATGTTGACAAAGTCAACGTTTTGTGTGGTCTTCACCCACGACCCATCACCGATGTCCGTATCTACCTTGGCGATGACTGCTGCAGCGTGTATGAAGTATCCATAATGGAAGTGGTGATCATTGTAATAGGTGTTACCATAGTCAGCCATTGGATCATTGATACCAGCTTGAGACACGAGGCCCTTCCAACTCTGATCATAGAACAGCGGCGTTTGCTGCTTATTGTTCACAAATGTCGCGAAGGCGGCCTTCAACTTCCCCAGAATCTGCTTAGCAAGATCGGTCTCTTTGGCAATATACGCAACGGCAATCAAGGCCATCGCAAACTTGTCCATGACCTTGCCGCTCCAGTACATTGATGATAGGTTCGTGGCCTGGGTCATGTCGAAGCCGGAGGTCTCGTTTTGAGCGCTGTTTACAATGAGTTCAACGTCAGCGGCGCTAAAATTCGAATGGGCGAAGTTCTGGTCGCCCATGGGCTTCTGCATGCTCCACGGGAGAAAGCCAACATCGCGGGGAAGCCTTTCAAACATCTCAAGCTCTGTAGAAACACAGAGTCGAAGCTGACCCAGGACTGGTGCTTGCAAGTAATAAGATGTTACTCTACCGTTCATGGTGGAAGTGAAACTCTCGACTTGGTGCGGTGCGGCGTACAAAAGCGTGCCACCACCAGTCGAGCTTCCGGCAAGATTGTAGTTAAATGCGTAAGTGGCCACGCTGTAGTCCTTCGTCACACCGCCGTCCAATGTGACCTGTGTGGGATATGATCCAGCTGCACTATCGATCACCGCCTGCCACGAGGCGTTACCCAACCTTGCCACCTGGACAACAAGATTAGACTCGGTTGAGTTCACAGTGATGTGCTGAGCATCGTTCTGCGTGGTCGTGACTGTCGCTCCTGACGGCGATGAGACGTAGATGGACCATAGACATCCATTTTCGAGCGTCACATTAATGCGCGTGATTCCCTGGCGGGTCGATGTAGCACCGCTCACAGACCTGAACCCTACTTGCGAGCTCACAACTGGTGCCACACCAGTATAAACACCGGTTACGAACCCCATGCCATTGGCAACAGGATACTTAACTCGCGCACTCCCCTGATCAAGCTGGGCCACAAGTGATAAAGGGCCCCATGAATTTGTCGAGAAGGTAGGCGAGCCTCCCCAATGTGCACTGAGGCACAGGCTCATCACTCCGGTCGGCATGAAGAAGTACTCGACCGGATTGGCACTGGCGTCCGGGCCCATGACGCGGTCCCCGGCGTCGTGGTGTGAAACTCCCAAGCCACAAAAGCCATTGACCCCATTTCCGGTCCACCAAAGTGAGTACGGCTGTGGATAGATATAAAGGTTGCGGTCATCGAGCAGCATGTTACCGTAGAACTTGTTAGTTTGCACCGGTTGCGACCCTGGGTTGTCGGGCGGCGCCAGCGGATGCGGCCGCTGCGGAAACTGCGAAGGAATATTCTCGCTCGTACTGACCTTTGTGAAAAGTGACATGGCAACTCAAGTGCTGTTGCCAAAGGCCTCAGCGCACGCTATATATGTACTGGTTCCACACTGGGCTGTGTGTGCCTCTGAGGCACCTGACAACAACGCGTCTGTGCGTATTCCTTGCCCCGGTAGTGCCAAATCAGGGTCTCGTTCGACATACATTCTCTTTGTTCGGAAAAAACTGCTGAGTGCATCGCCCTAACTTGTGTGAAGAGGCCTTTATAGTCGCTATAGGGAATTTTTTGGGGCTGCTTGAAAAGGGGCTATGTCAATCTACATACATATCCTCCACTTTCCTCAATGAGGCCAAGACAGCACGTGCTGGCGCCTCGCGCGCATTCATTATTATCTGCAGTTTCTCTTGTAATTAGACAGCAGAGAGAGCTTTAGGATCGTCAATCATATGGCTCAGTGTTAAACGAGAGTCGTTCGTTAAGGAGGGTATTTGCGAATGCAACTACTACTGCTAAAAGTCTATAAAATGAAAGTCGAGATTACTTCTCGGGGTATTCATCGTCAGAGGTAGTGCGGGTCTGTTGCACGCCGAAGTCCTTGCCTTGCGCTTCAACCAAGGCGGGCGGCCATGAAGATTGATCGGACTGCGACTCTTCAAGTGGAACATCTCGTCCACCAAGATCAACCTTCTGTACACGACTCTTGGACTTAGGCACGCGTGCTAGCCAATAGAGAGAGATCGATGCGCCGTAGTCAATTAGAATGAATGCGAAAAAGATGCCAAGATTCCTCCACCGCAGATGATAGCCCGTATCAATAGTGCTTAGGTACTGGTTTGTGCTTCTAAGCTGGCAGTATTCGCACACATCAGTCGCGTTAGGATTGCGCAAATAACCAGCTCTATCACCAGCAGATTGAAGGAACTTCGAGAAGTACTGCTGGCATGTTTGCCCGCTGGGCGGCTGCAACCTCTGCCACTCATTAGACGCACAGTTCACCGGTGTATTTGCAATAGCCAGGCTTACCATACCTTGGATCCAATAGGTCATAGGCGAAATTCTGTACATGAATACCCAGAACCCAGGCATTGCCTCTTTTGTCGCCAAAACACCGCAGAACATCAACGACATTGTGAACAAAAGGGTTGACACGTTAGCTGCCGTGTCAGGGTCGGCGATAGGCGCTCCGACAAGGAATCCCAATGAAATGGCCCACTGGTAGAAGGCAATGATGTAGAACAATGTCAAACCACCGCGCTCCGTCATTTGTCCTGCATTTCGCGCATTGTTGTACAACCCTGCTGGATAGTACCATGACACGAAGGACACAACGGCGACGAGTATTTGCCACGGGAATTCGGCAGTTATAGTGGCCAGAATGAATGCCTTCCAACTAAAGATTTTCGAAGGCCGCTCACGAGCTTCGTAAAGATTGCGCTGGGCAGCGAAGACACTAACAAATGACATGAGTAAGGCATTCAGTGCTACAGTGAACATGAAAACACTAAACATGAGATCTTGCATACCTTGAAGCGAAGTGTCTGCCTTGAAGAAACTGAAGCCATTGAAGAGGGCGCTCACGACATTCAGACCCAGCTTCGACCAAATGTACATCGGGTCTCGCCAGTACTGTTGTGTGAATCGAAGACAGTTCAGCAGGTACTGCTCCCAAAATGGTGCCGCAAACTCACCACGATCCTTCGTCTTCGGCGCGACGTTTGAGTCACTAGCGCCGAATTCGTTCATAAGCCTATCAACTTCCTGTCGCACTGCTTGACGCTCCGGCGAGTGAAGCCAGACGTCAGCATAGTCATACTTTGCGTGAGAACCTGGAGCAGCGCCAATAACACTTAGCATCCACTCTGCGGGATTCGCATCTGGTGGACACGGATCAGCTCCATACTTCTCGAAGTAGTGAGTTAATGTCTTGCAGTTCTCTCCAATTTCTCCAAAGTACACAGTACGACCACCGCGCGCAAGGAACAGTAAACGGTCGAACTGAGAGAGAAGGAGCGCTGAGGGCTGGTGAATCGTACACAAAATGGCCTGGCCTGCATTCGACAACTTTTTCATAAGAGCGCAAACACTCCACGCAGTCTGCGAGTCCAACCCTGATGTTGGCTCATCGAGGAAAAGTAGTAATTTCGGCTTGGCGGCCATTTCTACACCAATAGTGAGACGCTTACGTTGCTCAACGTTGAGACCCTTACCAGGCTTTCCAACAACAGCATCAGCGTAAGGCTCCATGTCAAGAATTTTCAGCACATTGTCAACATAAGCAAGTTTCTCCTTACGAGGAACACTTGCAGGTTGTCTAAGAAGAGCTGAGAATTGCATGGCCTCACGAACAGTGCTTGTTTCTAAGTGAAGGTCCTGCTGCATAGCATAACCAGTTGTTCGCTGGAAGCTGTCATCGCGCGGAATGGCGTTAACAAACATCTGGCCTGTGACTACACCCATGGTCACGCGATTGGCTAAGGTGTCTAGAAGTGTTGTTTTACCAGCCCCAGATGCACCCATTAGGGCCGTCAAGGTGCCTGGTTTGACCCAGCCATCCACATAGTTCAGTAGGCGTCGCGTTTCCTTCTTGATCTTCACATCATAACAAACATCCTTCCAGTAGAATATATCCTCTGATGCCTCGATTAGATCTTTCGCTTGCTTAGCTTGTTGAGCCTCAATTTCCTTTGCATCAAGACGGGATTTGTCAAGATCGATGCCCGCCTGATCATCAGGCAGCGCCTCGGAGTCCCTAGCTTTTGACTTGAATTTGCCCTTACGCGCCTTGCGCAACACATTGAGAGGGAAAACGAGAACCTCGCCCTTTGTCCGCTCACCGGGGTTCAAATAAACCATGAGCATATATGTGCATAGGAAGAACGCCGCAAACCCGACCTCAACACCCCAGTTGCGCCACTGGTGGTCGAACTTGTATGTGTAGGTGTTCAACAAATAATCATCACCGCGCACACTAGTTTGGCCTTGTTTGGAACCACCCACAGCACAAATGAAGGAATTGTCAGTTGCTTGTTCAGGACTGTACGGCACAAATGAAGCAGGGTCGCACGGGTAGTCTCGGTTGTGGAATTCATTGGTCATGAGGCCCTCAAAAGCATAAGCAAGGGGGTCAACCCAAGGTCCGCCGGCAATCCACATGTGCTCCATCTTTCCCTTCGGAATCACGAAACCAGTGAAAAGAACCATTGCAAGCAACACAATGTTTGCCGGAATCATGGCTTCCGAGATAGTATTGGTGAAGGCACCGATAGTTCGGAAAAAATGAGACATCATGATAGTTGTGGTGAAATTCATGAGCAGGAAATAGAAGTAGTTCCCTGGCTCGCGCCGCAAATTCGCCATGAAATAAAGAATTGTGTTGAAAAAAATCGCATTGATGATTTTTGTGGGCATGTCGGTCAAGATAGACGCAAGGGCATCGATTGCAGGGTGGTAGAACGCGTACTGGTGATGCTTTTGAACGACAGCACGAGCTTCAAATAGAGCGAAAATCTCCAGCATAGCACTGAAGGCATTAAACAGGAGAGCAAAGAACAAGAGCGCAGAGCGGTGGTAGAACGTGTCCGTACCTCCCTGCATATTGTAAAACATCGAAGAGATGACGAATGCCATCGCTGTGTTCCCTAAGATGGTTGTAAGTGGCATTTGCGGATCGCCCTGGATTCGCTGGAAGCCGCGAATTGTCAGAGCCTTTGTCTGCTCCCACCAGCTGACCGTGTAGGCAGCCTTCTTCGGAATTCGCTTGTTCTGACGCGTGCGATACGCATGGCGGAACTCCTGACTTGTAGGCCCATTCTTGGGATTGTTCGCGTTATATTCGTCAATTTCGCCAATGAGTTGTCGATAAAGCTCAGATTGCTTCCATCTCTCATTAAACTCCTTTCCTGTACGAGGGACCTTCTTTTCCATACCTGGATAAGTTTGACGCTCACTGGGCTGTGTGAGAGATGTCAAGTAATCCGGCGTTGACTGACGCGGCTTTGGCTCCCAGCCCATGTCCATAAAGAATTGGCGCGCTGCACCCTTAGGACCGTAGTAAATCTGGTATCCCTCGTAAAGCACGACCACGCGGTCGAACATGTCGTACATTTCTTCCGAGGCCTGGTAGACTGCCACGAGCGACGTCGTTTTCAGCGTCCTTGCGTTCATTCGCAGCGTGCTGATAAACTCGTTAGCAGTTGCCGCGTCAAGACCACGCGTGGAATTGTCCCAGCACTGAATAGAGGACCCAGAGAGCGACAGCTCAGCAATGGATACACGCTTGCGCTCACCACCACTCACGCCTCTCACGAGATCGCTGCCAACCTTGGTGTTGACCGTGTGTGATAGTCCGTAAAGAGCCATGAACACGTCGCGCATGTACTTCGCTGACTCCTTGCGTGAAACGCCTGGAAGGCGGTTCTCGGGCGTTTTGACGCGAGCAGCAAAGAAAAGCGTCTGCCCCACCGTCAAATTTGGGAAGTTGATCTCGTTCTCGGCACAGTACGTAACGTCACCACGGAACTGGTGAGCGACCTCTTTGGGCGTGAGGCCCTGGTAGTTGATCTCACTTTCCTTGGTAACCTTGAAGCCGTGCGTTTGTGACGCCACTGTGCGCAGAAACGTTGAGCAACCGGCACCGGGACGGCCCAAGACCATGAGCAGCTCGCCTGGTTTGACAATACCGTCCATTTCCTTAAGGATGTCGACGCGGTTCGGAGCATCCTTGCGGCGTACGGCATCCTGCAGCATAGACCAGCCCGATTGAACGGCTGCCATGGGCAGGTTTCCGACCGTCATCTGGTAGTTAGTGCCTGAAGCTGAACCGTACGCAGACAGGTTCTTAAAACTAACTCCGAGCGACTTATCTGGGTAGCGCTCCGGGTCTTTATGATAGACATCGTAAAGCGTAGCAGCCCACTTGAGAGCGTTGAACTGATCCGAATTAGGGTCCAGCTGAGGGTCCAAATTTCCCAGCGGGTTCTTGCCCGTGTCAATATCCACCGCACTCACGTCGGCACGCGACTGAGTGCGCGAGAGGTTTGAAGCGATGGTATGAAGCTCATCTTCATCGGGCCCATTGTAAGGTCGGTAGTCGTCCACGCTATCCGCGGAAGCCGATCCCTCGCTCACAACGGGTTGGCCCTTTTCGTATTCCACCATGAAGTTGTGATCTACTCAAAGAACCAAGTTGATCGTCATTTTTCGGCGGTGCGGCCCCCCTATTTATTAAAATTCGGTGCTGCTCCACATCTTGTTTATGTTTGTAAGCGTTGCATAAAAAGATTAGGGGAAATGCAGCCTCTCTTAGTCAACCATTTTTAGAAAACGTCAGCTTTGGGATACTCGGGTGGTTACAGATTCGCGATGGCCGCGCAGACGACGAATTTTATTGCGCTTTCTATACTCCTTTTAGTGCTCTAAGCATGCGTATTGTTTGTTAGACTCAACCATGTGTTTTCGTCTACTTTAAACGGCAAGACGGGATACGGTCCGCCTCGCGCCGAGACGCTCGGCTTCTCGGTCCCGCTTCCGAGATCACACTGAGGCTGCGCTATGCGCTTAACAAGAATGTGACTGCAGCGACGAGACATGTGCTGGGATTAAAAGCCAGCGACGCTCTGTGCTTATCTATTGAATCATGCAACTACAACATGCATGAGGGAGAAAGGTGGCGACGACCGATGACAGCCCACGCGTATCTGCTGCTCCACGCAGCGGTGAGATGCTCAACGGGGGCTAAAGTAGATAACAAATTACCGGGCAGCTAAAATACGCGCTAATGTCTCAAGCGTGGCAATCAGTCACGCAGCATGGGGCGCTTAAAGTGCTAAATTACCCGAGGACACCCGCATACATATGATCACGTTGCTTTCCGCATGATGATGATACGGGACTCTAGTGCCTCATTCTTTCTCAAGCATCTGGGTTTCAGAGGACAACTCATGTAGATTGAACACTGGAAACACTGGAAATCGAAACTGCGTTGCCAATGCCATTGTCAACTAACAACATCATATGAGCAATTAACCCAGTTCATGTTAAATTCACCCGCGCTGCTAAGCGCCCGTCACAGTCTCGAGAATAGCATCGGATCTGAGTACCGAGCGATGCTGCAGGGTCAATGCTCATGCATTGTCACAGGGATACATAGGTGAGGGGACCGCGTGGTGGATCTCACGTTGCCTGCTGTAATCAAATTTGCCGCGTTTAATTCATTAACAAATTTAGAAATGTCTGACGGTTCGTCTCGAGCCAGTTGCTCTCCTGCTTTTGTTATGGTTAAGCTGGGTGTTGTTGACGCGATTCATCCTGCGCCACCGTCCCGACGCGAAAACGATTCAACTTGGGTCATTATGTAACCTGACTACATGCAGGTCGTCGGACGCTGCGGCTATCTCGGTTTCGGTTAAGGTCGTTCCGGTGCCACAGCACCATTCTGAGGGTGAGCTGGGAGAGGCGTATTATCTAAGCAACGGTCTAAGCAACGGTGTCGGAATGTCAGGTGCGCATCTGCAGCTCGGGAGGTTCCGGTCTGGGCCGAGATTCATGCGGCGTGGAGCTCAGCAGCGGCCACGGGCGTTAGACACGGCCTCGGGCGTAAGACAAAAAGCTGTAGAGGCGCATTTCAAGGGGGTATCCTTTATATTAAGCTCAAATTCTTGATTAGCACATTAAATTACATAGATGTGGAGTAATGCAGGCATTAAGGACTAGAGTGAAAGTAGTTGTTGGTGCGCTCGGTTTATGTGGACATTTGAAAGAACTACACCGGGAGTTGTGACTTGAACGTTGTTGTTACACTGTCGTTGAATTCCCGGGCCTCAATTTGCGATCAACCTGTGTTTCGTAATCTCACGGGCGTTGATTGAAGTTACAATCATGTTTCACTGAAGGTCTTTGTTGTACAACAAGACTGCATCCTCCGTCCCAGCAGATTCGTTTCTTCAAGAGATATACAGTCGGCAGAACAATCTGGCGCTTCTTCGTTGTCTCGTTGCTTATTTAACCTCTCTGAGCGGAGTGATGTTATCGAACAAGACTACTAATGATAAATGCCTGAGCCTGATACAAGGCACTTTTGCTGAGCCAGGGCAGGTGCGTGCAGCGGAAGCATCTCCCTTGCCCATGTATTCTTGCCCACGTCTATTGACTGACTCCCATTGGAGTGCAAGTCGTCTGCGTCACAGAGGGATCAAAAGATGGAGGACGGTAATACAAAGGCATGTAGACCTCAAGAGCTTCCTTGGTACTGCCGCGCTTATATAGATAATGCCAGACCTAGCAGCGCAGCAAGTGTGTCATTCCTAAGAAAGCACGCTCCCTTGAAGTTCTCTCCGGCGGGAACTAGTTGGACTGTTGGCAGTATCGTGCATTTTTTTTAAAGTGAAGCTGCCCAGCGCTCTCATGAACTAGATGCGGCACATGGCCAAGGTCGGGGAGTATCTGGGTCGCATTAAACATAGGAACCCCAGTGTCAATGCGGTTGTAGCTCTCCGGACGGACTGTGACCTCAATAGCACGTCTAACGGCCCCGTATATCTACTGAAGGACAACATCTGCACAGTAGATCTACCGACCACCTGCTGCTCCAAAATCTTGCGCGGATACCAAAGCCCGTACGATGCGACAGTTGCGGAGCTAATCCGTCGCTCGGGAGGCGTGATTATCGGCAAAACAAACATGGACGAGTTTGCCATGGGCACAGATAACGCGTTCTCTAGCTATGGACAGGTGCATAACCCTTTGTTTCCGGCGCCGCAGGAGCCGCGTTCGCCGGGGGGATCCAGTGGTGGCAGCGCCGCAGCTGTGGCTGCCGGATTTTGTGATGTTGCCCTAGGCACCGATACTGGTGGCTCCGTGAGGCTGCCAGCGGCTTACTGCTCAGTTCTTGGGTTCAAGCCATCGTATGGACGGATTTCGCGGCACGGTGTTATCAGCTATGCCCAGAGTCTCGACACGGTAGGCATTTTCACGCGTACATTTGCTCGCATGCGTGAGGCGTTCAAGCTTCTGGACGAGCACGACCCGCGTGATCCTACGTGTGTGCGCCCTGAGACGCGCGCGCAATTCAAGCGAACGCAGAAGCGCAGCCTCAAAGTTGGTGTCATTCAGGAAGTGATTGTAGACATGGAGCCCGAAGTGAGGGCTGTGTGGGTGAAAGTCCTTGAGGCATTGTGCGACGAGGGCCACGAGGTGGTGCTTGTGAGCGTGCCACATCTGAAGTACTGCTTGCCTGCGTATTTTGCATTGAGCCCCGGAGAAGCTAGCTCTAATCTGGCTCGCTACGATGGCATTAGGTACGGTGTGCGCGCCGACGAAGACATTGGCATTGACCACATGCTGTACTCGAAGACCCGTAGTCAGGGATTCGGTTCCGAGGTGCAACGGCGCCTGTTGCTTGGAACATTTAATACAACTGCTGAGGCCTACAACGAACATTTCCTGAAGGCTCAGCAGGTGCGGCGCATTTTGATCAAGGAGTTTAATGACATTTTTGAAAGGCCCAATGCGTTGTTTCCCGAAGATAGCGCCAGCCCCAGGGCCAAAGACTCGTCGCCGGTCGATGTTCTCATCAATCCCACTGCTCCGCACGCGGCACTTGTACTGGGTAAGGCCAAGGAGGGCAACCCCGTAGAGCACTTCCTTGACGATGTTCTAACCGTGCCAGCGAATCTGGCCGGCCTACCGGCCATTTCGGTGCCTGTGGGTAAGTCTATCGGGTTGCAAGTATGGGGGCAGTACGGCGATGACGACACAGTGCTGGACGTCGCGGAGCGGGTACAAACGATTTCTGGCTGGGTCCAGAGTGTCGAGGCATCTGCCTTGTGAGACCGCTGCACTGGTGGCGCATTTGTATACTCGTTTCGAATAAAATAGATATTTATCTTGGCTTTCTGCTAGCGTCAGTCATTGCACACGAACATGCGAGGTCTCCACTATGCCGGCAGATTTACTTGCGCATAGTGACCCCAAAGTTATTGCCACATACAGCAATCGAGAGCAAAGAGGTTTGTGAAGTCTTTCTTGGCTTCTCGGATGTTTCGCAGCAAATTAACAGTACTGAAGGTCTATTGGGAGTCCTGCGGTTGCCTTCAAAGCCACTGATACACCACGATTAGTACCTGAGACGCCATTGACCGAAATTGGACTGCGTAGATTTATACCTGCTTATAATAAATACCTAGTGCTTCGCAAAAAAAAAGAAACCATGGTGCTCCGTGGCCGCGTCTGTCAAAGGTGGTGCCTCGTATCCTCCGCATCCACACAGACGCGGGCACGTGCCCTCCTTCACGTCCATGCGTGATCCTCAAACCAACCGCTTCTCGAGGAAAGGTTTATGAGACGCAGCGGAGTCGGCTTGCTGAAGCGGTGCGTGCACACGCGGCGCACGTTCAAGGATGTCGTCATCGTGGGCGGCGGTCCTGCCGGGCTCTCGCTCACCGCGGCGCTGCGAAATTCGCCTAAAACACAGCACTTGGACATTGCCGTTGTGGAGGGCCAGCCCATTGCCAGCCGTCTAGGCGACTGGGCGGCAAAAGCCGACCCGGAGACTTTTGAGAACCGTGTCGTGAGCTTGACGCCCAAGTCTGTGTCGTTCCTGGACAGAATTGGCGCTTGGCAGCACGTTGTTCACGAACGCACGCAGCCCTACGACGAGATGCGCGTTTGGGACGGCGAGAGCGACGCAAGCATCGACTTCGACGGCTGGGACTCCGGTAATGGCGAGATTGCGACCATGATTGAGAACTCGAACATCCAACAAGCGCTTCTGCACACGGCAGACACGGCCAGCCTTGTACAGCATGCTGGTGTCGAGGCGATTAGCACGACGGCAACAACGAAGCGGCCACTGCTGAAGCTGAGCGACGGCTCGGAGCTCGAGGCCAGGCTGCTCGTTGGTGCCGATGGCCAGAACTCGCCTGTCAGGACGTATGCGGGTATTGCTAGCCGCGGATGGGACTACAACCGGTTTGGCGTAGTTGCGTCGCTCGAGCTAGAGTACGACAACTTCCGCACATGTGCCTACCAGAGGTTCCTGCGCACGGGGCCCTTAGCTGTGCTTCCTCTGCCTGAGGGCAAGGCAACACTAGTATGGTCGACGTTGCCTGAGCGCGCCCAGTGGCTCCGCAAGCTCGCACCGGAGGCCTTCACGGCTGTTGTGAATGCTGGAATCCGGCTGGACCAGGTGGACGTTGATTACCTGCACACGCTCGACCCGGCAAGCACCGAAGAGATCCTTGGCGAAGTGGAGTGGCGAATGGGGCAGCGTGAAGAGCACCCAGACGAGGAAAATACTCTCCCTGTACCTGTCGAGAAGATTGTGCCTGGGACTGTGGCCGCGTTCCCTTTGAGAATGCGGCACGCAGACTCGTACATTGGCGACCGCGTGGCCTTAATTGGCGATGCAGCGCACGCAACTCATCCCCTAAGTGGCCAGGGCCTGAACATGGGCCAGCGCGACGTCGAGGCGCTTGTGGATGCCCTGGAGCTGGCCGTTGACCGCGGCTTGGACATAGGAACAAGCCTCGCCCTGGAGCCGTATCCGCGCGCAGCATATGCGCGGAACCATGTGTTACTTGGCGTGAACGACAAGTTCCACAAGCTCTACAGCACAGACCTTTGGCCAATTGTGAAGCTTCGTTCTGCGGGCCTGAACGCAGTCAATTCCTTGGGGTGGCTCAAGAGTCTCATCATGAAGCAGGTAGCTTGACTGTCAAGTGCGCCCTCAAAGCCGAAGACCGCGCCAAAAAAAAAAGAGCATCCGTTACAATCACAGTCTGACGATCTTCGATCTGCAGGCCGGTAAAGAGCATAAATACAAGTTAATCTAGCGCTAAGTAATACCTCTTCTTTTTCGTTTCTTATGGTGCGGGCGAGGGGGGAACTCGCCGTGCTTTCCCTTTTTCATCACTACTGTATTATCGGCAATACTACGTTTCTACGTTTCTAAGATTTAATGCACTTTTAATGCACACGAACCACCACCACCACCCGTCGCGTCGAGTCTGGCGTGTGTGTATTTTAGTCTCGACGCATCTGCATAAATTAATTCAGAAAGACCTGTCTACGTGAGAGAGAGACGCGCACACCTTTTCTGAAGAAAAGGACTCCCGCGATCGCATTGAATACGCTGCTGCTCGCACTGGTCTCCGCGGCATGAGTGCGGCGCTCGAAAAATGGCAACGCGATTTAACCGCCGCGCGAAAATGCTGGGAAACTCAGCGAACCCCACAAGCGTATGAGGGCTATGTTATGTGGTGCTCGGGCTATTTGTGCTCGCCCGAAATGGCAGTCACAAACAAGCATTGGTTCTGTAGTGACGAAGAGACGCGCGAAATCGCACTGAACTCGCTTGCAATGTTCTCGTTTGTACCGCCCGAAAACAAGGACGACCCGGCGTTTCAGGCCTACCACCGCTACTTGAGTGCATTCACTGGCCTTGTGTCGACTTGTCAAGCCTGTGCACGCGGATACCAACAGACTCGTGAGGAACTTGTGCTGCGGCTGTTTGCCGACGGGCCATTCGAGAAGATGCAAGTTGTGGGGTTTGTTAAGGAGCTCAATCATAAGGACCGCGCACGTCTTGCAGAGCAAATATCTGCGAACAAGCACTCGATCCCCGTGCTCACGGAGATCCTATGGAGCGTGACCTGTATCAAGGGCCATGGCTTCGTCTCGAAGTACTTAATCGAGCAGGGGTTACTTACCGGGGAATCTTCGTCCATAAAAGAGGTGGGTGCGTGTCCGGGAATCATCAGTCTTGCTTTTACGCACAATTACACAGTGCGCCAGGTCGTGACGCGGCAGATTCGCGACAACGTCTCTGATTACGAGACTGCTTGGAGCAAATCCCGCGAAATGTTCAAGCATCTTTTCATGCACGGTTTGAAAAGCTACAGCAAGGCGCGCGTGCACGCCGATTTCGCTTGGTTCACAGCGGGTCAGCTCATACATGTACTCGGCGAGCCTAGCATGCTGGACATCTGCTTTTCTGAGCTTGCACAGGACCACTTGGGACTCCCGCGGTTTGGCGCCCACTCTCTTCTCATGAACCTGCTGGACCAGTGTCTTCGTAAGAGTCTTAAACCCAATTCAACAGAGCTACAGCGCGCAATTGACTATGTCTGTGTACGGGACCCGAACGACTTGATTCCAGGGTCGGTTGATCCTGGGGCTTCTCAGGCCGCTCACATGTCTGAGACGTATAAGAAGCTTGGCGCACGCATTGTGATTGATTGGAATAAGCGCTATGCCAAGCTAAAGGGAAGAGAGCCAGCGGGCCTGGCTCGGTCCTTGACTTGGATGCTAAAGCTTCCCGAAACGGCTTACAACAGCCTTGATTCATATGCTTATGCGGTCCAAGTGGCGCTCAAGATTGTTGAAGGGAATTTGGACTCACAGCTTTTCCTGTTGTTGGATCAACACGCAGACAGAATCTGTGCCTCCATTGACAAATGCCCTCCTGAGCAAATCTGGGTTCTCTGGCAGTACCAGGTTTCCCACTTAACGCCGTTCTTGTCACTGTGGACGAAAATCATCAATTCGCCAGCGTTGCCTTCGCATGCGGCCCAGCAAGGCCGTCGCGGTTACATTTCTGGCATCTTACAAGGCTCGCGCGACGTACCGCTTCTTTACAAGCAACCCCTGGCAAATCAAGCGCCTCCTCAACCAACTCTGGCCGAAGTAACCATAAAAGAACTCCTCGAAAGCCTGACCGACAATGTAGAGGCAAGTTCACTTCTCCCGTTGTTGAAAGACCCTCAGGTCTTGTTTAGTGTTCTCTTTTCCACTATGTCAGGGAACCGCGGACTTTCATTGGCGGCCGAGGAATTTACTAAAACTGCAACTGGTACCGACTCGCTAGAGGCCGCCGTCCT
Source organism: Entelexis geochares (assembly GCA_030705075.1). Lineage (NCBI taxonomy): Eukaryota > Fungi > Ascomycota > Dipodascomycetes > Dipodascales > Trichomonascaceae > Entelexis > Entelexis geochares. The sequence goes on along the minus strand of JANIWL010000008.1, from coordinate 48,267 downwards.
TGAGCTCGTCATGCAAAGGGCAGATCTCGTCTTAGATGTGCTTGACACTTTGTTACTGGAGGCTAATAAAAACATCGGTGAGTGGTTCAGTGTATTATCAGGACTATTGCGACTTAGCTCCGAAGCTATGGAACAAATATATGCTCCTCAAAGCGGAATTGACACCACCGATGCTAGGTTGCTCCAAAAGCTGAAAGAAATGTGGCCGGCATCTTGGGACATAGTACGCTCAGTGTTGAGCAATATTCGCCCCTGGGCTCGTGAATACGGCAACGCGCAAGCCAAGCCCATCATTGCCAAGATTCTGGAATTCAGTCAAAGACTGCTCTCTAAGTTCCGTTTACTTGAGTCAGACTTGGCTACGGGACTATCCGACTCTCCAGAGAACTCGGATGAACACTGGGGCACAGTTCTTGCGCAGCCCGTGATGGACTGCGTCCCTGCTGTGGCCGACTTACTACAGCTTTCTATGCCTGAAATGTTAGCTGTTGCTCACGAAATTATCGTGGAAATGCTGGGCCTCATGCGGTCTTTCGATGTTCCCGTTCCTCCGGACCTGTTTACATTGTTTAAGCATCTTGGAAATCACACTCGCAACAGTAAACTCTCGGAAGACCAGCTGAGGGGCTTGCTTGCTGCGACTGGACTTCTTACCGACGAGCAAGTCACAGAAGTGATGGCCACGCCTCGCGAACTCCCTGGCGGGCTGGCGACGAACGCGTCTCAGACTTCTCGTCTTCCCACTTCCGCGCAAGCATCGCAGCCACACCTTCAACAGCGTGCCATTTCAGAGTTCTTCCAGCGCGGGTCAGGCCCACCACAGCCACCACCTCAGCGGAAAATCATCAATAACCAGATTGTTCCCACTGCGCCGGCACAGGCGTCTAACATGGCTCTTTTGCGCAACCAACTGGGTACGCGCTCGCAAATGGCGCAGCCACTCAAAAGACAGCCCGTCACTATACATCCTGAGCGACCTCCTGGATTCAACCAGCGTAAGCCTATCCAGCAGGAGGAGAGCGATGAGTCTGACGATGAGTCTGGCGGTGCGCTGAGCATGCTGAACGCAAAGCGTCGCGAAGAAGCGGCGGCTAAACTGAGGGAGGCGTACAACAACAAGCCGCGTGCTGGAGTCATGACACCAGCTCCAGCTGAGCAGCAGCGATTGGCTCGGGCCGCAAAGGAACGCGAGAGTCGCCGTATGAAGGCACGGCTGAGCATTGAACCCACCGAGCTTCACCGCGCCATGCTTCAATGGGATTACTTCGCGCAAAAGCCTCCCTTCAAGGCAGACACGAGCGTTCCAGATGTTTTTGACTCTGTTGAGCAATATGAGGAGGTTATGAGCCCACTTTTGCTACTTGAAGCCTGGGAGCAAATTCAAAACGCCAAGGCAGATCCTGACAACCGGAACGCAAAGCCGTTTGCGATCACTGTCGGAAAGCGTGTCAAAGTGGACGGGTTCACAGACGCTTATGTGTCTGTAGCCAAAAGCCAATTTGCTGAGGCTGGTGTAGGCGAGAGTGATTTGATTCTATTAGGTCAAGGAACCGCGCACGAAGCGGGCCTTATTACTCAAGACATGCCGCATTGTTTTGCTCGTTTGCGAGAAGGCACGGTTCGGCACACCGGGTCAAAACAAAACCAGTTTGTCGATCTGCAGATTCGCGTTAATGATGTGACCGGGTTTTTTTCGCGGCTTCGTCTAGGAGCTATTGTTAGCGCACAAGTGGTGGGGAACATGCGGACGGTGGAGCGTGAGTACTGCGCCTTGAAGGCACTTCCCTACTATGATCTTGCCGAATCTATCATAAAAGCGCGACCTCAAGCGTTTAAGGTGCAACCCGGAAACGTCGCCCGCATCCAACAAGCAATGGATCTGAACAGTTCTCAAGCCGAGGCTGTTTCTGGTGCCATTGGGCGTGACGGCTTTAGCTTGATTCAGGGCCCACCAGGAACGGGTAAAACCAAGACCATCCTTGGAATCATTGGCTCGTATTTCACAAACAACGAGATTGTAGCTCAAGCACAAGGAAGCAGCATTTCGACGGAGAAGAAGATTCTGGTTTGCGCTCCATCCAACGCTGCCGTTGATGAAATAGTGCTTCGCTTAAAGGGTGGAGTTACCGATGCCACGGGGAAGCACTTTGAACTTAACGTATTGCGCTTAGGTAGACTCGAAGCGATGGCGGAGCAAGTGAGAGATGTTTCTTTGGAGGAGAAAGTCAGCCGAGTGATGTCTAACGCAGCTGAGCCAGTTGACGACCAGCTGCGACGGGACCATACCGCCCTGACGCAGCAACGAGATGAATTGCGCAAGAAGCTCGCCAACACTGAAGAAAGCCTTTCTGAGGGCGAGGTCCTCACGCTGCGGAACAAGCTAACAGATATCAATCGAGCGATCCGTGAGAAGAATTATGCCCTTGATACACAAAGAGATAGGCTTGATCAGTCTCGCAAACAAAGGGACCTGAAGTTTCGGCAGGAGCAAAATGACATACTTGCCAAAGCACAGGTTGTATGCACGACTCTGTCGGCTTCGGCTCATCCGCTCCTAGCAAGTCTCGAGGTCAAGTTCCCCACGGTGATTATCGATGAAGCTGCTCAAAGCATAGAGCTCTCGGCCCTAATTCCGATGCGATATGGTTGTACGCAGTGCATTATGGTTGGTGATCCGAACCAACTTCCGCCAACGGTGATTTCGCGCGCGGCCAGCAAATTGAAGTACGAGCAGAGCCTGTTTGTGCGAATTTTCAACCAGCATCATAACACACCTGGAATGGTGAGTATGCTTGACACGCAGTTTCGTATGCACCCGGAGATATCTTTGTTCCCCTCAAAAGAATTTTACAATAGTCGTCTAAGGGACGGCGACGGCCTGGCGGTGCAGCGCAGGCGCCCATGGCACAGCAAGTACCCTGCACTTGGTCCATATACGTTCTTCGAGGTGAAGGGAAGGCATGAGCGCTCGAACGGCCGTAGTTTGCGAAACCCAGCTGAGGCCAAGGCTGCACTGTCGCTGGTTAAGCTTCTTCGCCGCGAATTCCCGGAAGTCGGGAGCATAGGTGTTATTTCACCATACCGTGAGCAAGTGCGGCTATTGCGACAGATGTTCGTACAATCTTTGGGCCCAGAAATCACTGCTCATGTGGATTTTAATTCGATTGATGGGTTCCAAGGTCAAGAGAAAGACGTCATAGTGATGTCCTGCGTGCGAGCAACTAGTCAACAGACTGATAGTGTAGGTTTTCTAGGCGATGTGCGCCGGATGAACGTTGCTGTCACCCGTGCTAGGTCATCACTATGGATCTTGGGCAGCTCAGATTCCCTAGTTGGTAATGAGGTTTGGCGAGCTTTGATCGAAGACGCGGCTGAGCGAGGGCGCTTCTGCAAGGCCGACGGCAATGATTTCATGTCTGCCGTAATGCGTTTCAGCAAAGCATCTAAAGCCCAAGTGGCTAATACCCCAGGTGCTTCTCCTATTGAGTCCGCGATGCCCTGGAGCCATACCTCTGCGAGCATCGCACCCGTAGAGTCCACTATGTCGGTAGGTAATGAGGAAACCGGGCATGACGATGATCTCGACCTTTTGATCAAGAAACGAAAGGCGCCAGCGGATAGTCGCGAAAACACAATTGGTTTTGGCGAAAGTGAGGCTACCACGGGAGCCAAGCGTATTCTAACTGGTCCGGCAGAAGACGAGAGCGCGCCACGCCACATTGCTAGATCGGGAGTGCCAAGGCCGTACACGGACGAGCGCGGTACGAATCAAGGGAATCATAGCGAGACGGACACATCACTCAAAGGAAATGACGGGCATCCAAAACAGACAACCTCCAGTGACCAAAACAAAGGTAAAGACATGCCAGCTAATAGAGGTGGGCGGCGAGATCATCGGCCTAAAGGTGCCGCGTCTGTTTTTATCCAGCCGCGCCGCGGTGCTGGCGCGCGACGTGGACGTACATGAAGCCACCTGGACTACAGAGCTCATGGTGATAACAGAGCGTAACTTATTTATTGAATAATTGGTTGTTTTACATAGCAATACAGCGATCGCCCTGCTTCTTCTTTTTATCCGGTCCCGCCGACTTCGAAGTTTGCGCCGCGTTGGCAAGTGATGAGCGCCGCCTATCCATGGAGGCGCTCTTTGGGGCTGTTTTTTTGCTGCTGGTAGGTTTTTGGCTTAAAGCGCTGTCAACTGGTGCGCTTGTTCGAGCGCCACGGTGCGTAGACGCATAGCGTTTGCTTGTGTCACCGGCAGGGGCAGGCGGTGCTGGCAGGCGGCCGTTTTCCTCCTGTGCCAGATGCTTTGCAAGCTCAGCATCGCGGTTTAGCTGCTGATCAGAAGGGCTAAAGTCACCGTTAAGGAATTGCCCTGCGCCAGAAGGCTCGAGCACTTCCCAAACAATCTCAGGCTTATTCTGATACCCAAGATCGGTCGCCAATATGAGCAACTGACCTGCGTGGTTCAGGACAGTACTGAAGTGGTTGTTCCAGAACAAGACCGCAAATTGGCCTTCAGGCACTGTGTCAAGAAGCTGCATGAATCCACTCGTGGTGAGTTGGCTTTGATATTGCTGCACAAAAGCGCCTAGCTTTTCGTTTGGCGTTTCCGAAAATTGGATGGCGCAAAATTGCTCGTAAGAAATATGGCTGAGCTCCTTGTCTGTAAGCCCGAACTCTTGGCGCTCAATTTCGCCAAGAACCCAGCCGTGGACAATAGGGATGCCAAACGAGGCGAACACATGTACTTCGGGAGTGTCATCAAAAGAGCCGTCGAACTTGGGGTTCACGTCAAGCCCCTGCGTGAGCTTTGGTAGAAATCTTGCTAGCGCTGCGAAGAGCTCTGAGTCGTTAGTACGACTACCAGCAATCTCGCCCAGATGCGCCTTCAGGGCGTCCTCGTCTATTCGGCTATTCCCTGCGCCGGCTTCGCGAATGAATGCCGCCGTGGGTGAGTCCTCGAGCACAAGCGTGTTGGCAATTGCCACAAGTGCGCAGGGCCCGTTCTCATTCTGCAGGACGATTGTGTTACTTCCGGTTGATCCAGTCACGGTGCGCAAGTAGAAAGCTTGTGGCCCCTCTGCATTATCAGGTGCGGCCTCCGTGGGGTCCTGCATGGCCAGGGAGAGCGGGAGGAAGCCGATTGCAGGGGCCCTTTTTTAGGCGATCCTCGTGGTGACACTCTGGGCGTTGTGGATGACTGGCTGCGTCACCCCGCCTAATGTGAGGATGAGGCCCTTACCTTACCTCACGCTGACGCGTGAGCCCTTGCCACCGGTGGATGTGTTCGACGCGAATTTACGATGCAGGTACGACTGTCCCTGCTCGAGGTACTCCTCACGGCTGGCCGTCCAGTCGTTGAGGTCAAAGCTATCACGCACAGCCAAATTGCTGCCACCGCGCCAGGCCGCTTCGGTGTTGTCGGCCGCGGATTGGATTCGCACGGGCACGTCACTCGGCGCCCACTTGCGCAGCTCTGAGTAGAGGCGGTCTTTAAACCCGGGCAGGTTCGCTGTACCACCACAAAGAACCACGTTCGCCCATAGGATGGGTTGCACCTCTGCTGGGCATGCGGCTATACTTGACTCCACCGTCTCGGCCAGTCCAGCCTGCGAGACCCCGAGGTGACCGTAAGGGTCGAAGAGCGCTTCTGGAATGGAGAACCGCTCGTTCTCGAGAATGAGGATCTGTTGGTCGCCCGACTTCTGGCCCTGAATCGCGTCGTCGAGCGACGGCACCACATGGCCGTACGGTTCCTCGTGCGTTGTGGGCAGCGCGTAGCCCATGGCAAAGTCGGAGAATTTCTTGCGCTCGTGGTCGGCATGCCAACGCTCGAGGTCGTGCGCGAAGTCCCGGGAGACAAAGCACAGGCTTTCTTTCACGCGGTTCAAAATCGCTGTTTCCTCCATCATGTTGTAGTGCCGGAAGCTCACTGTTTCCTTCAAGTAGTTTGTGAGGATCTTTCCCCCTACGTCAAGTCGGCGCAGCGCGTTGCTCACGACCATCGTGCCGTCCAAGACAGGCACGCAGTGCGCCGCGTGGAAGCCGACGTCAATAACGAGCTTCGCCGTCGACTGTGTCTCGGGCGCATTTGCAGCTAAGACCTGCGGCGGGCACCGTCTATAGCGCGCAAATTCGTACTCCTCGAACACAATCTGGTCGGTGTTAACCGACGACGAGGGCAGGCTGCCCGGCGCCTCAGTGAGGAGTAGCGTTGTGTCCTTGAACTCATCCACGGACTGCACGATCTGCTTCTGGTCCCACGTCCAGTCCCAGATCGCCTTTTCGAGCTCCCAGGAGTACAATTGCCCGCGCGCCACGGGCCGGCGGAACTGCAGCCCCGTTAGGTCCTTGCACAGATTGACGGTGTTGGCAAGCCACAGGCGCCGGTCGCGCGAGCGCATCATTGCGTTTACTACATGCGTGCACTGCTGGTCTCCAGCGTGGCCGACCTTGATTTCGTATGAGCCGTTGTCAAGCACTAGCACTGCCATGCCATTTCTTCCTTTTACCACAAATGCACTTCGGACGCTTGTTATTGTAAGGTTCTGGTCTGGGGTTGAGGTTACGCGCACCCTTCTCGCTAATTCCCAGCTTCTCCATGATACGCGCAAGCGCGCGCACAACGCTTAGATTTTGTCATGGGGGGGGGGCAAAAGCTAGATGAAGAGACGTGTGTAATCTCGCGCGGCAGAACTCATGCGTGACATTATGAAATATTCCGGTCCACGTTTCTAGGGTTGGGAGCGAGCATACACATCTTGAACAGGGGGGGGGATTTTTTTCACGCCACAGACCATGTCTGCCACGGCCCCCGTCCTGTCATCAGAGCCTGAATATGCTAAGGCCGAACAAGTGGTTGCGGACCCATCTGTCGCACGCGATAAGCTTGCCGAAATCTACTTTGTTGACCCAATTGCCGAGCACATCAGGAATAACAACTATGTCGCGCCGTGCCTGCAATTCCCCGACGACCTCGTGCGCGACTCAGCCCAAATAGCGTCCCTTATTCAGGCCCGCATAGACGTGCCTGTTTATGTCCTCGCAGACACGTCCTATTCGCCGTGCTGCGTTGACGAAATTGCCGCTCAGCACGTTCGCGGAGATGTCATTTACCATTTTGGTAATGCCTGTATGAACCCTACAAAGTCTCTTCCAGTCGTATACGTGTCTAGGCGAGAGCCTGAGGTCAATGTCGAGCGCGTCGCAGCACAGCTACCGGACAAAACTGTCATTTTGTACCCTGAGACTCACTACACAGATCTGGCCCTGGAGTTGGCATCGAGCCACTCAAATGTGGTCGTCGCGCTCCCATCCTCACACACGGCAGAATTTATTCCATCACTTCCGGAGCGTGAGACCATCCAGACCTCGCCCGAACTTCCAAACCGCGTTCTCACAGGCCCCTCCGACCGCTTGGAGGACTGCGCGTTCATTTACCTCACAAATGACCCTAGCGAATCGCTTTTGTTGCACTGGTCTACAGTCTTCAGCGATATCCGCGTGATTAGCCCCAAGGGTGACGTGCTCCCCAGCGCACCAGCTCTCAAACGCCGCTACCGGCATGTGCAGAATGTGAAGGCATCAGGCACTATTGGAATTTTGGTGAACACGCTGTCGTTGAGAGATATGCTCAGTCTGCTTGAGCGAACAAAGCAAGCTATCACGCACGCGGGCAAGAAGTACTACACGTTTGTTGTCGGCAAGCCGAACGTCGCAAAGCTCGGAAATTTTGAAGCAGTGGACTGTTGGGTTCTGCTTGGGTGTCCACAAGGAGGCGTGATTGTTGACGACACCGAATACTTCAAGCCCATTGTCACGCCGTACGAGCTCGAGCTTGCGTTTGATGATACGTGGACAGGCAAGTGGCTACTAGATTTCAATCAAGTGTTTAATGATGAGGCCCCGTCTGACAATGAGGACCACGAGGCGTCAAACGCAGAGGACCCATCTTTGCATTTGGAGAAGGACGACGAAGATGAGCCATTGTTCGATCTCGTTACCGGTAAGTTCGTGTTTGGCAACGCACCCTTACGGCAGGTTGAGCACCTCAGCGTAGGTGAAGGCGGCGAGCTTCAGAAGAGTAGCAACGCGCTCACAGTACGCAACACGGTTTCCACCGCGGCTCAGAAGCTGCAGCAGCGTAGCTGGCAGGGCCTTGGATCTGACCACGCCGAGATCACTGAGGATTCGGCTGAGCTAAAGAAGGGCCGCTCGGGAATTGCGCGGAACTATGATGTTTTGTCATGACCAAATCACAGTTTTATGTGTTTTTCCCTAGTTTAATGATTAATTTAATGACCTCTGAATTCGTTAATGCGTTTAGAACTTCACTTTGAGGCCCCACTTGGTGCGCCAAAGAACTTCACGAACACCAGCTGTAGCAGCCGCGTTGTGTTGAACTTCAATGAGTCGTTGATAATGTCGTAAGTCACATTTCCCTGGTACTGATGGTCCAGTAGGTCGTCGAGTGTGATCTTACAGGTCCCATTCGGAACAAGGACACCCTTGTATGTAACGTCGAGCTGGAACTCGGCCACCTTGTAAGAGCTGAACGTTAACGATACGTCCCGAAATTGTCGATCGGTGTACCCACGTAGGCTTACAATGATGCGGCGCTCGTACAACTTTTCCGCAGATGCCTTGTACTGACCAAAGCGAGGACCAGACGCATCATTGTTCGTATGGCCCTTCGATTGAGGCAGCTGGAACCGCTGGAACCGCTTTGACTTGTTTTGGGTCGCGAGATGCGTCTCCGTCTGCAGCGCAGTCATAGCCTGCTCGATGTGCTTGCTGTAACTCTCGAGCCGCTCTTGTAAAAAAGCGCCCTTCTCTTCGAGTCCTTGCAAAGTTCGTTTGCGAGCTGCTAAGAGCGATGTGCGCTGCTGCCGCACCTTGTCCTTGTTGCGGATATCCTCAGCAATAACGTTCACAAGCGTTTGGTATGCATCATGGCGCGTAACTAGCCCGGCAGATTCGAGCTCCAGCACCTTCTCTAGTGTCAGCAGCTTCAGCTCCCTGAAAGTGAGGTTAGCAAGTTCTCCAGCCACGGCACGCGTGTTGTCGGTGTCGAGTAGCAGATTATACATGTGCTCATCCTCCAGCTCCACAGGTGCTACGAGCACGGCCATAAGATCGTCTGCGTTGCTTTGAACGCGAAGGACGTAACCAAGGCATCGTTTAGTTGTTGCCATTAGGCTGGAATTCGAAGAGGAGTTCGCCAACGATGCTGAGCCGAATCGCGGATTCAGCTCGAGGCGGATGTTGTCAAACCTAGCCAAGTCGAACATCTCGCGCGCATCCTTTGGTAGCGGGCCGAGCTGTTCAACAACAGGGCGTAGCATTGAGTCAGTGGAGCTAGTGATGTCCGCGAGGTGCTGGTAGCACATTGCGTGGAGCGCAAGCACATTGTTTGTCGCAATCTGCAAAGCCGGCCGATCATGCATGGTAATATCATCGAACTCGGACATATGGAAAAAGCTGTGTAAGTCGGGGCCGCCTACAATGGCATCCTGGAATTTCATTGACAGTTGCAACGTCGTGCTCTTCACAAACTCGTTCAGAGGCTGCAGGTATACATCCGTGCTTCCTGTTGTATCAAAAGGCTTCATTAATCCGATCTGGTGTAGAACACGGCTCACTAGAGTGAGATTTTTTGCAGTGTGGCCAATGGCAGCATCTACCAGCTCCAAGCTGTCTGCCGCGAGTAACGCGGGTTGCAGAAATTGCGAAATAACAACTTGGCCGATTGCCGCTAGTGCAAGAGTCTTTTGACCGGTTACACTGAGCACTTGCCGATAGACTTCGCGTGCGAGGAACTTGATGTGGAACGGAATGCTGTCGAAGTCACTAACAAGTGAGTGCACAGCTGAAGCAGTAGCATCGCGCAGTCTTTGCAAGTTTTGCACAAAGACGGCTCGCACACTAGGCTCCTGAATAGCCTCTTCAGAGCTCAAATCAGCGCCACCAGTCAATTGTTGGTAGATGAGATGGGGGTCATACTCAAGCAGCTGATCGGCACAAGAACTTAGCTTCCTTGTCGTGGCAGTAAGGAATTTCTTTGCAGCAGCTACACTGCCTGGGCGTTTGTTCAAGTGTGCGACAATCTTCCATGCGACTGTGTTTTCAGCGCTACCAACACTAGACTGCGTTACGGCACGGCCGAGGAGTTTCAACAAAAAGAACTGCTCTCGAGGAGCTTCAGCATGACCGTATACTGATAGCACCAAGTTTGCCATGTCCAGAGACCGTGGCGCCTTGTGGCTCATAAGCTTTGAGGTATATTCCGGCTGAGTTTGGAGCACGTATAGAAGGCCTTGGTACAGCTCCACGCGCTCGCGGCTCGGTTTCTGCAAAGACTTCGGGTCGAACTGGTCCTTTAGTTGATCACCAGTCGTATGCTGGCGTCGAGATCCGGAGCTTGAACCAATGCCTCCAAGCTCCTGGTTGAGCTTCTGCTCCTTCTGAAGCTGATGTCGCAGATTCTGGTTCTGCCGCTGCTGTTGGAGTACCAGCTCGTCAATCGAGATGTTGTTTTTCACGAGCAAGGATATTTTCGTATCTAGCTGAGCGATGCGTCCCTCGAGCTGTTCATTCTCTTTTACCTTGACGCCTATACGCTTACCCCATTCCTCAAGCTCTAATTCTTGCTTGTAATCCAGTTCATTGTCATCAATAAGGTGAACAAACGGCTTGATTGCGCTCAGAGACGGGTTTTCGTCTGCAATCAACGTGCGATAGCGAGAGCCCTGCATTTTCGCCCTCCAAATACTTTGCAACATCACAATCTTGTCGACGTTGGCTGTCCATTGGCCTCGGGCTGCCTCGAAGCGACGCTTTTGGAGAACTCCTCGCGCGCGCGTTTGGAGTCCGACGATGCCAATGATATGTTGGTCTAGGTCATCGTACACACAACCGAGGCGGAATCGAAGAACAACGCCACGGAAAGCAGCCTGAAGAAGTGTGACGGACTTAGTTGCTTCCCGCGACTCGAGCTGATGCCGCTGCATAGAAATATGGCGCCGACAGAGCTTTCCACGAGCCAGAGATTGCACGGTAATTATCTGGCGAGCTTGCGTGGCCGTGGCACTGAAGTATTTGCGAACATGAGCACCACGCACCACTGCTTGCAAGGCCACAACAGCCTCGCTTTCCTCAATGCTAAAAGCAGGCTGGCTGCGCGTATAACTACGCCGAGCCAGTGATCCCCGAGCTAGTGCTTGCAGATCAACGACCCAGTCTTGTGGGAGTTGGCGCGCGCCGCCAAGCCTACGGCGAGCAATGATACCCCTTGCGGCTGCCTGCAGCTCTGGTAAGCGGGGCTGCTGCTTCAAAGCAGCGATTCTACGTCTCACCAATGCTCTGCGCGCGATGGCTTGCATGGCTATGATGGAACCATCGGCCCTCTCTTTCAAGTGGTATTTGCGTACGAGGAAACCGCGGCACACTGCCTGGAATTCGGTGATTTCTGGTTCAAGCTCCTCGAGTCGCATGAGCATAAGTTCAGCTGAACTGAGAACACGGGACCTGATAGAGTCTGAAGAGAATGTACGCGGGTTGTAGCGGTCCCGGTGACGACTTGTCCAGCCGTCGTAGGTGTACTTGGAGTAGTCGCGGCTATCCACGTCACGGTGTGTGCGAGGTGCATAGTCGTAGCCTTGGTCATAACCGCGTGGGTAGCTATCGCTCGGGCCTCGGTATTCGTCATTATAGCTGTAATCGCGAGGCCTGTAGCTTTTCCTAGGGCTATTTCTATTGCGACGCGGGGGTTTCACGCTGATAATCTCGTCCTCGGAGTCGGTGAATGATTCTGCGATGCCAGGGTCGGGCCTTGGTGTATGACTTGCCCGCTTGGCGCGAGGAGAATACTCGGGCTCCAGCTCTAAATCTGTGGCTTGTTCGGGCTCTGGCTCTAGCTCAGGGTCGGGTTGTCGCACTTGTTCAGGCTCAGGTTCTGACTCGGATTCGGCGTCCATCTCCAGCTTAGGATGTTGCCCACTAAGGTGACGCGTCATGGCGCCGAAATTTGGCATTGCCTTGCCATTTATACCCCGCTGCGTTGTGTCGAGCTGGTCGTCGCTAAACTGCAGCTTGCCAAGCAGATCGTCAACGGCAGCGACGTCTGTATCAGCGTCGGCTACGTAATGCGAGACAGCGTGGATGCAGTATATTACTTTCGGCAGGTTGCGCTTCTCGTAGAGGTCGGTCATGTCGAACTGGAAGAGCGACGGGACGTGTAGGGCCTCAAGCAGGTCGAAAAAGAGCGTTATGTTCTCGGTGTGGCGGTATTGCAGACGCTTGTGCTCGAAGATGGGCCACTTTATGAGCTCAGGGCGCAGCTTCTGCGTCACTTTGGCGAGGGCGATGCCATTTTGCAGCGACTCCGGAAACTTCTCGACAGGGGGCTGGTCGCTACCGAGAACTTTCTCCACCCACTCCTTCGCCTCGGCGACGTGACACAAGTATTCGTATGCCTGCCAGTTTTTGCGTTCTTTGTCCCAAGAAATCTGACTTGGAGACAAGTCCTCGTTGTGCATGAGCGGATTACGATCGGGCCGTGGGCCCATCTTGGCGATAGAGGGCGATGCGGGCCCGGCTGTGGCAGACTTGGCTGCGAGGCGGGCTGGTGAGAGACTCGACTTGGGCAGTTCCTGTTGCTTTGGAGACTGCTGCATTGGAGGCAGCTTTCTCGACGGCAGCTGAGTTGCGGGATTTTGCTTAATAGGCTCTTGCTTTGCGGACTCCTGCTTTGTGGACCGCTGCTTCGGCAGAGCCGCGGATGGCGTGGCGCGCAACTTTGTGGGCGAGACGGAAGACACATTCGCAACAGCGCTGGACTCGGGACGGTATCGCGATGGTGAGGCATTAACGGATGTCGGTCTCAGTGGAGAGTCCAACCTTGCGTCCAACCTTACTGGGCTCTGGCTAGCCGTCTTATCGGGCGTCGGCAAAGCACGCGTGGGGCTGCGCGTGGGGCTGCCATGGATGCTCTTGGGCGGGCTCTTGGGAGCATTCTCGGCCGAATTGCTTTCCAGAGTCTGAAGGTACCGGTCGGCAATGGATGACTTCTTCATCTCCGCGATGAGCAGGGTAAGAATGTGTGGAACAAGCAGGGGAGGACTTTTGTTGATGTGTTTGTTGATGTTTTGAAATGCTGGGCAAGGGCGCATTTCTGCATGCGGGCAGGATCCAAGGGGCCCCAAAGGAGGCTCAAGACGTCGCATGCAGCGTTTCGAGGTGATGCTAAATGTACTAAAGTCAAATTTAAGGCTCTAAAGTAGTGGTGCCGTCTATCGGGCGTGGCGCATGCGAAGAGCGCGGCGTGAGACCGTCCCATTCGACACTGCGCTTGCCATACAAGCCGTTGCAGCGAGACAAGTAGATCAAATCCAGCCCCTAACATTAACCCAAACTTGAGCGCTCTTCTTTCTCTTCGAAGTTCGCGCTCGCGGCTGTTTACGTGTCCACCAACCCGCCAAGCACAGACGGCTCGGAGGAGCATAAGAACGGGCCCTGTGCAAGGAACCCTTGCCGCATGAGTGAACGTCGCCTACGCGTCACGGTGGACGAGTCGCGGCATCTGTTCCAGAACCTGCTGCAGGAGGCGCGCAGCTCGTACCGTGAGGTCTTTCCTGATGCCGAGGGGTCTGACGCAGCCGTGTCTGGCGGCGCGGGCGGCGCGGGCGACGCGGGCGACTCGAATTGGCTGGCCGTGGATCACGAAATAAGGGCTGTGTACGAAATGTCGCGGTTCGCGCTGCGCGTGGCGGGGCTGCCGGGCACGGAAGACCTCGACGACTTTCGTGGGTTCTGCGAGGATGTCGACGGGCTGGAGCCGCTGGACAAGCCGCTGCTCAACTCGGTGGGGCGCCTGTGCGTGCAGATCAACGACCAGCTGCTGGCGAATTCGGAGTACCGGCGCAAGATCCCGCGGGTTGTCGCAAACAGCTTTGAGGCGTACGTCGGGAAGAGGCGCGCCCATTTTGACGCACTGGCCGCGCAGGCGCAAACGCAAACGCTGAGTGCGTCAGACGCGGCGGCCGAGCCGGCTAGCAGCGACATGCCGCCCAACACGATGCTGGACGTTGTGTCGGAGCTGGCCATACGCATGCAGCGCGTCGCAGAGCTATTAGAGAGTGTGTAATCGATACTTACGGCGAGACTATTATTCGGTCTTGGCCTTGATGGCCGTAGGCTTTGCCTCTTCAGTGCCCTTGCCGGTGAGGTCGCCAAACAGCGACTCGGCCTTGAACGGGCGCTCGTAGCCGGGGCCGCTGCGGCCCAGCAGGTGGATCTGAATCATTTTGTTCTCGAACGCGGACTTGAGAGGCATGATGCTCTGCAGCACCAGCGGGTTCGTGTACTTCATGTACAGGTGCATGAAGCTCATCATGGCGACGCCCTGGTACACGCCCTTGAGGGCGGCGCCGACCTGCTCGAGGTCGTAAGCCTTGACGGTAGTCGTAACGAACTTAGGCTCCTCCTGCGAGAGCGGCGATCCAGGCTGCTGGTACCGCAGCGTCGTGAGGTCGTTTTTCTTGTTGATGACGTGGCGCGCGAACAGGTACACAATGAGAATGAGCAGGTTCGACGCGATGTAGCAGCCACGCACAATGTTCACGGTTGTCGAGTCCTCGAAGTCGAGCTTTCCGCTGAGCCGGTTCACCACCAGCATCAGCACCATATTTGTGATCAACGGGTTCATTTTTTCTAAAGGTTGCGGGGGGTCGAAACGTCGCCACTAGCTATCGGAGATAAAGCAGAGGGTTTTTCGTGCGTAATATAAGGACACGGTTGGGTCCCGGAGGCCATGTGTCAGATTCATGCGCCGATATCCCGTTTCCAAAAAACGCGGGTTAGGGCGCGCCCGCGCGGCGGCGCCGTTGGGTCTTCTTCAGGGCTGCACTCGGAGGCGGTCCAGCACGCGTGCTGTCCTAGCTGCGTCGGGCCCGTCCTCCTGAAATATCGGTTTTCACTGATTTGTTTATGGCGTGAAGCTTTTAGAAGCTTATAGGGGCTTGCCAGGGCGCTCTATAACTGTTCTATTTGTTTAATTTAAGGCCTGCTGCTCACTTTAAAAACAAGATGCTCGATCATATGGAGATATGTAGCTTGATGTAGCTTTCTGCTGCATGCGCAGTAATCCCCACCGAGCCCTTGAACGCAAAGTACCTAAGTGCGGATCTTGACACTAGACAAGGCGTGTTCGGTACTCAAGACGCGGCGTACTCGCTGGATCAATGTGTAGCGACCGCGTATTTGGGAAGCAGTCGCCTTTCCCAGTCGCACGATCGGGCTAGCCTTGAAAGGGTCAACGTCTTCAGCCCTTAAGACCTTCCTGGCTCTTCTACAGCCTCACAAGTGTGCGACAACAGCACTTCGGTATTCTACTGGCTCTGATCCAGCAGGTGCAGCTCTATACATGTTTATTTTCGTGCTGAACTGGGCCGCTTTGGCTGGCTTCTCACTAGTCGAGGGGCCTGCAATGCCGAGATAATGCTGGGGGAAATGCTTTTATACAACAATGGCCAACGAGAAAAGCAGTATGCTCAGGTACGTGGCAACCTGCGTGACCCACCACAGGTGCTGCACATGGAAACGACACAAACTGTAGTGCCACTTGTACTGCTGGGCCGCAGTATCCCACACGCCGCTAACCAGGCCCGCGTTGCCGCCGTACTCACCCATGACGCTGCGGACGGTGGCCTCCTTCACGGCGTTACCGTCGCTGAACCCGGGCTTGCTTGTCCACTGGCCGTTTTGGAGCAGGTAGCTGGCCTCGCAGCCCTCGTGGTCGTGGCCCGTGAGGATCATGCCACCCGCAGTGTCCGCGCCGAATGCCGAGTCGAGCACGAGCGCCGTCGACTCGGCGCTAAGGTGGTTCTGACCTTTCAGCACAGAGCCAAACTCGGGGCCATAGTACTCGAAGTGCGGGCCGTCGCGACAGATGCCGGCCGGCTTGTGCATGGGGATGTGCGTGAGCAGGACAGTGGACCCGCTGAAGTTCGCGGCCTTCAGCTCGGCCAGAAACGCGCGCGTCTGCAGCTGCGGCGCATCGTCATACGGAGGGCCGTCCAGCGTGAGCGAGTTCACCACAACGAGGCGCCACGCGTCGCTGGCCTGCACGACGTAGTTCAGCGGGCCGTACCGGCGCACATAGCGCTCTATTCGCTCGTCCGTGACCTCGCCGTGGTAGCCGATGTCGTGGTTCCCCGAGACGTTCACGAGCGTGCCCGGCGCGGGGGCGAAGATCTTGGCAAAGCGGTCGGCGCGCTCGTCGAACTCGGACGTCGCGATCCACTGCGACGAAATGAGGTCGCCCAGGACGGCCACGAAGTCGGGCTGTCGCGTGCTCCGCACGGCGCTCACAACCTGCTGCAGAAACAGGTCGTTCCCGGCAATGTCGACGCGCTTGCGCAGCGTCCGCGGCCACCACCCGGCGATCTGCGGGTCCCCGAACGCAGCGATGCGCACGGCCGCGCGGGGCTCCCAGGCGCACCCTGACCGCACAAGTGGGTACAGCCGGATGTATGCATTCAGCGCCGCGCTCACCAGGGTAGCCACGGCGAACGCAGCCCACACGAGCCGTGCGAACATGAATGCAACCACAAGTTCTCCAGGGCAAGGTCTGAAGAACGCCAGCCGCGAGGGCGGCTCTCGCACCACGCACGAGCTGCTAGCCAATGCCTGTAAAACAGGATCCTCACTGTGATTTAGTTTCCGACTGTGATTCTGTCTTGTGCTTTCGTGTGTTGCGTTCGTTCGGGAGCCTCCACATGTAGCTGATGCGCGCGCCGCGATCTGGCGTCACATGCGGCAGTGGACTCGAGTGAAAAATGCTTGTTCAACAGCAAGAGCCCACGGCACCAGTGACCAAATGCGCAATGTGTTGCTTTTCTAACTACATAGCGCCGTCTAACAAGCCGTGATAGGTCCTGTACATAACGCGCCTCTTGCCAAGCGCGACGACAAGATTAGCCGCCTCTCTTCGGGCGCGCGCCGTTGCACCTGCAGCGCCAGCGCCCGACATTACTGAAGACTAGAACTTACGATATATAACAGACCCAAGCAAAAGAACGCGTGGGGCGCGCGCGAGTCGCCTGCGTCTGCGATTTTTCCTGCCTGGAGTGCCGACTCGAGACGAGGTGGACAAAAGAAACGTGCTTCTTGATCATTCCGCACCATGGACCGTCGGAAGGGCATCGACGACTCGAGCGACGAGGAGGACGCCGCGCAGCGCGCGGGCTCGCCACAGCCCGCGCCGACGGCCTCCGCGGCCCCACAGGACGCTGCTGATGCCGCGCGGGACCAGTCGCACTCCGCGTCGGAAGGCGAGGGCGAGGCACCCGACTCGAGCGACGACGACTCGAGCGACGACGCCGAAGAGCTCGCGCGCATCCGCGAGGGCTTTATTGCCGACAGCGATGAGGAGGACGACGATGACGACAACGATGACGACGCGCCGAAGCAGCGCCGCCGCCGCAAGCGGCACCACCGCGCGCCCTCCGACGAGGAGCAGAACCTCGAGCTCGACGAGGACGATTTGGACCTCGTGCGCGAGGCGTCTGGCGGGCCGGTGCGCGAGGACGGCAACTCGCGCTTCAAGCGCCTGAAGAAGGCCGGCGATAGCCGCGAGGCCGGGCGCCGCGGGCTGAACGCCATGTTTGACGACGATGACGACGAGGAAGACGAGGAGGAGGAGCGCCCAGCCGCCGCGTCGCGCCACGGCGAGTTCGATGACTTCATCGAGGCCGACGAGTTCAGCGAGGACGAGGAAGAGCGCCTGCGCAGAGAGGAGGAGCGCGAGACGGGCAACCGGCGCGCCGTCGCGGCTGCGCCTGGCCTCGGTGCTGTGTCGGCGGACCTGGCCGGCCTCGACCTCGACGAGGACAAGCTCGGTGAGATCTACGACGTCTTCGGCGACGGCGACATGTACGACTGGGCCCTGGCTGGCGAGGAGGACATGGAGGCGGCCGAAGCGCCGGCCGAGGACCTGGCCGAGGTGTTCGAGCCCTCGGAGCTCGCTGCGCGCATGCTCACGGCTGAGGACAACCAGATCCGCGTTGAAGACCTACCTGAGCGGTTCCAGCTGCTACGCGCGCGCCTGCGCAGCGTTTACGATCTGGGCGACGACGCAGACTACTTCGAGAAGAAGCAGTGGGTCGCAGAGACGTTCCTTGACGTCAAGAATCCGCCCGCAGAGTTCCGAGAACTCACTCGTCAGGCCGTGCAGCACGTTGTTGATTTCATGGCCCTCGAGAACTTGGAGGTCCCCTTCATCTGGCACCACCGCCAGGACTACCTAGTGAACTTCAGCGACACCACGGCCGACGCCGTGCGCACGCAGCTGCTCACACAGGACGACCTCTGGAAGATCATTGACTACGACATGGACTACCACGCGTTGCTCGAAAAGCGGCGCGCCGCGCGCGACCTCGCCGCCCAGGTACAGGCAGATGCCAGCGCCGAATTTAACTCTGTCGAAGCCGTGGCCGAGTCTACAACTGACTTCCAGGACCTCCTCGAGTGGCTGCAGTTCGTGCACAGTGCCGTGCTGCGCCAAACAAGGCGCCACTCCCGCTTCGGCGCCTACGACCGCGTGCGCCAGGGCCCCACCATGGAGATTGTCGACGCCATGCAATTGCAGCCGGAAGCTGTGGCCACGGCTCTCGAGTCGAAGTCTGGCTCCGTTGTCACGGGTCGTGACTCCGCGCTCACGCCTACGGAGCTGGCGACTGAGCTCAAGGCTTCTGTCAAGGATGCCGAGGATTATTGCGGCGCCGCGCTGTCGTTCGACCCACGCATTCGACGCTGGTTCCGCCAGCAGTTCGAGCTGCGAGCCCGCGTCGATATTGTTGTCACCGACGACGGACGCCGCAAAATCGATGTGAACTCGCCTTACGCGGACATCAAGTATGCGGCAAACTGGACGCTCGAGGAGCTGCGCATGCGCCCGGCGCTCTTTTTACGCATGCTACAGGCAGAGGAGCTTGGCCTCGTTATTGTCCGCGTTCAGTTCCCCAATTACAAGACCTCTTTGTACGCCGACTTCGAGCAGACTTGCGGGGCCACGGGCGATGCCGAGTCCGAATGGACGGCGTCTCGCCGGCGTATCGTAAAGAATGCCTCTCGACGCATTGTACCTCTCGTAACGCGTGGCATTGTCGACGCGCTAAGGTCTAAGTGCACGCGCTCGCTGCGCGATGACGTGCGCACCGCCTTCCTTGAACGCATTGATCAAGCCCCGTTCAAGCCTGCAGGATATGTTATTGGCACAGTCCCCCGCGTGTTAGCCGTCACAGCCGGCGAGGCAAACGCTACCGATGCGGTGCTCGCCGTCGTAGTCGACGAGGACGGCCGTCTTACCGAGGTCTCCAAGCTCGGCGACGCTCGTGCCCCAGATTTCCGCCGTAGCCTTGCTGACTTGGCTCAAAAGGTGCGCCCGGACGTGGTCGGCGTTGCTGGCTTCACGCCGGCCACGCGTAGGCTATTCCAGTCTGTGCAGCAGGCAATCGAGGAATCGAACGTTCAGACTGGCCCTGAGGACGCTGAAGAGCCTCTGAAGGTTTTATGGGTGAAAGATGACGTTGCACGCCTTTATCGAAACTCGCAGAGAGCTGCTCTCGACTTCCCCGAGCTCGTGGCTAATGCGCGCTACTGTGTTGCTCTGGCGCGCTACTTGCAGTCTCCACTGCTTGAGCACGCGTCACTGGACTCTGAACAACTGAGCGCGCTGCCAGTGCATCCCCAGCAATCCCTTCTTCCCAATGATGACTTTATGTGGGCAATAGAAACTGCCTTCGTCGACATCGTGTGCCTTGAAGGCGTCGATATCAACCTCGCTGTTAGGTCCGCGTACCACGCCTCAGTGTTGCGGTACGTCGCAGGATTGGGGCCCCGTAAGGCAAGTAGCGTACTGCAAGCGATTCTGGCTCGTGCCCAGGGCCAAGTCACAAGCCGCACACAGTTGGTCACGGCAGAGATCACGTCGAAAACAGTTTTTATGAACTGTGCCGCGTTCTTGAAGATCCCCTGGAGCTCAGATGGTGAAGAGTATCTGGATGCTACGCGCGTCCACCCTGAGGACTACGATCTTGCGCGCAAAATGGCTGCAGATGCCCAAGAGCTTGACGAAGAAGATATAGAAGCAATTGAAGAGCGGAGGGCTGGCGGTGTGGTATACCAGCTGCTCGAAGATGACCCTGAGGGCCGCAAGCTCGAGGATCTTGTACTCGAGGAGTATGCTGAAGAGCTTGAGTCTTTGTTCAAACAGCGTAAACGGTGCACATTGGACCACATCCGCCGAGAAATCCAAGAGGCTTACCGAGAGCTGCGACAACCATTGCGCGTAATGGGCGTCGACGACGTCTTTACTATGCTGACTGGAGAAACCCGCGCTCGCTTGGGTGCAGGAACTGTATGTTCGGCTATCGTGCGCCGCGTGACTGCGCGGCAGCTAGTGCTGGCGCTTGACTCCGGTGTTGATGCTGTCGCCGAGTCGGGGTCTATCAGTGATGACAGGTCCGTGCCCTTGAACCAGCAATTCGCCCCGGGACAAGCTGTGCAGGCCGCCGTACAAAGTGTCGACTACGCGAACCTGTTCGCTTCTGTTTCAACGCGGCAGGCTGCCGTTGTAGATGCACAACGCAGACTCGAGGCTTTGGCTATGAACCACGACCCTCAGCATTGGAATCAGGCTGCCGAGGATCGCGATGCAGACGCTGTGCGCCGCCGAACGGAGCAAACGCAGCGCCAGATGCGCGTCATCAAACATCCGCTGTTCCGGCCAATCAGCGCCAAGGAAGCAGAGGCTTTCTTGGCACCATTGCAGCGAGGTGACCTAGTAATCCGACCCAGCTCGCGCGGGATGGATCATTTAGTTGTTACGTGGAAAGTTGCCGAGCAGATATATCAACACATTGACGTGAAGGAGCTCGACAAGCCTAACGAATACGCACTAGGTCGCAGCTTGCAAGTAGGACCATACCGGTATTCAGATCTGGATGAGCTTATTATCATGCATGTCCAATCGATGGCTCGCAAAGTTGACGAAATGACGCAAAGTGACAAGTTCCAGAAGGGTAACAAGGCTGATGTGGCGAAATGGTTGACTGCATACACCAATGCGCGACCGAACCAAAGTGTGTATGCTTTTTGCTTTGACCACCGACGCCCCGGCTACTTCCTGCTTTGCTTTATGCTTGGCGCGAACGCGCCTATTAAAGAGGTTCACGTTAAGCTGCTGCCCAACGGCTACGAGCTTATGCGCAATGCTTATGCCGACGTGCAGGGGCTGTGTAATGGGTTCAAGATCATGATTCAAAGATCAAGGGCTTGAGAGCCTCATTAAAACGAAAATCAGATTAGTTGTATATTAATGCTCAGCGATTGAGGAGTTAACATTCCCTAAAATACGCACACGAACTCGGTCATAAAGTAACTGCCGGGGCTGTAGTGTTTGTCCTGGAATTCGGCAATATTAAAAAACTGAAGTGCTCTCTTTAAAACAGATTAATCATATCGCCTCGTAACACTCATAGGATGAGTGGTTCAGCGCCAGCATGGCATGCTAGTTACCGTCATATCTTATCAGTACATGCACCACCTGACATGGCGTGCTGCACTGCATGAATACAACTGGCCGATGCGTGCCCTCGCATTAGAACCAAGATGTTTCGACGCGCGCAGCCTTTAAGGCAATTTAAACGCGTGTATTCTACAGCTCCGCAGAGGAAATCGCGGGTAGGTCTTTTCTGGGGCGGTGCTGCAGCGGGATCTCTGCTTACAGGCCTCAGCACGTACGCCGCGTTGAAACAGTCGGCCCAACAGCCTGAACAGCCCACGCTCGAGAGCACTTTGCCGCTGAAGGCAATTAACTCGGACCCCAAATACGCTTCTCCCGAGGAAACTCAGGACGCACTTTCGCAAATAGCGAAAGTCGTTGGCAGCTCTAACGTGACCCTCACGCAGGAGATTTTGGACCAGCACGCGGATTCGCCATGGCAATACCGCCATCCCGAAGCTGGTGAGGGTCCCGAGGCGGTTGTTTTCCCCAACTCGACGACTGAAGTCTCGGAGGTGCTCAAAATATGCCACGCGTTCCGCGTGCCTGTCACTGCCTATTCGGGCGGCACATCCTTAGAGGGACAGTTCACTCCGGTAAAGGGCGGTATCTCGCTAGATCTGAACAACATGAACAAAGTGCTTGCCGTGCACAAAGATGATCTAGATGTTGTTGTGCAGCCCGGCGTTGGCTGGGAGCAATTGAACGACGAGTTGGCAGATTTCGGGCTGATGTTCGGACCAGACCCGGGACCGGGCGCTGAGATCGGCGGAATGGTGGGGACCGCGTGTTCTGGTACAAACGCGTACCACTATGGGCCTATGCGTCAGAACGTTGTGAGCCTCACAGTTGTGCTAGCGGACGGCACCGTACTGAAGACAAGACGCCGTCCGCGCAAATCAGCAGCCGGGTACGCCCTGACCGAGCTTTTTGTCGGCGCTGAAGGTACACTGGGTGTGGTAACCGAGGCGACCCTTAAGGTCTTTTCCAAGCCCGCAGTTCGGCGCGTGGGCGCGCTAAGTTTCAAGACGCTCGGTGATGCGACGGACACAGTCCAGCACATCCTGCACTCAGGATTTAACTTAGACGCTATGGAGCTTATGGATGCGAACCAGATGAGGCTGATAAACCGCGCGGGTGCCACTAACCGCAAATGGGACGAGCACAGCACGCTCTTGTTACGCTTTGGTGGGCCGACTGCCGAAGCCGTACAGGATGAGATCGAGGCGGTGACCAGGCTGTCGAAGCAACACAATCTACTAGGCCTGGTATTTGCCCAATCTGATGATGAGGGCGAGGAGCTCTGGTCGGCGCGCAAAAACTCTTTATTTTCGGTGTTGCATGCAGCACCTCCCGGATACAAAACGTACGGCACCGACACAGCCGTACCTATCTCGCGATTGAGTCAGGTCATTGCAGAAACACAAGCCAAAATAACGGAATCAGGACTCATTGGATCTGTATTGGGACATGTTGGTGACGGAAACTTCCATGTATGCTTTGCGTATGACCCTGCGACGCAGTACAAGGCCATCAAGGACCTCTCTAAATGGATCGCTCGCCGATCACTCGAGCTCGAGGGTACGTGCACTGGAGAGCACGGCATCGGTATGGGCAAGCGAGACCTGCTGATCGAGGAAGTTGGGGAGACGTCGGTCGATGCCCAGCGCAAGCTCAAACAGGCGCTTGATCCCCTGTTCATTTTAAACCCAGGGAACATTTTCAAGGTTGCGCAAAGCGACAACCTGGATTAGTTCTTTACACCTATAACATGTGTCTGTAATCAAAGTTTGCACTCGTAATTGTCGAGCTGGCAAAGCGAAGTCCAAAATTATCACCCCGATAGGAAGTCACATGTACGATATGATACGCGGCGCAACAAAAAGATTGTAGGAGACACCTGTGACTGCGCGATGGCTAGCATTTGTCTCATCCACACAATGACAGGCCGTTTTGGGTCGCTCACAAGGCGCACGCATAGGGCTGCGTGCCGCCCCGTCCTGCGGATCAACGTGATGCGCGCCACATTCCTTGCCCTGGTGCAGCTGCGGGCGAGGGTACTCACAGAAAAGAAAATTTCAGTCCAGTATTTTCTTGCATGCCTCCCAAGAAGACAAAGTACGTCCCCCTAGAGCCATCTGTGCCGGGAAAGGTCTTCGCCGGGCAGAATTTCGTGCCTGGTACTGCCGGGGCCTCGCCGCAACCCTCGTCGGTCAGCTCATCGGCCGCGCCGTCGCAAACACCTTCGCCGTCGGCGTCTTCAATGAACATGCAGGCTTTGCTCACGGCACTAAGCAGCTCCGTCGCTGAGTCGCCCTTCTCGCCCCAGTGGAATGCCATTGTGTGCGCACAAGGCCCGGCCGAACTGAAGACTGCTGTCGAACAGGCCGCCGCCGCTGTCGAAACCCCCGACGACATTGTGAACTGGGATCTGGCCTCTGGCATTGCGCAGCTCGCCAAGACGAAGAAGCAGAATCTGGCGCGACAGGCCGCTGGCGAGCTCACTGGCGCGCTGGCCCGCAAGTTTGAACAGGATGCGCGCGCACCTGCCTTCCTGCTGCCGCTCAGCCGTCAACTGTTCGATCTGCTTGTCGACAAGGACAGCGGTGTGAAGCACGCAGCACTTGGTGGCCTGCGTCGTGTCGAGAAGGCCTGCTCGCCGCAGGTCCTTGCGTCGCGGTTCATGACGACTGTGTGGGACTGCCTCGAGGACAACTCGGCCAAGTCCGCTACAAAAATTGGCGCTCTCGAGTGTGTTGAGTATGTGTGCGACCATTGCCCCAGTGACTGGGTTGAGCTTCAGTTCTACCGTGGCCTTCCGTTGCTCACGAACCAGCTGCACGACTTCAAACCTGAGGTCGCTAAGGCTGCGCGCCGCGTCACCACGAAATTCATGCAGAAGCTCGATAATCAGGACGTTGTTCCCCGTATCGATGTCATTGTTGATGCCTTGACGGACCCCTCCAAGGTGCAGCACTGCATCAAGGTGCTCAGCGGCGTCACGTTCGTCGCTGAAGTCACCGAGCCCTGTCTAGCCGTGCTGGTTCCCATTCTTAGCAGGGCGCTGACAGTCTTCTCGACGCAGGACTCGCTGCGACAGGCCGTTACAGTCACTGAGAACTTGACACGTCTCGTGCACAATCCCTGGGAGGTCTACCATTTCGTTCCTCTGCTGAAGCCCGGCGTGAAGCAGACGGTGGAGGGTGCTTCCTTGCCAGAGGTACGCGGCCTTGCTGAGAAGGCATTGGCTGTTCTGGATAGTGCTGAGCAAGAGACGGCCACCACCGATCGCAGCACCAAGATCAGCGTTGAGCAGGCTGCCGCAAGTGTGCCCAGCGGGCTCGCCCCGCAGGTCGCCGCATTGGCAACAGAGGTCGTTTTGCTGCTAGTTAACACGCGCGAGT
The DNA here is from genome assembly GCA_030705075.1 of Entelexis geochares. NCBI lineage: Eukaryota > Fungi > Ascomycota > Dipodascomycetes > Dipodascales > Trichomonascaceae > Entelexis > Entelexis geochares. The sequence goes on along the minus strand of JANIWL010000008.1, from coordinate 23,298 downwards.
TCACGCTGTTGCAATCTACCTACGTTCGCGTCTGCGGTCTGTCTGAGGAGGAGGCGCGCTCGAAGGTTACGCACTTCGAATCCATGTTCGCTGACAGCGGTGTTGCCGATGACGGCGAGGAAGGAATTGAAGTCGTGAATGCGAAGTTTTCTTTGGCTTACGGTGGACGCATGTTGCTTAACAAGGCCACGCTGCGCCTGTTTAAAGGCCGGCGCTACGGTCTTTGCGGCCGCAATGGCTGCGGCAAATCGACCCTGATGAGGTCAATTGCGAACGGCAAGCTTGAGGGCTTCCCAGACAAGTCTGAGCTGCGCACTTGCTTCGTTGAGCACCGTCTTCAGGGCTCTGAAACGGATCTTGATCTTGTCAGCTTCATTGCTCAAGACCCTGAGATCACCTCGGACAGGAGCGAAATCGCCGCCGCGCTGGCTGAGGTCGGCTTCGACGAGGAGCGTCGGAACCAGAATGTCGGCGCCCTCAGCGGTGGATGGAAGATGAAGCTTGAGCTGGCCCGCGCCATGCTCATGAAGGCTGATATTCTCTTGCTTGATGAGCCTACAAATCACCTCGATGTGGCCAACGTTGCGTGGCTGCAGGACTACCTGGTCACGCATACTGACATCACATCCCTCATTGTGTCCCACGACTCTGGCTTCTTGGACGCCGTGTGCACGGACATTATTCACTACGAGACCAAGAAGCTTGTGTATTACAAGGGCAACTTGTCGGAGTTCGTCAAGGTGCGTCCCGAGGGCAAGGCCTACTACACTCTGACTGACTCGGTGGTGCAGATGGCTTTCCCTCCGCCGGGCATTTTGACGGGTGTGCGCTCCAACACGCGAGCAATTGCACGCATGAGCGGCGTGAGTTTCAAGTACCCGGGCGCCGCCAAGTACTCGCTTGCGGGCGTGTCTTGCTCGGTTAGCTTATCAACGCGAGTTGCCATTCTGGGTCCCAACGGAGCTGGCAAGTCTACGCTCATTAAGCTTCTCACAGGTGAGCTTGCCCCGACTGAGGGCAAGGTGGAGAAACACCCGAACCTTCGCATCGGCTACATTGCACAGCATGCGTTCCAACACGTGGAGAAGCACAAGGAAAAGACTGCGAACCAGTATTTGCAATGGCGATTCCAGAACGGTGATGACCGTGAGATTCACTTGAAGCAGACGCGTCAACTCAGCGAAGAGGAGCGTGAGGTCATGGCTCGTCCTCAGAAGGTCGATGATGGCCGCGAGCGCATTTTGGAGGCCATCATTGGTCGCCAGAAGTTGAAGAAGACGTTCCAGTACGAGATCCAGTGGAAGGCCATGTTGCCGAAGCACAACACATGGATGCCGCGTGAGGAGCTTATCGACCGCGGCTTTGGCAAGCTTGTGCAGGAGTTCGATGACCATGAGTCCAGTCGCGAGGGACTTGGCTACCGTGAGTTGCAGCCGCCTGTCATTCGCAAGCACTTCGAGGACGTTGGGCTGGATGGTGACATTGCTGATCACACGCCGCTGGGCTCGCTCAGTGGTGGCCAGCTGGTCAAGGTTGTTATTGCTGGTGCCACCTGGAATAACCCTCATTTGCTTGTGCTTGATGAGCCGACAAACTATCTTGATCGCGACTCGCTTGGTGGACTGGCTGTGGCTATTCGCGACTGGTCTGGCGGAGTCTTGCTTATTTCGCACAACACCGAGTTTGTGGGTGCTCTCTGTCCTGAGCAGTGGCTCGTGGACAATGGGCGCATGGTGACGAAGGGCAAGGCAGCCGTGAATGCAGACAGCTTTGATGCCAAGGACTCTACTGAGAGCAGCCGTGCTGGATCCGTTGCGACGTCGGCGGCGACATCGGCGGCTACTTCCGCTGCGAACTCTGGAGACGAGGACTCGCCACTGAAGTACAAGATCCGTACGAAGAAGAAGAAGCTGACGCGTAACGAGCAGAAGGAGCGTGAGTCGCGCCGCCGCTTGCGGTATATAGAGTGGCTCAATTCGCCGAAGGGCACGCCCAAGCCTGAGGACACCGACGACGAAGCGTAGGGTCTGTCGAGCAGTATGTTAGTATAATTTTATTCATGGAGTTGGCTCTTCAATTTTTTTTATAGTGTTATGATGCTTTTCTAGTTACTGGGGTGCATTGCATTTTCACGCTCTGGTCGTGTTCTCTGCTTCAGTCCCACGTGTAGCAATACTAGTAATAGTAGTAGTAGTATGAAAGCCGAGGCGAGCACGTTCGAAAGCATACGCGACTTTCTATTCATAAATCTTCAGGCAGCGAAGAGTTGTGCGCGTTCAATCTAATATCTTTCCTTTTGTACATCGACTCGTTTTAAGATGGCAATATGGACCGGGAGATGCAAGCGCCCTAGACACTGGCGTTCTCTTCCTCGATTGAGATTTCTTTGCCGTAGGTTCGGGCCGCAAGCAGCGAAACAATGTCTTTCAGCAACGGCTCGTTATCGGCAGGCCCAATAACTGAGATGGTGTTGCGCTTGTCCTCAAAATGCGGGTAAGAGCCCAGCTTAACACCCTTAGACGCGTATCTCTCGTGAAGCTCGGTCAGTACGGGTGCAAGCTCACTCTCGGGCGTTGTGGTGGAGATGTAATGCCGCACGAGCTTAGGCGCATCAAAGCGGTCAGCAATGAGCGGCAGCAGGCCCTCCAGCATGCGAGTAAATAGTTTGGGAACGCCCGGGAAGATGTAAACTCTGTTGTCGAGCGACACAACCGGCACCCAAAGCTCGGGGTTCACGTAGTGAGTGGCAACATTGTCGCCGTGCGGGAAGAGAGCCATGCGCAGCTGCGCCTCACGCTCCTTACTGCCGTCTACTTTGCAATTAGGCGGGTTTTCCGACAGCGCGTTCATTTTCTCGACTGTTTTGGCATCGAGCTTCACATCGAGCTTGAACGCGGCAGCAATGCTCTCGTACGTGATGTCGTCGTGCGTCGGGCCAATGCCGCCCGTGGTGACAATGAAGTCGTAGCGCGCTCGCAAGTCGTTCAGTACATCGACGATGTCATGCTTGTCGTCAGGGACGACAGCAATGCGGCGCAAGTCGATGCCTGAGCGGAAGCAGAACTCAGCAAAGAATTGGGAGTTCGTGTCCTTGATCTTGCCGTTCAGAATCTCGTCGCCTATGACGAGCATTGCGGCGGTGCGAATGCGGTGCGGTTCCATAGTGAATCTTGGGGTCCTGAGAGTGCTGAAGAGACGGCGCGCAATGCTCCTCATCGTTTAAAGGGCTATTGTCGACTCGGGAGCCCTACGTGCGGCAGGGTAGGTCACGGGTAGGGCGAGTGCATGCGCGCTGTGTGCATATTGCGGCAAGATGGTTACATCTCGAGTCCAGTGGCTTCAACGTCCATGAGGGCGCTCAAGCATTCAGGGGAAACCACATACATTGCTACCGCCGGTTAGTTAGGCGTGCGCTTGCGCGCGTGGCCCTAGAGGGCGCTGGGAAACAGCACTGGAGCAAGTCGGCTGTAGCACATGGCATTGCGCGGGCGCCAACGACAGCACCAGATGAGGTGCGCAGAGAGAGGTCTGTGGCGTAACCGTGGCCTTTCATGTGCGCTCTAGCAAACAACCACTGAGTATTCTATGTCGGTACTTATCTCGGGGCTGCTTATTGTGGCCGACCCGGCAATGCTCTGCAATGGTCGTACGATTTGGCACAGACGCTATTGGTAGTCTTCTTCAGGCGAGGCGCTGCGACGCCTCGTAGGGCGAGCTTGTAGAGTGTGTTCAATATACGTGCCGCAAACTAAGTCAGTCACAAGGTAAGACTTAAGTATGTGCCCCCTTGTTTGGTGCAGCATGCAGGTCTACGTTTCGCGAGAGCTGGGAATACTATCTTCAAGGCGCTGGCGGATGCATTGAAGGCGTCACAGGGAGTAAATTAGCGCGCTGTTACGGCAGTTGGACTAACAAAAAATACTTTTCTTGCTCCCTTTCTCGCTCCCAACCATAATTGCTAAGTCGGTCGAGCCGTTCGGCCAAGGCCCGCTCGGCTCTCTCCACTTCGCTCGGCGACGCTCTGGCTGCTGTACCGCGGTCCGCGGCTCAACAATAGCGGGCCGTGGCTATGTTGGTGGGGGACGCTGCTGACGCGTCGGTTCCGGGCGGTCTCGTGACGCGCAGCACGTGAGCAGGCCCCAGCGTGGGCCGGCTGACCACACAACAACGGCTAACAAACACACGTAAAGAGAGCTCTTCTCACAACTTTCGCGTTTACCACTAACGACGATGATCGCCCGCCGGAACATTCTGAAGCAGAGCTCGCAGCTCGCGAAGTCGTTCAGCACCACGCGTGCGGCCCGCTCCTATGAGGAGACGCGCCCGAACCTGTTCGTGAACGGCGACACAAAGGTCATTTTCCAGGGCTTCACGGGCAAGCAGGCCACGTTCCACGCGCAGCAGGCGCTCGCATACGGCACGCAGATTGTCGGCGGCACGAACCCCAAGCGCGCGGGGGAGAAGCACCTGAACCTGCCTGTCTTTGCCAGCGTTTCGGACGCGATCAAGGAGACCGGCGCGAGTGCCACGGGCATTTTCGTGCCGCCGCCAGCCGCGGCCCAGTCCATCATGGAGGCTATCGAGGCGGAGATCCCCCTCGCAGTATGTATCACGGAAGGCATTCCGCAGCACGATATGATCCGCGTCGTGCAGGCCCTGAAGACGCAGTCCAAGACGCGTCTGGTTGGCCCCAACTGCCCCGGTCTCATTGCGCCGGGCCAGTGCAAGATCGGCATCATGCCCTCCAACATTCACAAGCCCGGCAAAATCGGCATTGTCAGCCGTAGCGGTACGCTCACCTACGAGGCCGTGAATCAGACGACGCAGGTCGGCCTTGGCCAGAAGCTTGTTGTCGGTATTGGCGGCGACCCATTCCCGGGCACGAACTTCATTGATGTGCTTGAGGGCTTCATCAAGGACGACGAGGTCGAGGGCATCATCATGATCGGTGAGATCGGCGGTACCGCCGAGGAGGACGCCGCGGACTACCTCCGGGAGTTCAACCTGTCGCGCAGCCAGCCCAAGCCAGTTGTCTCATTCATTGCCGGTGTCACGGCTCCTCCTGGCCGCCGCATGGGCCACGCCGGCGCCATTGTTGCCGGCGGCAAGGGCGATGCGAAGTCCAAGATCTCTGCCCTCACCTCGGCGGGCGTTGTTGTGGAGCCCTCTCCGGCTGGACTCGGCAAGGCTCTTTATGAGGACTTCAAGGCTAAGAACCTGCTCTAAACACTTCCCCTCCTAGATAAGCATCGTTATAGACGCTTAAGGTCATAGAACGTCAGATATGTGTAGTGGACTCCCGAAGCTGTGTTTGTGTACGGACCATGCCCGTAGGTAGAGCTCGCAGCTTGTCGCTGAGTGAGTTCACACATTTAGCACGACACGTGGTATTAATCGACGTTTCAATCGACTTGCTGCCTACGCCTTTGTAGCTGTGACGCAGTTGTGACACATGCCTACCCTAGGCAGGTTCCTGATAACTTCATTACAAGGCCGCCCGCTGCAAGGCATGAACATGAGATAAGAAGTACTTGTGACATCCACCTCCTTGCATGGATGACGAAGGCTGTGCAGTCACCTGCAGACGAAGTCATTGACGCAATGTAGACGACCCCGCACTTGAGCGCTGCTCTCAGCCGCGACCCAAACACCCCAATGACCACAGCGTCGAGGTTAGGTGAGGGCCAGGGTTAGCGCACTGCTCAAGAAGCGAAAAAAAAAAATAGAGCAGCGCATACATAATAAGAATACGTTAAAGCACGCTTGTGCGGCTCGAAGCGAGCTTTGAAATTATTTATCCGTTACGCATACGACAGTTAAGGTGGCATAACAAATGATCTACGAAGCCACGGACATCTGGCGTGGGATAGACTAACGCTTCTGCCTATCGCACTCATTTGGGCACGGGGTTAGGAGCGCCTCGAGCGGCCGGATGACCCATTTTCTGGGGAAAAAAGCGTCTTGATAAATAACTAAGACGAAACGTTGCGCGGCGCACAAATTGTATGGACTTCGAAGATGGTCACAACCTAACGTCTACTCGAACAGCGCAGAGCGATCGTGTGCAGAGTTATCACGGTGAAGATCGTGAGAGCAGCTTCGGCGAGCCATTGGATAAAGTGTCGAGTCGGTTCTCGGAGCGCGGGATCTACGGAGACCAGGATGAAGATGCCATTGCCCTCGAGAGAGCATCCACTCGCGCTACCGTGATTTCCCAGGTCACCCAATCATCGCTCTATCATGCAACGTCGCGAATTGAGATGGACGCCGTGGATCGTGAGCCCGCTGGCGAAGAGTTCGAGAAGGACGATCCCGAGCTGGTTACTTGGGACGGGCCTGATGATCCTGAAGACCCGCGGAACTGGTCGCCCCGCCGCAAAGCCCTGATCACAGTGCTGGCTTCACTGCAGACACTCATGCCCACCATGGCCTCAAGCATACTTGCGCCAGCAATACCACGAATCTTGGAAACTTATCATAACACAAACCTTACTGTGGGCTCACTCATGGTGAGTATTATGGTTCTTGTTTGGGGGTTCGCCACGATCATTAGCGCGCCCATGGCAGAGGTCGTGGGCCGCCGGCCAGTCATCCTAATCGCTGCATTGGGGAACCTTGTATTTAATATCTGCTGTGCCGTTTCTCCAACCACAGCAACAATGCTCGTGTTCCGCGCTTTAGCCGGCTTATTCAACAGCGCCCCCATTGCCATCAGTGCCGGTGCAATAGCTGATGTCTACAATGAGCATGATCGACAGTGGCCGCTTGCCGTGTGGGCTCTAGCCCCTTCATGTGGGCCGGGTTTGGGACCAGTGATGTCTGGGTGGATTGCTGAGTTCATTGACTGGCGCTGGGTCTTCTGGATCACTGCCTGCATGCAAGCGGCCGTTTTGGTTGTTTTGGTTCTCTTTTATCAAGAAACGTACCCAAAGCTCTTACTATCGAAGCGCCGAAAACGCCTTGTGAAGGAGACTGGGAACACCAATTTGCACACTGTTTGGGACTTGGCCAAACTCCCTTTAAGCACGGAACTTCGACGCGCAGTTGTGAGGCCTGTCCTGTTTCTGACTTTGAACCCAGTGGTGCTCTTGCTTGCGATATATTTGGCATTCACTTACGGGTTTATGTACCTCATTCTCACGAACTTTCCGAACCTTTGGACACAAAAATACCATTTCTCGGTAGGAATTGGTGGCGTGTTGTACCTCGGGTATTCTCTAGGCATGGCAGTAGGCGTGTTCTTTTGGACCTCACTCATCAATTGGCGCTATGACCGCCAGATGGCTAAGGGAAAGGGGAAGCTTGAGGAGCGGCTTTTTTTCCTGCCGATTGCAACGCTCTCGCTTAGTGCTGGTATGTTCTGGTACGGCTGGTCCGCTCAGGCTAAGACTCACTGGATCGTTCCCGAGCTTGGCATAGCTGTGTTCGGCTTTAGCATCTTCTGCGTGTTCCAATGTGTCCAAAGTTATGTTGTGAGTCTTAACGTAAGACTTGCTGGCTCAGCAATTTCTGCCTGCGTACTAGGAAGATGCATGCTGGGTGGCACATTCCCTTTGTTTGGCCGCGCAATGTACAATCATCTAGGTTATGGATGGGCTTGCACCGTCGTTGCCTTGCTTGCCATTGCTCTGGGTGTACCATGGCCTATCGGCATCTATATTTATGGACCGCGATTGCGGCGCTGGGTCGACGAGAATGTTAACATTGATTAACGGAATCTGACGCACCTAGACCTTGCGAATTACCCCACCAGGAGACGCTGATAACGGTAAAACTCAACTCGGCTTCTTGGATTCAGCTTCTTGGCTGCAGCTTCTTGGCTTTAGGTTCTTGGCTTCAGCTTCTCGTCAATGAAGCTTCTAGGAATATCTGGATTGCAATGATCTACAGGAGCATTTAATTAGAATGTGCGAAATGTGTGCAGTTCTAAGGGCACTGCGCATATCAATTAATCGTCGCCATATGGCCGGACTTTTCCTAAGATTTTTCTTAATTACTTTTGTTGCTTTCTAGCTCTTGAATTTCACCGCGGGGTCCTTCAGTTGGTTTATTTCAACATCACCAGACAGTATCATCAAACTGCCAGCGGTATCGTGCTGCTGACACAAATTGAAGGGTGGTTTTGTCGGCGCGTGATGCACCTCAAGACTAGGGCTCTCTGATTGACACAGGGCCACCATGCGAGCATCGTACCTCAGATGGGCTTCTGCGCCCGTTGCTTCAACCTCTGCGCATATTAAGTCAATCAACGATATTCAGCATTTGTATTATATCCATCCCACCTCGCCTGGATCGGTGTTCTTCCTGCCTAAAGGCACCAGAATTTTTGCAAAACTGAGCAACTTTATGCGCGCTCAGATGCGCAAACACGGATTCTCCGAGGTAGTGACGCCTCAACTCTTTAAAAAAGATCTGTGGCAAACTTCAGGTCACTGGGACCATTACAAGGAAGACATGTTCGCCGTAAATGGAGGTACTGCGGCCGACAAAGAGGAATTCAGCTTGAAACCAATGAACTGTCCCGGTCATTGTCTTATCTTCAAAAGTAGAGAGCGCAGCTTCAGGGACTTACCAATACGGTTCTCGGACTTTTCGCCGCTGCATCGCAATGAGGCCAGTGGTGCTCTAACTGGCCTGACTCGCGTACGCAGGTTTCACCAAGACGACGGCCACATATTTTGCCGTCCAGACCAGGTTTCAGGTGAGATAAAGAGGTCAATTGAGCTGGTGGACACTGTATATCGCATCTTTGGGCTCAAGTACAGGAAAGTTTTATCTACGAGACCCGAAGACTTCACCGGAGAAATACGGCTCTGGGATGAAGCTGAGCAGGGCCTTAAAGCAGCTCTGGGGTCCGATGTGGTGGTTAACGAAGGCGATGGTGCGTTCTACGGTCCCAAGATCGACTACATAGTGACAGACAATCAAGGACGGCAACATCAAGCGGCGACCATTCAGCTTGACTTCCAGCTTCCTCGGAAATTCAACTTAGAATACGATGCTGAGAGCCAGCAGACAGGTATTCCGGTCATGATTCATCGCGCCGTGTTGGGTAGCGTCGAGAGGTTTTTTGCGCTCTTAATGGATCATTACGAAGGTAAGTGGCCTTTCTGGCTAAACCCGACTCAAGCAGTAGTTTTGCCTGTTAGCGAGGCACACGAAGAATATGCCCACGAAGTCGCTCGGCGCCTTTCTAATACACCACAAACGAGTGCGGTGCCTTTAAATGCAAGCGAATTCGACGTCGAGATTTGGGCTCAGGCGGAGCCTCTAGGGGGACGGATTCGCAAAGCCATAGAGCAATGCGCTTCCTATGTCGTTGTAGTTGGAGATCGCGAGCTCGAAAGTCAAACTATAAGCGTTAGGAGCCGCGACGGAGGCAAAAAGCTGTCTACTATGTCAATCGACGAGTTGCTTGCGCGTTTCAATGAGCGACAGGCAAGCTACGCGTAACAATTGCCACCTGATGAGTGCTTAATATCATGTGCAAGTCGCTTGCACCTAAGCAGCATTGATGAATGAGCATCTTGTGCTGATTCTCCTGGCCCCACGATTTGTGGACGTTCTGCAACTCGTTTTATTACTTCCACGAGATCTGCGTATCAAAATAGCTGGGCAGCAAGGCATAAAGTAGCGCCAATACAACTCGACTGATCATTCGTGGACATCGAGCTTCGTAATCGATTCTCTGTCGCCTCTGTCAAAGATGGTGTAGTAGATAGTACAGTGATGCATACTTTCGCTATATATTATATCACTTGCCGGCCACCTGTGTCATGGCCTTCATTAATAAGACCAATTTTGTTCGTGTGAAGCTTTAGGGACTAGCTTCCTGGAAGGAAGAGGCTATTGGAGAATGGAAGATCTCGGTTTCAATGATTGAGAAATCAATGAGTGTGATGTGTTTGCTGAGCCAGTTCTCAGTTGTGTTGAATACTGTGTGCCATGTGCATCAGAGCAACAGCGTTCTGAGCTGAACCCACTCTCAAGTGGCTTGTGTTTGCTTGAGACAGCTCGCAGTGTTATAGTTTGCCTGTATGTGTTGGAACTACAGATGTAGTCGATTGCACTCTTTGTGCATAAGTTCTTAGGCACATTACTTGTTGATGCAATAAGAACTCACGAGTGCTACACGACCCAGGAAGGCAAGTTTCGTAGCGATGAAAAGATGATTCACAATGAAAGTCGGAACCAGCAACGAGGCTTGTGGTGAACAGACTCAATGGGTCACTTTTTAGGAGGTCACTTTTCAGCGCGTGATAGGCCTCACGAGCCTTATGGTTCGCTGAGCTTTGGAGGAAGCTGGTAATGGCTAAGGGGGGGGGGCAAAGCGGAAACCGAGGAGCAGGTTTGTATTGCGAAGGACATGTTCATCAAACGCCATAACGTCACAACGCCAACTAACAAATTGCATTTTCTCGAGAAAGTCTTTGATACTTATGCATTCAAATAAATGAGCGACTGTTTTGCCGTCATCAATATCCTCGACTAAGAGATGATATCAAGTCATTAACCTAGCGCGTCGAGAGGTCTGTCGTAGCACATGGTTGTCTCACCAGAGACAACTCGATTCCACGTTATCTTTTTGTCGCTGTCGCTTTATTCGTGATACTCATACAGTACACGAAGAAGTCCATATTCCACTTATGGCCAAGCTGGTAATAGTAACTGGCACATGTAAAAAAGCTCTAAGGTCAGTTGAATAGCTTTTCAAAGGCAGACATGTCTACGTTGGGTCTTAGGAAGTTTGCTTTAAGTGATTGATCTGTCTTCGCTGAAACGAGTGAGTGAAATTTGCTCCGGAGGCCAGTTTATAGTACGTTCGCTGTTTTACTTGCATGTGTTCCGTCGCTTTAGACACTTTACTCAGCAGATACTCACTCTCATTAGGTGGTCTTGCCACGTTGTTTCTGAGATGCTCATGAGATTACGCAGTTGAATCATGCACGGTTGCGAGCTATGATAGGAGTAACTGATACATACTAAAATCACTCTGAGCGAAAATAAATGTCTGCTAAACTGATCATACACGGGCGGCGCAGAGCATACTCTCTTAGAAACGTGTACCTGGCTTTTGACTCTACAATTGAGCATATGCCTTGGTAAGCGATTAATTTCATGACCGACAGGTTGAAGACATTGAGCCGGAATGACACTCTAGAAAGTATTGTGTTTTTACGGAAAACGGTGAGCAAAGAAGTAATCCAATGACTGTGTAGTATCAATTCAATGACGCGAAACTTGCGATATTACTTCAACCCTTCGAAACAAAAGATCAAAAGATTCTAACCACTAAGCGCGGTGGGTTTCTGCCGCTAAGGATTCGTACGCCACGTTAAAAGCAGCTCTCCTCATTTTTCTTAGTGCTCGCGACCTGAAAATGAGGCGTTGCTTTTGGTTAGTGTATTGGCGGCTCCTATTCAAGAATCCGCCTCGTCGGGGAAGGTATGAATGCCACTGTAATATTAGCCTAGTTGCAAGACGTAATAAGCGGAACACAGACGGTAAGGCACTCCATCGCAACGGAAACAACTAATGTGCGCGTTGCATTGTGCAGAAATTGCGTGCAAAAGCGGGCTAAGTAAATAGTTGTAACGGTCGCATTGGCGTTAAGGTTAGAATTGACACTGCCATATGGCCTCTCTCTCACTAACAGCATCACAGTGTTTCACGTAAAAAAAAATAAAGGAAGCAGTTAAAGGAATAGCCTGGTTAACCAGCAGGTTTAAAATGTCATAGTGACATTTTATAAGTCCTGCATTATTGATCACAACATATCCGAGGCACCGATGCGCTTTCCTTAAATTCAAACGCGCAGATTAATAGCTGTGTGTTTTCGTTAACTTTTTAATGACTGTTCTATGTTTTTGAGAATTACGATTCTGAAAAGTGGTGAATTGTTTGAGCTGCGCCATTAAAGCATTGCCGGAAACCGAGACAGCTTCACTTAGGAACAGAGTTTTTGAGCGTTGAGACTGGCCGGCTGGCAGATTAGGGGTACGCCGTGCCTCTTCGTAATTAACATGAGCAATTCAGGAGTGCGGCTGTAGTTATACTTTCGGACGAATGTTGTTCGTTTCGCATTCACCAGCCTAATTGCGCGCAGCAGCGTCATTGAGTCTTTCAATGCTATTGCGCGCGCCTTGGCTCGCCTAAAGATTCATAAAAAAAAAGGCACTGTTAGAACTCAGGTCGTAGTCATTGTTGATCCGGTGACTCTAACGCAGTCTCACGAGTTCTAGTTGTTGGGCGAGCTTCGTCGTGTTTACAATGGTCGGCTGCTGTGGTCCAGGGTAGGGGTGACAGGCGCAAAAATGTCGTATTAGCGCGCATAGTTGAATAAAAATAATGCACCCCTGCTGCTTTAGATGTGGCCAGCGGGCCATACTGTACGGACAGGTGAAACAATAAAGCGAAAGAGCACAGGGCTCGAGGTACTGTGCAGCACGGAGCGGTCCAGACGAGCATTTTGTACTGTCTGTGCAGACACAGTGTCCACTATTTAGGTTAGTGAGCTTATATGAAAGAACTGCACACACCTCCTAAAGAGCGAGGCATTGTGCGCAACTGCCGACAGTGACATTGCTGGCCGGCCACTCCGTTGTATGTGGTCCATAACCCAACCCCGAAGGTGGTAGCGGGTGGAGAGACTGCCCTCCATGCCCTCCGTGTGGTCCCGTGACACTCACGCGCAGCTGGGATCTGAAAAATTCTCTGGAGCGCCCGCACGATACTCCTTTTCCACCACCCCTTAGGAGATCATCACCTAACGGAATTTTCCACGGTTTCAACAGACCGCAAAGTCCTTCCCCATGACTCCGTCTGCGAACTTTTTCTCTGTTCTTGGAGAAGACCCCACTGCGCCCGAAGTCGGCACCGGCGCCGTGCATCTCGAGACGGGCGAGCCCAAGGTGGGCCAGTCCACGAGCTCGAAGAAGACGGACCAGAACCCTCGTGCGGACCCCGCTAAGGCGCGCAAGAAGAACGCTGGCCCGCCCAGCAACGAGCGTACGCTGCGCGAGAACCGCGAGGGCGGCCGCGCTAACAACAAGAAGGTTAGCGTGAAGGAGGGCGAGAGCGGCCACGCGAGCCGCCGCCACGACCGCAGTGACCGTCAGAACCTGAGCGGCAAGCGTGACACGGGCAAGCGAGTGCGCGCCGGCTGGGGCGATGATTCGCAGGCCCGCGAGGACGAGCTTGCCGGCGAGGAGATTGCCGAGGAGCAGGCCAAGGTCGAGGAGGCTGAGGAGCGCGAGGACGCGAAGGCCGTTGAGGCGCAGCGTGTCACGCTCGAGCAGTACCTGCAGAGCCAGAAGGAGGAGAAGCAGGCGCTGAACACACGCAAGACGGGCAGCGGTGCGGGTCTTTCCAGCGACAAGTCGCCGCTGGCCAACGCGACGGAGCTGAAGCACACGCCTGAGGTTGAGGAGCCTGAGGCTCGCAAGAAGCTGCGCAACAAGCAGCGCAAGGAGGTCCAGACGATCGAGCCCGACTTCAGTGCTGCACGTCCGCTTACGCGTTCTGACCGTGGCGAGCGCTCGGAGCGTTCGGAGCGTTCGGAGCGCGCGCCGCGTGCGCCCCGTGGTGACCGTGCCGAGCGTGGTGAGCGTGGTGAGCGTGGTGAGCGTAGTGAGCGTGCTCCGCGCTCCGGTGCCCCGCGCGGTGACCGCGCCGAGCGCAGTGAGCGCGGCGGCGCCCGCTCGGGCAAGCCCGCTGCTCGCAACGCTGGCAAGGACACTAAGGGCGGCAAGCCCGCTGGAAAGCCTACTAGCAAGCCGGCCGGCAAGTCCGCGAAGCCCGCTGCTCCTAAGGTGGACCTGTCGTCGCTGCCCAGCCTGGGTTAAACTTTGTGCTGCGCACGACCCGCTGTAGTGGCGGCGCCCGGTTTCGAGCAGTGGTTTTGTACATCAAGACGCAGCTGCAGTAGAGGCCACAAGAAGAGCCACTGGCCGGTAAGGGGGGAAGAGAAAAATGACAAATGAGCAGCTGCCCAATTCCCTTTGCACCGCACCGAGTCGCTCGAGAAACGCGCCGTGCTTATGCCGTTTCTAATCCAAGTTTAAATCATAAGGCAAGCCGCCGTAGCTGTTCACATCTCATATCATATGCGTCTATGTATTGGCAGTCTTCTTTTCTGAAGCTCTGATGATGACGCGCTCGAGTGTTTGCATTTTCCGTTGCAGCAGCAGCAGCAGCAGCAGCAGCGTGCAAAAATAAAAGTATTAATTATGGTGCACACCCGTTCGAGCGGGGCAGTTTGTCTGTTTTTACAAGTCTACTTCGAGCGCAGTTGCACAAGCGCGGCAATGGCGTCCTGCTCGCGCGGCGATGTCTGACGCAGCGAGGCCGGGCCCATGGCACGCCAGTCCTCCTCGTCTGTTCCTTCTACCTCGTCGTCATCGAGACGGCCGCCTAAACTCTCATCGTCCAGGTCCTCGTCGCTGTCGTCCTCGCTGTCGCTGAACACGGCGCTGTCTTCCACGGCGTGCAGGCCCGGCGATAGAGGGGGCTTCGTATCCGGCAGCTGCGCGGATATGCTTTCGCGGTGCAACGCCGAGTCTGTTGTGTGCCCGCGCACGGCCCAGCGGCCCCAGCCGACCTTGACGAAGTCCGACCGCGGGCTGTCGAGCACGGCAATGATGAGGCGCCGCTGCTTCGAGAGACTCAGCTCGCCAAACCCGGGAATTGTCGCCGACAGGTGCGACGTGATGTGCCGGATTGGCAGCGGTCCCTGCGTGGCCAGCAGCCGGCTGATCTTGTCGCTCGTGACGGCGGCCGCCGCAGCGACGGCTATGGGCGAGTGCGTATTCAGCGGTTTGCCGTTTGCCGCGACGCCCGCTGACGCGCCGGGCTCGCCGTACGTGAACGACTGTGCGCGCTGCTTTGCACGCGACGACAAAGACGTGGATTTGGAGCGTGTCTTGGCCATGGCGCCGGCCCGCGGCGCGGACGCCGCGCCGGCGCCGCTCGAATTGCGCCGCTTCGCGAGTCCTGCCAGCGCCTGCGACGCCGGAGTCGCTCCGGCAGCCGCCGAGGAGTAGGCGCGCCCCTTCGGCTTCAGCGGCTGATGCAATGCGGTTGATTGAGGCGGCTCCGTGCGCTGGCGCGGCGGGCTGCCGCTCCTGGCGTCGTCGTACCCGGGCGTGCTGGAGGACGACGCGAGGGGCGCTCCCGCCGAATTCGCCGGGCCCGCGTACGCGGCGAGTGGCGGCTCCGAGTGCGCGTGCCCGCCGGACGAATTGAACGGCGCCAGGCCGCTTGCGTCGGGCTCTAGGGCTGGCCTGCCATATGGCCCCGCGCGCGCCATGGACGCGACGTGGCTTATTGAGGGCAGCGTGACCTTCGCGCCCTGCTGCGGGGGCGGCTGCATGTCGGGAAGCCGTCGAGAAATTGGATCGTTCATGATTCCGACGTTGCGAACCACTGAAATTTCACTAGGCCTGACGTTATAAACGAACGTGGCGATCGCTGCGTGGGCTCGGGGCCACCGTGCTTAATCAGGGTTCGTGTCCCCAATCACGCACTATACTCGCTACATCGGTCGATGCGGGGATACCGCTTCCCCACAGCTGGGGAAGGTTATCAAGCGGCACCCCCGAGCGGCCCCACAGTGTCCTTCATTTTCTTGTCTATTCTACGTGCCTGTTAATATCTACTTACGCCAGCAGCCAGGCCCTCGCTTGCTGCCGGCGCTGCTAGTTTCGGAGTATCATTTTAGGGTAAGGCGCAAGCATGGCATGTGGACCGACGGCTCAGGGCGCGGTCCATCTCACCTGCCCGGCCTGCAGCACCTGACGGTGCGTCACCGCCACATGGTTCGCCAAACGCTTGTGTTCTAAATTTAAGCAAGGCCAGACTGTCTGGCGGCGGCGTGCTGCAGGCGAAGAGGCAATTTTGAGGCCTGCGCCAATGCTAATTGAGTCTGCATGAAGCCTACTCTTCCTCGCCAGCCCCGCGCGATCATGACGCTGGCGTTCTAGCGTGTCTCCAATCGTCAGGAACACTTTCGGCTCGGCCCCCCCCCCTCCTATCTAGCAGCGCCATACGAGAGTCCTCCCCTCCTTTTTTTCCGAGACTGCCACCGTCACTTGAGCAATTGGGAAAGGGTGCTGCGGTCGGCTAGGGTGTTTGTGACTCATGTCGCCTAACCGTTTAATTTCACCCCGCCCACTGCCTCAGTTGTCTCCACAGCAAGAACGTGCATGCACGCCACCGTATAATTTCGAGTGCGATTAAATCCAAGTACCCTCATGTATGAAAGTGTTATTACGAACCACGGCAGCTGACGAAGGTGCCATAGCTGTTGGTCGGCTCGCTGTCGCTTGGCTCGTACTAATTTTTACGCCAAGTATGAATGAAAAGCCCTGACACCTGCGCTGCCCATGCATAGAATCACAATTGACGCGACGACACAAACTAGTAAGCGCTGCAACGCGAACGGTGATCATGCACGTATCAGTTTGCCGCTAGTCGCGCTCCTCCAAATAGTCGTTCTCTTCCTCCAAAACACGTCACAAGACATACTAGCGATCATTCTGAAAATGCGGTACTTTCAGTTAAGTTTAGTTATGTTAATATAAAATACTTTTTTGGAACTGCTTAGTATCCAAGAGCAGCCAGCTTGGCCGACACCTCCGAGGACTTCTCGGTGGTCTCAGCAGCGTGGAACTTCTTCTGCAGGGCAGACTTCTTCGCGT
The DNA here is from genome assembly GCA_030705075.1 of Entelexis geochares. Taxonomy (NCBI): domain Eukaryota; kingdom Fungi; phylum Ascomycota; class Dipodascomycetes; order Dipodascales; family Trichomonascaceae; genus Entelexis; species Entelexis geochares. The sequence continues at coordinate 6,601 of JANIWL010000008.1, read as the reverse complement.
GGTACGCAGCACCCTTTGCCTTACGGCGCTCCTCAAGACGAGCAACCACATCCTGGTATTGCCAGCCAACCTCGTGGCTGAGACGGCCAACCGTCGTGTACTTGCGGCCGGGCAGCAGGCGCAGCACGCGCATCGCCTGCGGCACAACAACGCGCTTCTTCACGGCGTAAGTGGGCGGCACACCCTCGTAGACCCGGAGACGGTCCAGCGCGGCCTTGCCACGCGCAGTCTTGTGAGCAATCATGCCGCGCACAGCCTTGTAGAAGATACGGCTGGGAGCGCGGAAGTGGAAGGGGCCCTTCGTCTTGTTGTAACGTGTGGCCTTGCGCAGGTAAGCGTGGTACTTCAGCTTGTTGCGGAAGAACTCACCGCTGATGTTCAGCTCCTCAGCACGCACAACAGTGATGTGCTGGCCGTTGAGAACCTGCTTGGCGACAATGGACGCAAGACGACCAAGCAGATGGCCCTTGGCGTCAATCACAATCTCCTTCTCAAAGGTGTTCATTATTATACCCAGGCTGGTCTGCAACACGAACAGTCGTCAAAGGTCCTTTTCCAAGATCATCGTCCGCCGCCCAGAGTTCCATGAGTCTTGTCATGTGACAATTCTCAAACCTCCCAACTGCTGCATCCTCGCTGCGCGCTGCGTGTGGCCGGCTCTTTGTGCGTGTTAGTAAGAGCCCTGAAGCCCTACCTCACGCTGCGTCGTCGGTAGTGTGTGTTTGTGTGTGTGTTCCCACAACCACAAAACGCGACGCCACAGTCACGACCTTAGAAACCACAATCACACTCACAATCACAATCACAACAAAAAATGCGCATATGGACATGAACGCATTTGTTGATACGGACGCAAATTACATAGAGTATCACTGACAAACACTGCTGATAGAATGTAAAACGCGGCAGAACGTGCCACATTAGCCGTGCCGCGCGTCCCCTGAACGGGTGAAGGAAGACAATTAAGCGCGCATCGAAGTCCCGCGCCTCCGTTGCGCGCGTCACAACTCAATGCACTGGTGGTCCTTTTGTATCACGTTTTTACCTCCGAGTACTTAATTAAATCAAGAAATGCTATGCCCGGTTGTTTTCCCACTGCTTTAACACCGGCATATCTTGGACCGGCGCTTGCGAACCCTCGGTCGCGAGTACAGGCGGGCTTGAGCCTGGTGGTGATGTGACGTCGCCTCTACGTTTCTCGCCCATCGGCGTATCCTCTTCCTTTGGTCGCGCATCTCCAGCAAGCGTTCTTGACGAGCCGCCATTGGCAGTTATATTATTGTTCGGTGTCGACTCTAAGTTCATGTACTTCCACAAAGCCGGCGAGCTCTCAGGTATAACACTGCCATTCGGTGGGGCGAGCCTCACACCCGCACCGAGCAGTGGCGTCTGTGTGGTGTCGTCGTCCCCATTTAGCGGCCGCGTTGCTCGTGCGGGCGTCTCCGTCCCATTAAAAAGTGACCCGCTTGGAGCGTCAGCGCTGTGTGCTGTAGAGGCCATGTCAGTTCTGGTCGTTTGAGACCCGTCTGCCGGTGATAGGGTGGGCAGCGCTCGCGGATCCTGTTGAGGCAATGGCTCTTTGGCCTCCGCCTCAGCCTGGGCAGCGTAAGTGTGGTATACGCGTTTCAGTTCAAGGCTACTTCGGATCTGGCCAGGAGACCGAGGCTCAGACTGAGACTCCGACCGAGAATGTGATTGTGATTGTGATTGTGATCGTGATCGTGAGGGTGATCGCGATCCATGCTCACCTTGTTGGTCGGCCTCGAACTGTTTCTCAGCCTTTCGGTAATGCTGTTGCTGCTGCGTAGTAGAAGAAGCGTGATGCTCGCCTTCTCGGTCGCTGGTCGAAAAACGCCCCTGAGCTTGCCCTTGGGGGTGATGAGGCATGGGTGGCATCATCGGTATCATTGGAGGTTGCCCAGGTTGTTGTGGTGGTGGCATGTACGGCATACCGAACGGCTGCATGTACTGAAATGGTTGCAAAGGAAACGGGGCCCCATTTACATCCTGGAAGGGCATTGGCATTGGAAACCCTGGTGCTGGTGGCGCTTGCGCTTGATGTTCACCAGCGTTGGAGTTCTCGCCCTGGTGGGTAGATTCCTGAGGCCGCAGATGCTCGGGCAATGGTACTGCTTGAGGTCTCTGTCCTGGTGGCACTAGTGGAAGCGCGGGATATCCAGGGTGGCCATATGGAGGCTGCCCTTGAGGTAAAGGAGGCATCATTGGTGCTTGGCCGCGGACGGCCGTGCTGTCCATTGGCACCTGTGAGGGAACGTGGCGCACGGGCTGGACATCCCTGACAGGAGACCTGCGCGGACTTACTGCCCTGTTCTTGAACTGTTTGCCGGTAGTCGCCTTCCTGATCAAATCATCCTTGTACTCTGGTACAATGTGCCATTTCGAGCCCTTGCCTGGCTCGTGCTCCTTGCGAGCAACCTTCTCGAACGCCTTGTTTAGAGACAAGTTGTGACGAATTGAGTTCTGCCAGCCCGGCTTGGAGTGTCGGTAGAATGCGTAATGCCGAGAAATCCACGCATATATGTCGGCTAATGACATCATGTGCTCCTCCGTGGACAATATTGCCTGAGATATCATAGTTGCATAAGAAAAAGGGGGCTTAATATCCTTGCAATCATCAGACCCGAGATCCTGCTCGAATCCTTGACCAGCCGCAACCTGCGGCCGCGAAACGATGGCAACCCCACGAGGATAGCTCGAGCCTGGAGGCTCAATCGGATCCCCGCGGCTCTCCATCGGTGGTAGTGGCAGTGGCAAATCTTGCGACAGCCGTTTCGACTGCTCCCGAAACTCGCGCGCCTTTTCTACAAATGCGGGTGCCACGAGTGGCTCAGCATCAGGAAGGACAAACATCATTTGCGCATTGCCCACATCCAACACATGTCCCGAACGCAGAGCCGCTGTTGCGCCTGCCTTCATGAGATGTCCATCAAGTCGCAATCCGTTGCGGCCCTCCACAGAGACTTCCCATTGGCGCTTTTGGAGGTTATACTGGATCACAGCGTGTCTACGCGACACTATCTTGGACGGGCCCAAATCAATATCCACACGGTCGTTCGACTCTGCAGCAGCTCGTCCGATCACTATTTCTAGCTGCTGGACGTAAAACGTCCAGTTGCGGCCCGCCAGCTTCGCGTACGCCTGCACTTGCTTGTCAGCCGTGCGCGTATTGGAGTGCACGCGAGCGACTTCAGCGCCTTCAGGGACGTTCAAATGGCAAATAATGTAGTCAACGTCTAGCGGAGACTGGGGCACGGCAGACTCTGAGATGTCATTACTATGAACAGGTGGGGTGAGCGGCTTGGCCAAGTGGTGCGACGTCGTCACATCCTTGGACGCATACGCCTCTGCTGGCGGCGCTCCTGCCGCTTTGTCACCACCGAACTGAGTCGTCTCATCCTTCACGCGTTTTGCTGCAGGAAGAGCTTCGTCGTGAGCTGCCTCGGGGCTTCCCTCGCGCTTTCCGAGGGACATGCCGTGCGCTTGTTTTGTTGGTGCGACGCCGGATGTAAACAAAGAACTGTGGTTACTAATACAGAGGCGGCGCTCGGTCATTACTGAACACACACGCAACACCACCCACCCCATGCCGCATTCTAAGATAAGGAAATCTGCACTACCTAGAACACCCTTTTTTGTGCTACTCACGAGAAGGTAATCCTAGCATATTATTTACACTATCGAAAATCTTTCTCGCGGGAGGGCGGATTGACCCGCTGACGAGTTGGAGCGTCACTAGCTATGTTGACACTACCGTTGTAGGCTCATCGGGGGTTACTTGTCAAGGTACCATTGTCCGCCCCTTTTTGTTACATTTTAGAGTCTTAGAACGATACGCGTCAGCTTCTGATGGGGACAACGTTTTCCTCACTAACTAGCCTATGCGCCCAGTAGTCACCGCACGGGTGCCTAGGGCACGGGTACGAATTAAGTGGCCGCACACGTTTTGCAGAAGAGGAGGAGGAAGAAGGCCTATTCCGGTCTCATTGAGGGGCGATCGTGGACTACTCCGCGTGTCGCCACAATGCTTTCTGACAAGCAAGTGACTCACACTTTCTAGTCAGTGATAATTGCACAACAGTATTTGATCCTGGGGGTGGTGACTGCAGAAATAGCCCCGCGTGACCGCAGCTGGTGACGCTTGCGCATCCAATCAACACGGTGTTCTGGACGCTTAATTAGGGTACGGGTCTGTCGTTAGCAATTTTCGAGCGTCACCTTGCATTTTTTCGAAGAGTCAGTGCGCGGGCATGGAACGCGAGGCTGCGAAGGCTTAATCTGGAAGCACATCACACGCGGATATAAGCATTTGCTATTAAGGAGGTTTCGATTATAAGAATAATACAATACTGTCATCTAGCAGCTCTCTCGTACCGTCTCACTATGTTGTATCTTCTCGCAGTCTCAGCCCGAACCCCATGTGAAGCTGCATAAGGGTTTCTCGTGTGGCTCAAAAAGCGAAACCGACGCAGTAGAAGCGGCAAATCAAAGTATCAACAGAAGCTCTGAACTACGCAGCACACCTTGCCCTGTAAGAAATGGAGCGTTTTTTTCATGCGGTCACTTTAGTCACTGGCCGAAAAACGTATCTCTTAGGGCTGTCGCTGCATGCATTGCTGAGGTAACGCGCAAATTTTTTTCCTCCCAATTTTTTCATACCACTCCAAAAAAGAATATATAAGCGCCATAGGCGTGGTATCTCCGCAACAACCGAATTTCTGTAGAACAAAATGGGAAAGGAGAAGCTTCATATCAACATCGTTGTTATCGGCCACGTCGATGCCGGTAAGTCGACCACCACTGGTCACCTCATCTACAAGTGCGGTGGTATCGACAAGCGTACCGTCGAGAAGTTTGAGAAGGAGGCTGAGGAGCTCGGCAAGGGCTCTTTCAAGTACGCCTGGGTGCTTGACAAGCTGAAGGCTGAGCGTGAGCGTGGTATCACCATCGACATTGCTCTGTGGAAGTTCGAGACCCCCAAGTACAACGTCACCGTCATTGACGCCCCTGGTCACCGTGACTTCATCAAGAACATGATCACCGGTACCTCGCAGGCTGACTGCGCCATCCTGGTCATTGCTTCTGGCCAGGGTGAGTTCGAGGCTGGTATCTCGAAGGACGGTCAGACCCGTGAGCACGCTCTTCTTGCGTTCACCCTTGGTGTCCGCCAGATGATCGTTGCCATCAACAAGATGGACTCCGTCAAGTGGGCCGAGTCTCGTTACGATGAGATTGTTCGTGAGGTCTCCAACTTCATCAAGAAGGTTGGCTTCAACCCCAAGGAGGTCCCCTTCGTCCCCATCTCTGGCTGGAACGGCGACAACATGCTGGAGGCCTCTCCCAACTGCGGCTGGTACAAGGGCTGGACCAAGGACACCAAGCAGGGCTCTTACAAGGGCAAGACCCTTCTCGAGGCTATCGATGCCATCGAGCCCCCCTCGCGTCCCACTGACAAGCCCCTCCGTCTGCCCCTCCAGGATGTCTACAAGATCGGTGGTATCGGAACTGTGCCTGTCGGCCGTGTCGAGACCGGTGTCATCAAGCCGGGTATGGTTGTCACCTTCGCCCCTGCCGGTGTGACCACTGAGGTTAAGTCCGTTGAGATGCACCACGAGTCCATCGCTGAGGGCCAGCCCGGTGACAACGTCGGATTCAACGTCAAGAACGTCTCCGTCAAGGATATCCGCCGTGGTAACGTGTGCGGTGACTCGAAGAACGACCCCCCCATGGGCTGCGCTTCGTTCACTGCCCAGGTCATCATCTTCAACCACCCTGGCCAGATCGCCGCTGGATACTCTCCGGTTCTTGACTGCCACACGGCCCACATCGCCTGCAAGTTCGCTGAGCTGCAGACGAAGATCGACCGCCGTACTGGTAAGTCGACCGAGGAGAACCCCAAGTTCATCAAGGCCGGTGACGCTGCTATCGTCAAGATGATCCCCACCAAGCCTATGTGCGTCGAGACCTTCACTGAGTACCCCCCTCTTGGCCGTTTCGCCGTCCGTGACATGCGTGTCACTGTCGCTGTCGGTGTTATCAAGGGTGTCGACAAGACCCAGGGCACCAGCAAGGTCACCAAGTCGGCTGCCAAGGCTGCCAAGAAATAAATTAGTTAGTTAGTTATTTCAGCTAATTTAATTCTTTTTTCGTCATTTTTTGATCGTGCAATGTGTTTCCCCCGTTTTTAGCTGTTTTACACGACAGTCTTCATTCGTTTTTCCAGCATTTCGTTTGCGTGTCGCGTTCCCCGTATGCGTATGCAGCAGCAGTGCATGCTGCGCGTGTGTGTGTGTGTGTGCACGACCTGAAATGAGCATTGCTTAACCCAGCTCGTGGCACTTAGGTAAGTCGCGGACGTTTGGTAGCCATCGCAGTTGTCAGCAGTCAAAAGCGTGCGCGTTTAGAGGAGTTAGGTAAATTTGCGCATATTTGAGCTAATTTAATTTAGCTCAAAGTAGAGAATAATTAATGCATCACATCGAGGCTCTCTGTTAATTGGCATTTAAGTGCTGGAAGTAGTAAATTGTGTAAGTAGTAGATGCTAACGAGTCCTACGTTGCTTTGAGATTGTTACTCCATGTCT